>CM052799.1:117218971-117509612 GCA_028533885.1 Nasua narica
ACCCTACGACCCAGCAATCACACTACTGGGTATTTACCCTCAAGATACAAATGTAGTGATCCGAAGGGTCACATGCACCTGAATGTTTATAGCAGCAATGTCCACAATAGCCAAACTATGGAAAGAACCTAGATGTCCATCAACAGATGAATGGATAAAGAAGAAGTGGTATATATATTCAGTGGAACACTATGCAGCCATCAAGAGAAAGGAAATTTTGCCATTTGCAACAACGTGGATGGAACTAGAGGGTATTATGCTAAGCGAAATAAGTCAGTCAGAGAAAGACAATTGTCACATGATCGCTCTGATATGAAAAATTTGAGAGGCAGGTCAGGGGGTTATGGGGGGGTGGGGAAGAGAAATGAAACAAGATGGGATGGGGAAGGAGACAAACCATAAGAGACTCCTAAACTTACGAAACAAACTAAGGGTTGCTGGGAGGTGGGGCGGGGGGTAGCACATACCCTCCTCATTGGGGAGGGTATGTGCTATGGCAAATGCTGTGAAATGTGTAAGCCTGATGATTTGCAGACATGTACCCTGGGGTAAATAATACATTATATGTTAATAAAAAAATTTTTAAAAAAAAGGATTCTTTGTCATAATACCTTGTAAAAATGGTAAAGTTCATTACAAGGAGCTAAAACTTGCAATATAAGAACTAGTCATAGTTTATAACACATAGAACTTGACAAACAAAGAATATCAGGTTGGTTCTAAGATTGTATAACTCTTTGTAAGGACCAATGAAGATTTTTTTTACCCATGAGATTGAGGGACTGAGTTCCGCTTCTGTCTTATTCCAATTCTGTGGGTGCTATGTGGCTGTCACTTTAAAATTCAGACTTGAGAGGCACCTGGGTGGCTCAGTTGGTTAAGCAGCCGACTCTTATTTCAGCTCAGGTGATGATCTTAGGGTCCTAGGATGGAGTCCTGCATCAGGCCCAACGTTCAGAGGAGAGTCTGCTTGATTCTCTCTCTCTCTACCTTCTCCTTGTGCCCCTTCCCCCTCTTATGCTTCCTTTCTCTCATAAATAAATAAATCTTTAATATAAATCAATAAATAAAATTCAGATGAATTTTGCCTACTTGCTAAAACAGTAAAAATAATCCATAATGTTATAGTATACATAATTTTATAATAAATGTAATATAAATGCACAATTTTCAGTACTGACAAATGTTCAGTGAAGTTGATGTTTTCATATACTATCATCCTGAAAAGTAGTTTGATATCATGATTCAAGAAACTTAAAGTTGTGAATTTTTGTCTTATATTTCCTTTTGTAAGAAATTATTCTAATAGAATGATAGATGTGTATAAAAAGATTCATATATAAGAATGTTCTTAGACCATGGTGAAAAGTTTCAACCTATATGTTCATCAAGTGTGTTACCATATATATTTGCTATATTATACACCTATTAAAATCACATTTTATACAAACTATAATGACAAGAGAAATTTTCCAAAATATATAGTTAAATGAAAGAAAGTCTGTTTATAAAATATGTAATATGAATCCGGTTTAAACATATATATACATAAACATGTATATGCATGCATGGATATATCCTATAAAAATATAAGATTTTACACAAACTAATACTTCTTTGAGTGAAATGATAAAGAACGGTTTCTTTAAAGTTTTGCACAGAAAAGTATTATCTTAATACTTAGAAAAAGTCAATGTTATGTTTAGAATTAGAATCAGAGAAAACATCTCTGCTTAGATCTTTATTATTTGTGTCACATTATTTGTACCAGATCTTACTGATGCTTGGATGTGAATTTTCCTTAAAAACATACATACAAACAAACACTATTTTAGATCATCTTCAGGAAATTTCTCAGCTCTAAAATAAAATCCAGAAGTATTCCCTGGGAGGGCTTAACTATTATTAAAATATTATTAATGCTTCAACTTTGTGTTAAGGCAGTTAGTTACGTAGAAAAGCAATTGTATACACAAACACTGCTGAAGCCTAATTAAAAAGTTAAAGTACCAATAAGAGTACCCATATAGTAAAAAGTACTGAAACTGTTCATATTGTTTATCTGCAGGCACAGCCCTGGGATTTGCTAATAAAAGTTTGCCTTGGCCAGAGATAGCTGCGACACTGTAGGTTCAAGTTCCGTGCTTGGCACAAAAACAGGAATCAGGCTGGTAATCTAGGTCAGGAATTCATTTCAGAACAAATCATAATTTTCTGTGTGTGATTTGCCAAGTAATTTTTCAGTTTCTTTTTCACGGTTTTCTGAGAAAAGTCCCAAAGCCATGATTTAGTTACATTACTTGAATTGGCAACAAAGCTAGTCATGCACAAGAAAAATCATTACTAATGTGTTTAAACACCCTTAAATCTGTTTCTATTTCACTTCTCCCATGTTATGAGGACAATCAGCTCCACTCTAGTTTTCCAGTGCTTCTAAGAAGGGTTCAATTCCCAAAAGCAAATGAAAGTCAGGTTTCCTTTAATTATCAAGAGATCTTCCTCTTCAGGTCTTGCTCACTTACCCAAAAATGTGTCAGCACCAAGCAGAGTAATGCTTACAAGTCCATTTTACATAAAATATTTCTTAGCTGATCTTTCTTGATCAACTAAGTATCTTGATATCAGCATATATCAATCCAAAATATACTCTGGTAGATTTCTGCTTAAAAATAAATGGGAACGAGATTTTGGCAGACGAATGCTGCCACTGATTACAGAAAGGAAAACCAAGATAAAATATGTCGATCATCTATTTGAAGTCAGTAGATTGTAGCAGTGGCAAAGAGAATTGGAAGGGCCATACTCCAGAGAGAAAGAATGTAGCAGAAATAAACAGACTTCTGCAGTCACTTTACAAAAGCCCTAGGGCAACTGTTAATTTTGTGAATGGGCATAAGGATGAGAATCTAAGTTCTGAACCCAGAAAGGGATGTTACTAGAAAACAGAGAAAGAAAAAACTAAGTTTTTGATAGCTATATGGGGAGCCTCAGGCAAATTACCGGTTTTGTCTCACAACAGTAACCAATTTCTGGAACAGTAGCAAGCAGGAAACTAAAACCTAAACAGAAAGTTTAAAAGACCAAGTGAAGCTTTAGCAGTCTTGTAAATAGACACTATTTACAATAAAAGGCAACCCAAAAAGTGAGAGATAATATTTGCAATGTATTCAGCAAAGATTTATAACTAGAATATACAAAGAACTTCTACAAATCAATAAGAATGCATGATATGATCCAATTAAAAACAAATGAGCAAATGATATGAACAAATGCTTCACAAAAGAATATATCATTTGGCCAGTAATCATAAAGAAAGGTGCTCAACTTCATTGATCATCAGGTTAGTGAGAATTTAAATCACAAAGCAATTACACTACACATACCAAAAAGGTTAAATTTTAAAATATGACAGTTTCAAGTGTTGAACAAAATGTAGAACAACTGGAATTCTCATACACTGCTGGTAGAACTATAAACTGGAAAAAATGTTTGGCAGTATCTACTAAAGCTAAGCATATGCATATCCTTGCTCCAGCTATTTTACTACTTAGTATAAACTCTATAGAAATATAGAAATATATACCCCAAAAGACATGTAGAAGAATGTTTATGACACTGTTCATAACATCTCCAAAATGGAAGCAACTCAATTATCTAACAATAGTAGACTAGATATAAATAATTAGTGGTATTTATGTAATAAATACTATTCAGCAATGAGAACGAACAATCTATATATATGCGATGGAGAGCAAAAGAAGCTAGCTAGACCCAGAAGAGTGCATATGTTACAATTTTATTGATAAAAGTTCCTAAACAGACAAAATTAGCCTAAGGTGTTAAAGTCAGGAGAGTGGTTACTCTTAGAGGTCTAGCAATTTTAAGGGGATAAAAGGACTTTCGGGATCTGGGTAGTTTTCTGCTTGTAAATGGGTGCTGGTCACATGGGTTTACTTTGTGAAATTTATTCTGCTACATTTTGTTTCTGCAATTTTGAAGATGTACTAAATTAAAAGTTTACATTGAAAGGTTTATGTATTGAGAGAGAGAGACACTTCCCGAGATAACTGTCAGACTGAGATCATTATCAAAATCTCAGTGTGCAATCAATTTATCTGTTGGACAGATACAATTGAGTTCTACATTTGTGTCCATCAAACTACTGAACAAATATTAATTAAATACCTAATTGCTATGCTAGTGGAAAAAAGTAGAAGATGTGATCTCCAATTTCATAGTATTTACAAAGTATTTACAATCTGTTTGGGGAAATAAGATTAGAGACAAAATTAGCAAACAGAATTTGAAGTCTGAACTCCACTCTTGATTCTTAGGGAGTTTTGAGTTGACAGAGGTTGTAGAATTGTTCCAGCCACCAAAATACGCTATGAGGATATATTCTCCTCACAAAAATATGATATTTATTTTCAAGAGTTTTTCATTTATGCTCATGAAGAATATTGAATATTGTAGGTTTTTGTAATGTGGGTAACACTAGCTTCATAAATTTAGAAGTATTCCTCCTTTTTCAATTATCTGGAAAATTTTTTGTAGCATATAAACATTTGGTGGAATTTATCTGTGAAGTCATCTCATCTAGAATTTACTTTTTCAATTATCTGGAAAATTTTTTGTAGCATATAAACATTTGGTGGAATTTATCTGTGAAGTCATCTCATCTAGAATTTACTTTGTGTGATTATCTTAAGTAGAAGACCATTTACGTTATCTAATTCTTGAATTAACTTCAGTAGATTGTGACCTTCTAGAAATTTGTCCATTTAATCTGTCATCAAATTGACTGAAATAAATGTGTTTAATGTTTACTCTTTAATATCCTCAAGGTCTGTATAATTTTTACTGATTTCCTTTCTTTCCTGATAATTGTCATCAGTACCTAGAAGTTTATCAATTTGGTCCTTTCAAAGAACCAGCATTTGGTTTCACTGATTTTCTCTATTTTCTTGTTTTGAATTAAACTTATAAGTTTATTATATCTTTCCTTATGTTTGCTTTGGATTTACTTTGCTTTTGTTTTGCTATCTTAAGATGAAACCTTAGGTTTTTCAGGTCAAATCTTTCACCTTTTCTAATATTTCTTTTCTAAGTATTTGCTATAGATTTCTCTATAAGCACTGCATTAACTATATACTACAAAGTTTAATCTGCTGTGCTTTTTCATTAAAACTATTTTCAAATGACTCTCAGGATTTCCCTTTTGATACAGAAGTTATTTCAAAATATATTGTTTAATTTCAAATATACAAGAATTCTTATATATTTTTATTATTTATTTCTAGCATAAGCTCATTACTGAGAATATATTCTATCTCAGTAAATATTTTGTATGCACTTGCAGGGAATGTGTGTTGTGATGTTATTAAATGGGCTGGCCTCTAAGTGTCAATTAAATTAGGCAGTTGATGGTTCTTCTCAGGTGTTCTATAGTCTTATTATAGATTTTGGATACTTGCTATAGATTGTTCTGATTTTCTATTTTTCGGTTCATTATTGACAGAGGAATGTTCACATCTTTGGCTATCTTTGTAGATTTTTCTATTATTTTGAGAGTTCTATCAATGTTTAAAATGTAACTGGGTACATAAACACTTAAGATTGTTTTACCTTCTTGATGAATTGACGCCCCTTGAGGCTCAAGTCTTTTGTTTCAGACAGAAGGATCTAGTGAAGTGAGTAGTTTTTTGTTGTTGTTGTTGTTTTGCCTGTCAGCCATCGACATCCAATCACCTCCTGCACATCCATCCCATCACAGGTCTGGAGTGGGGAAGGACCCTCTTGCTCTGCACCCACTCTGTATGAACACTTGATGACACTCATGGAGACAAGTTTGAGGGACGCCGTACTTCCCTGTACCTGGGGCTTTCTGTTTTTCTAAACTGAAATCTTTACCTACTCTTGGCCTTTAAGAACTATTTACAATATTAACTGATTTTTTTTCTTATATTCTCCTATGGCAGCCACATATTTTTCCTGTGCTTTGGCCAAGGTTGAAAGGTTTGTGTCTGCCCTCCTCCTGCAAAGGAATCTGTCTCTTTAGAGAATTCAGTTTTCTTGGTTGTCTTGTGACCTCAGCATTCTGATGGCTTTGAGATACATAATAATTTTGTAAATATCTGGCTTTCTGTCATTGTTAGGAAGGGAGCAATATTCTTTTTTTTAAAAAAAGATTTTATTTATTTATTTGACAGAGAGAGAGATCACAGGTAGGCAGAGAAGCAGGCAGAAAGAGAGGGGGAAGAAGGCTCCCCGCTGAGCAGAGAGCCCTATGCAAGGGCTTGATCGGAGGACCCTGAGATCATGACCTGAGCCGAAGGCAGAGGCTTCAACCCACTCAGCCACCAGGCACCCTAGGAACAACATTCTTTTGCGGTTTCCAGGAATAGAACTTAACTGCTAGAATTTTGGTTGGGATTAAAATCTATAGATGAATTTTGGAGGAATTTTCATCTGAGTCTTTAAGTCCATATATGATTTATTATAAACTTTTTGAGTATTTAAGAATAATTATTGTTTTGGGGCACCTGGGTGGCTCAGTGGGTTAAAGCCTCTGCCTTCCGCTCAGGTCATGGTCTCAGGGTCCTGGGATCCAGCCCCGCATTGGGCTATCTGCTCAGCAGGGAGCCTGCTTCCCCCTCTCTCTGCCTGCCTCTCTGCCTACTTGTGATCTCTCACTTTCTGTCAAATAAATACAATCTTAAAAAAGAAAGAAAGAAAAAAAGAGTATTGTTTTTATGGGTTTTTTAATATAATATTGTAAGTACATACATTGACTAATATTGGAGAAAACTGCCTTTATTAAGTCTAGATCTTTTCTGGGGTGATAAAGTGGCAAAAGTAGGGAGCAAATATGGGGGTAGAAAACAGTGATATTCTCTTCTTTTTCATTTCATAGGACATCATAATACCTGATCAAAGTCAAATAGCTAATACTTAATTGCAGATACAGAACTACAACACTGGTCATACTGACCTTCAGTTGGAGTCTTTCCACCACACATTACATATACTCATGTGCTTTGAAAAGATTCCTTGGATTTTGGTTTTTTTTTTTTAAAAGAAATATAATCACACAAATTTTTCAGAATGTCAAACATGCCAAAGAATTCATGACTTTTCACATTTCTAATCTCTGTTCCTATAGCCAAAACTTTCAATCTGGATATTTGTGTTGAACCCTTGGTGAAAAGATCTTTACTTCTATAGAGTTTATTCATATTTACCTTTAGCAGTGTTCTCACTGTACCTATCATTCTTTGTCATTTTGTTTCTTATACATGTTTGTGTTCTAGATTGTCTTTGGGATCTCACCACCAGAGAAATTGTTCTTTCTTATATCAAAATCAGTAAGAAGCCTTTAAAATTAAATAACCTGGCAGTCTTTGTCATTCTCCACTTGAATTTGAAGTCACTGAAATTAGAAAACTAAGGCTAGGTTTTAAGTTAGTTAGCTGGTTATCTAACTCAAGTAAACATAACCAATGTCATGGAAGAACTTCAACAGCATTAGCTGGAAATTGGAATATAGATGTGCAGGAAAGGTTACATTGGAACCAGTGGTAGGACAATTATTCTATGGAAGTATCAGTCTCTGGAGGAAGGTGATAGTAACATTCAATGCAATGAAATAAAGTAGCTGTTTTTCCCAGTTACTGCTTTCTTTCAACATAGCAAATGAAAGTTTTTCTACCCTTCATTTAAATTTATGGATTTCTGATGGACTTCTTGAAGGAAAAGAAGGGCTGAAAAATGGGGCGCCTGAGTGGCTCAGTGGGTTAAAGCCTCTGCCTTTGGCTTAGGTCATGATCTCAGGGTCCTGGGATCGAGCCCCACATCGGGCTCTCTGCTTAGCAGGGAGCCTGTTTCCCCCCCCACCTCTCTGCCTGCCTCTCTGTCCACTTGTGATCTCTCTGTCAAATAAATAAATAAAATCTTAAAAAAGAAAAGAAGGGCTGAAAGAACATAATAGTAAAAAAAATTGGTAATTAGTAAAAAATTAGTAATATGTCAAAAAAATAGTTATGGGACTATTTCAATCAGGTTGTCTGAATCTATAGAAGGGTTTACTAAAAGATAGCCCACAGACTAAATCTGATATGCCACTTAGGTTTGTAAATAAAGTCATATTGAGGAGCCATGTCTATTTTTTTTTTAAAGATTTTATTTATTCATTTAACAGAGAGAGAACACAAGCAGGCAGAGAGGCAGGCAGAGGCAGAGAGAGGAGCAGGCTCCCTGAGGAGCAAGGAGCCCGATGCAGGACTCGATCCCAAGATGCTGGGATCATGACCTGAGCCAAAGGCAGTTGCTCAACCAACTGAGCCACCCAGGCGTCCCAAGCCATGTCTATTTTATCCTCCAAGTGTATCCACAGAGATATTTTAAGCCTCAAATTTAATCTTGTACTTGCTCATTACTAAAAACTTCCCCAAAGCTTCCTATTGCTCCCAAATCCTTTATATGGTAATATAAAGCTTTTCAAAATATGGCCTCTGCTCACTTAAGCAGACTGTACATTCATCACTATTTCTTATATTCTGCATTTATTTCTTACCTGTATTTCAGTCATTCATTTACTGTATTTATTCTCTTGCCTTTGTATATAGTCTTCTCTTTGGTCTCATCTGACTCATCCTTTCTCATCCTTTTGGTTCAATCACATAACTCATCCTTGGGAAAGACTCAGACACACAAGAGTTCCACATGCTCCCATAATACCCAGAAAATCTACTGCCAACGATAATCATGCTATTGTTTATTTTGTGTTGTAAATCAGGGGGTGGTAAATTATAGTTCATAGGCCAGATCCATACTTTTGTCTGAACGGTCCATGACCTAAGAAAAGTTTTTACATTTTTAAAAGTCTAACTCAAAAGAAAAGTGATAGTTCATGACATACCAAAATATTATCAGAATATCAAATTTTATGGTTGATAAATACAATTTTATTGGAGCCCAGCCATACTCATTTGTTTACATATTATCATGCACTGGGAAAGGTATGATAGGTACACAGAGAAAATACTACCTCCTGCCCCACAGACTTCAGTATCCACAATACCTTCCTCAGTGTATGGCACAAAGAAAACACTATTTATTTATGACATGAATAATGTATAAATCAGGGAAACTCTTTTGCCCAAAAATCAGTTACAATTAAGCATAAAAGTCAACCAGATTTTCCAGTTACTAGGCAAGTATTCTTTGCTACTAGATTAGGCCTCCTTTCCTATGATTTTAGGACAACATTATTCTCAGAGGAATCATGGAATTAAAAGTCCTTCCAGTTTCTACATAGGAAGAAATGTCCCTGACATGGGCCCTAGATTGCAAGTTTTAATATGCTTAAGTGTTCATAAGAAACCTCCTCTATTATGCCCACAAAGAGTAAATAATGATAGACAAGCACTTCTGCTCAAAGCTATGCTTTAAAATAGCATTTTGATATGTTCAGGCACACCTCAAAAGCACGGCTTATGAAAAAAAGTATATCAAAGCAAGCACCGTGATTAACTATATCCAGATGGGAGAAAAATGTGTTGACATTTCAGCAAGAATGGTTTCAATTCAAGCCCCCCAAAATCCCCATTTATACTTTCGAGTCAGCCAAAATTTCCAGCTGCATGGATTCTCTAGTGAACAAACAGGCCAGCACATAGAAAAAGGTCACTAAAGAATGTGCCAGTAATCGCAAACTGTAATTAAGTGGTAATGGCCTCAACCTGAAGCTTTCTTCAGGATTAATGAGTACCTGAGAAGCTAGTAGCCTGAGGCAGCACTCATTCTGTCCAGGATGCCCTGGGATAATGTGAGTGCTATAAACAAATGTGTTTCCAGATTAAATCATCCCCTAAAATTACCTTTTCTACTTCTATGTCAGAATTAGATTTTTTTATGGCATTCATTGTGGAAAAAAAAAAAAGTTTAAACAAGAAAAGAGAATAGAAGGATTGAAATTCAAAAATGGTAAGGTATTTCTTTCTGGTGGGGCAGTGGGGGTAAGTGTGAATTATATTTAGAATACTCAAATCTTAATTTTCAAATTTGCTATGAAACATGGGGGTAAGAAACTGCTACAGTCATTATTATGGCTTTTAATGCTTTGACTTCACTAATGAGAAGAGAGGAAGCAAACAGACCATCATTTTAGTAAGTCAATCATCAAAATATTAGCCATCATTTACTTGCTGCCTACTCTAAGGCCGGCAATGTCTGTTCCCTTGTAGGTTGAGCTTCATTATCTCCCTTTTATAGGTAAAGAATCTGGGAATCAGGGAAGTTAAGTAACTTGTCCCAGGTTATCCTAATCAGTGAAGGGGTTAGGATTCAAGCCTAGGTTCCTCTGACTTTAAGACCTGAACCCCAAATCACTGTGTACTCTGACCTCACTGATCTGAAAGGTCTCTGTCAATCATTTGGAAGTAATGAGATAGGTTTGTCAGGTGATATTTCCAATAGAGAAATGAAGCTAGTGGTAGATGATCAAATGGTAGACATGGTACCAAGTGGTAGATGATCCTTCCATGCTTTTAAGGGAAACTGTTATGTGTATCAGGAGGCTTAACTGGGAAAAGCTCAGGAGTGATAGAGACTTTTAATGTAGGAGTCGGCTGTGTGCCCTCCTTAAGGCTTGGTATTGCTTCCATCTCTTGATATGAATGTAGAAGCCTTAGACAACCATAGTTTCCAAAATATACCCCCATTTTCCCACTGGCCCCACATGAGTCCACCATGTCTGAAATTTCTTTAATAAAAGGTTAAGGTTTGTTTGTTTTTTAAATGAGAAGTTTAATAAGTAAACATGCCTGAGAGAAGTACCCATTGTGTCTTAGATTCATCCTAAAATGGGAAAAACTGCTATCAGCACCTTTCTCAAAGGAAAGTGCAGGAGGTTAGTTTACAGCTTGAAGAATTAAGTACTGGATTATTTAAAAAAAAAATCCTTTGTACTCTAAAATAAGGAAGGGGAATAGTGGGGAAAGGCTACGTATTTCTTTGTTACAGAAAAACAAGGAAAAGTTAGCGTAGCCAGATATCTGCTTCCCTATTCTTCTATCTCTGGTCCCAGAGTGAGTGGCCAGGCATTCCTTCTTCCTTAGGATGGTTGGTCTGATGACAGAAGGGATGTGAAAGATTCTTTGGGAAACTAGTTGTCTGCATTGAGCCTTTACTTTCAGGTGTGTCTTGTTCTTTTAGGGAAAGTTGGAGGTTATGGTGGGGTCTCAGAGCCTCCTCCAAAGACACGAAATGTGAGGAGTCCATTCCACCTCCAAACTCCTCTGATCCTCTTTCTCTATGTGAGGAACACTCCTAATACAAGCAGTCCCTTTCTCCCAGGGTTTTGCATTACTATCTCAATTGATGTATGTAGCTTACCTAGAAAGACAACCCTTGGCAATGTTCAAGCAAACCCTTTTCTAGACAGGTCTCAAATACTAGAGTATAATTATTTTTGGACTATGGTATGTTTTATAAGCCAAAACATACTCAGGTTCCAAACTAAACTTGATATGACCTCCACCTTTCTTTTTCCAAGGGGAGAAGATCTGAGAGGAGATTATCAGTACAGCTGAGCCTGCTTCACCTATCTTCTTTTCAAAGTCAGATAACCACAAACACAACTAGAAAAATCTTCTAGTAAGGCATGAATTACTAAATTAGGAAAGTAAAGCATAGTGACCAGAGAGAGAAGAGTAAAGACGTTATCGATATGGGTGACTAACTTTACCTACCTAAATAGAAAGTCTTGCAGAGTTTTTCAAAGCAGATTATTATCTTACTTTTCAAGCACAATGGCCAAAATGGCAGGACAAAAGAGTGGCAACTATTTTGGAATGATTCAAACCTATTTGGAAAACTGATGCTGAGGCACTAATGAGAGAAGAGGGGAGGAGGGAGGGGGCAGAAAGAGAAAAAGAGAGTCATTGAAGACTTTAGTGAAATTTCATATCTTTGCTGAATTATGAACCGTGTACAATCTAAGGTCAGATCCCATCCAAGCCCCTTTGCTAGTCCAGAGTCATCTCACCCCCCTAAGGCCAGGGTTCCAATGGTATAAGATGAATGTTGAAGGAGGAAGATAAAGGAGATAAAAAAAATCCATTCTCAGCCTCTGGTTGTAGAATATAAGGGAAAAGCAGCACAGTGATTCTGTGTCAGCAATATCCATTTCAGGCAGCCCATTCCACTGACACAGTTACCTAAAGAGCACTGCCCTCAGCCACAACTGCTTTGCTGTCAGTTCTGGATATAGTAAAAGACCCCTGGTGGAATTCATCATCTGGTTTCCAAGGAGATTCAGGGAGTAAAATTTAGTCATCTTGCAATTGTAGATAATCATATCCCACTTAACTTTCTTCGCCAAATATTTCTAATTTAATGATTCTCAACAAGAGTTAAACATTTGAACCACTGGTGAAACTTCAAAAAAAATGCATATCATCTCCTTATTCCAGATCTAAGGAATAAGAATCCTTAGGAGTAGGGGTACCTGTATATGTATTAAAAACAAAAAACTCAAAGACTCTGAAGCACATGCCACGTTAAGAAACATTCTAGTTTCCATAGTCCTTCTTTGATAAAATCCAAAATATCCTCTCCATCTCAGCTATTCTTTGGGATACATTGGTTTTCAATCTTGCTTTTAAAATAATGGCACCTGGTATGGAGCATAAAGCTCCAAACATCAGAAAACGGAACTACCACCTCCCTATTCAATTAATGCAGCCCAACATAGCATTTCTTCTTCTCTCAGCATTAGCAAAACCTTTGTAGGCCTTTATCTATCTTTTTCAGTTGTTTGATCCTGCAGCTTTATGGAATGAGGTTCTCCCAGAGGTCCTGCGATACCTTCTGCAGTAGCTCGCAGAGCTTACTGAAGACCAAGCTGCCTAATGCAGTGACCTATCTGCTCCCCTTCTTTTACTTGCCTCATGACTTCTGGTCTGCCACAAACTCATATTTCCAAGTCCGGCTGTCACTTATGGCTTATTCTTACATCTTTTGTGTGCCTTTGGTGAAAAATAAGGAAACTGTATCACCATTCCAATCTGCTTAGATTAATTTGGATCAATTCCAGAGTGTTCACAGTATTTTCCAAATGCACGCTATTTGCATGTTGATCAGCCTGTCATAAATCTCTTGATCCATAATCTTGATTAAAATGTTGAAGGCATGTTATTATCAAGCCTATTTCAGATCAGTAATTGCCTAACACTTCACCACTTTCCAAAATGTGATATCAATAAAAAAAAAAAAAACACAACAAAAAATAGACATCAATAACTTGGGTACTCCACAGGTCAAAATCATAGAATCACCTTGTCCTCTATGATACATCCTCCTGGTGTATAATGTTTCTCCTTTGTAAAAAGTCATGCTAGAAAGATTTTATAGGTCTTGAAGGAAATAGTTATGAGATACTATAATAAACCAGTTTATATCAGAGCCCTGCTGAAACTATAGGTAAATAATTTTTTATTGAATTAAAATAAAAATGATGCCACAGACCTTAACATCGGTCCATCCATCCGTTCATTCAATTAATGGATACTTACAGAACACTGATTCAGACAGGCATTATGCTAAGCATAGAAAATAGAATGATTTCTTCTTTCTTCCTTTATCCTAAAGAGTTAAGAGTCCAACAGGGAAGAGAGACATCAATGGAGAAATGATAAAAAATTATCCTATATATACTAATGAGGAGTCTTTCTATTACATTATACTGCATCACTATGACACCATATGAGAAGTATATGTATTGTTGAATTTCAAAATGCTTATGGATACACACATTTAAAAGGAATGTAAATAAGCTAGAATTTTTGTAAGAGAGCACATCCTGGATGCTGAGATGACTTGAAATTACGCTATTTGAAGACTTATTAAAAGAATGGAGATGATTAAAGAGGGATGAACAGTCAGTCACCAGACCTCTGATGGTTGAAATGTGGCAAAGGGAGGTGATCTGGTTTGTAGGGTCTTAGAGAATTGAACAGAGAACAGTGAGTAGAAGCCAGAAGATTCCATCTCAAAAGAAGATTCCATCTCAAAAGAAGAAATGTCTTTATATCAGGATTGTACTGAGATTGAGTGGGTTTCCCATGAAACAATGAGATTTCCATTAGTGGACTGTTTCATTGCACATTGTTTCATCTTTTACAGGGATATTTCAAATGATTTTCAACTAAAAAATGCACAGTAGGATTAGAGGGTAAAACCTCTCCCAGACCTGAGGTCTTACAAATCATAACTTATATACTTTAAGCTATTTGATATATAGAGAACAAAACCCTGTACTCTTAAACATGCTTTCTATCCCTTAATTATAATCCCAAATTTCTGTTATTTCCCTTTAGTTGACTACGATCTTATGTTGTTATTTTATACTGTGGGGATACATTTTAAATCATCAATTAAGACCCAATAATTCATTTTTAACATAAGTTATGTGACTATTTTAAATATATTTTAAAAATAGGAAAAGCTTAGTGACAACATGTCTAATGAGAAGTAAGGTAAAAGCTAAATTTCTTAGATTATTATTGGGATTTAAATGCAACTGGTTTACCTTGAAAAAAATAATGAAGTTTGAGAAAAGGTCCTGTGACTTGGCAGAAGAAAATTTGAAGAAAGATATATCTAACTGTGTAAAGCTATTAGAGTCTTTAACCACCCTGTAAAGATGACATCCAGGCTTAGGAGATCATTAAGAAGCTGGAGAGGAATATAACGTTCCCTAGTCAGTGTACATCATGAGCGGCCAGGAAGGCTTAGACATTGGGAGCTTTTAATCAGGAAAGCTAGATTAGTAAAGCAATTGAAATGATGACTCAGCAGGTAGAAAATCTGAAGAGAGTGCCTGCCAAAAAGCATGCTTCACTAAAAGAAACAAAACAGGTTCTTTTGCAAAATGAAAAGTCCTTAACTTTCTTGTAAATAAGATGACTGCCAAGTTTTTAAAAAGTTTTCCAAACACCATGCATTTTCTCTTCAAAGAGTTACCATTGCCTCTCTACCCAGAAATATTAGATATACAGGAATGGTGGCTGGGATGGTCATGCAGTTGGCATATTTTGGGGTCACAGCAAAGTAAACGCTGTCCCTCATTACATGGATTTATGAGCACCTATTCCTAGGCAGATATGGAAGAAGAAAAATATGAACTAAAATCTAAAGGAGAGTTGGAACCATTTGGAGAAGAAATAGTATAAAAGACAAAAATTTCAAGCCAAGTTTTTCTGAAAAGAGAAATAATCTATCAAAATGTGATCTCTTTGATTTAGATGTGGTAGCTTCCTAGACAAAACTTCCGCCAGAAAGGCTACTAAGGCACTGGCTTTCTGTTGTATTCACTGTACTATATGTAGCTCTGATGAGCTTTCTCACAGGCCAATTTCCCCAGATGTCTGTGGATGCCACTCCCACACAGAACAGGTACCCCTGGATGTCTCTAGAATGTATTTTGTAGACATTTCTCAGATTTCGACCCAATGAGCCACCACAAGTGTAACTACAGCACATCCCAATATGCGTATCTTGATTTTCAAAGTTTCAGTATTTGAACTCTGTAAGTTAGTAACTTTCAGCTGGGAAATTATAACATGGAACTAGAGGTTCTTAGAATTGCTGCAAGATATTTTACATTTCCTTTTTTGAGATTACTTCCTCAATTAAAATACAGTGTGGGGGGAAGCCTGCCTACGATTTTTTTTCTGCCTCTGATCTTTTATTAAGCTTTCTGAGAAAGAGATATATAAGATATATACTGTTTGTTAAAACTTACTGAAATAAAGAGCCAATGAAATCTTTTAAAAAAGGAAAGATCTTTTGAAACCTGTGTCAAATCCATACAAGTTAGCTCTACCTCTTCCTTTGAGAAACTACACAAAGTCACCATCACTCAATTTCTGAAACTCCTATTTAGAAATTACCTCCAACAGCCTGTAGCACATTCTGCAGAATACCTTCAGTGGTAGTAAATTATAATCCTCTGAGGTAGGTGTTTTGAAATAGCCAAAAGTCATTCAAAGTAACCTCTGATAAATAAGATTAATAAATCATAACCATCAGATTATCATCAGATTAATATATGATTATAAAATATAATCATCAGATTAATAAATCATAACCTATTTTCCCAGCTTTAAATTTCATTTATTCTTTCTATAGAATTCCCATGTAATTCTCCTCCCATGGCTATACTTTTGCCCTCTCCATGGACAAGTGTCCTTGTCTTTCTACACAATATAATCCAAATATTTTGTTAATACTTCATTTCAGGAATTTCTTAACCCTGTTCTATATCAAGGATGTATCTAAATCACCCTGGAACCTTAAAATACAATTAGGGATCTCAGTAGATCCTGGGAAAGCTGCTTCTAATCATTATGATACTTGACTAAGTAAGGGACTCTGCTCTATCATCTTATTCCAACAACACTTTTGTCCTCATCTCATCACTTTTGTGACAACAGATTTCTATAAGGAAAAAGCACAGAATTTCAAATCTTGAATATATGGATTTAAATCCCAGATCCATATTTAACTAGCCAGCCATAGGTAAGTGACAATATCTTTGAGGCTCTTCTCAACAGGAATATATTAATAGTTAATCTGAAGGACTATTTTAAGACTCAAATTAGATCATGTATATGAAGCACCCAGGATAGTAATTGGACATACACAGCAATTATTGTCAATTTCTCATCGCCATTCAACTCTATACATGCTAACCATTTATCTAATAATTTATTAAATTATAATTGCACTTGGGGGCACCACAGTTATCCATAGAGACTTCAAGTTCTTGTCATCATTTTTAACAAACATAGGCTCCCATCTAAGCAAACTTGATCCCTTGAAAATAACTGAATAATTGTTGGGAAATATGAGAATATCATACTTACACGGGACAAAAAGAGAAATTCCATCAGATAAATAGTTTAACTTATAAAAAGCATAAGAAAAATATTGAGGATTTAATAGAAAACAATTTCATATTTTATTCTTACTCCTTATGAATATGATCTTTGATTTCCAAAAATATCCCTCTTTAAAGGAAAGGATGCAGTTAATGCTATGTACCCTAAATTTGGAACTTCCATTACTTTAATTCTATGAGGATAAATTTTTCAAAAGAAAGCTTACTGCTTATGTTTCTGACTCTCCCCAAATAAATATCAAGAATGAGTACCAGAGTTCAGAAACTTCTAATATGGGGCTTGCTTTTAAAAACTTCAACTTAATCAAAAAAAGTTGTTTTTTTTTGTTTGTTTTATTTTGGTTTTGTGTTTTTGTTGTTTGTTTTGGTTTTGTTTTATTTTTTGGTCTACCTCTGCTAGAAATATGACTATAGAACAAACCAGAATGTATATGGTTGGTCATAATTCTTGCCATAGCTTTCTTGCTGGATACCTGCAATACTATTTCTTTTTTTTTTTTTAAGATTTTATTTACTTATTTGACAGAAGAGAGAGATCACAAGTAGGCAGAGAGGCAGGTAGAGAGAGAGGGGGAACCAGGCTCCCTGCTGAGCAGAGAGCCCGATGCAGGGCTCGATCCCAGGACCCTGAGATCATGACCTGAGCCAAAGGCAGAGGCTTAACCCACTGAGCCACCCAGGCAACCCTGCAATCCTATTTCTTATAAAGTTGCTCCTATCAGGGCTTCTAGTTAACACCCAACTTAGAATATTGTGTTTAATTAATATCTACTGAATCTATAAATGAGTAAATGATTGTCATGGAAACATAAGGAACAGGTATTTAATACAAAGTATAAAAGGGAAAGAAGAGCTTTGGAAAGAGACTAAAGAACTCTTTAGAGAGTTCGCCCAAGAGTCTTGGGTGCCTGGGTGGCTTAGTCAGTTAGGCACCTGCCTTAAGCTTGGGTCATGATACAAGTGTCCTGGGATTGAGTCCCACATGGGGCTCCCCACTCATCATGGAACCTGCTTCTCCCACTCCCCTTGCTCCTCTCCCCTGTTAATTCTCTTCTCTCTCTCTCTCTCTCTCTCAAATAAAATCTTTGAAAAAGAAAAAAAAAAGTTGAGTCTTCAGTGATTAATGGAACTTTGTTGGGGAAATGTGGGATGTTTTGGAAAAATACCAAGGCAGAAAGACCATAAAAACTAAGAAACAAAGAGAAGAAAGAACATCTTTACTGTAAGAACCTGCAAGCAATTTTTCAAAGCATTAGTTGGAGATAAACCTGAAGAAGTAGTTAGGATCCAAGTTATAAATGATTTTGATGTCACATGGAGAGCTTTAAACTTGACCCTGTAAGGGATAGATAGTCACTTACTATGTAGGAAAATTTTAAGGACTGGAATAATTTGATCAAATAAATCAAATATATGCTTAATTTTTTAATGGATCACTCTGTTAAATGTGTGTAGGATAGCTTTAAGAATAGAGAATGAGATGAGTATAGGAAAATATTCAATACATATCTGTTGAAATAATGATGGTGAAATGAGGACAATAGTAATATTAATAGTTACCAGCATAATATAAAGAACTTAATATAAAGAACTCAACATCAAAAAAAACAATCCAGTTTAAAAATGGGCAGAACACATGAACCGACATTTCTCCAAAGACATACAGATAGCCAACAGACATATGAAAAGATACTCAACATCAGTCATCATCAGGGAAAGTCAAATCAAAACTGCAGTAAGATATCATCTCACACCTGTCAGGATGGCTAAAATCAACAACACAAGAAACAAGTGTTGGTGAGGATATAGAGAAAAAGGAAATCTCATGCACTGTTGGTGGGAATGCAAACTGCTACAGCCACTGTGGAAAACAGTATGAAGATTCTTCAAAAAATTAAATATAGAATTACCATATGATCCAGTACTTCCACTACTGGGCATTTATCCAAAGATTAAAGAACACTAATTCAAAAAGGTATATGCACCTCTATGTTTATTGTAGCATTATTTACAATAGCCAAAGTATGGAAGCAAACCAAGTACCATTGACAGATTAATGGATAAAGAAGAGGTGGTATATGTATACCATGGAATATTACTCAGCCATAAAAAGATGAAATCTTGCCATTTGCAACAACATGGATGGATCTAGAGGGCATAATGCTAAGTGAAATAATTCAGCCAGAGAAAGACAAAACCACTGATTTCACTCATGTGTGGAATTTAAGAAACAAAACAAAGGAACAAAAAAAAAGACAAAACAATAGACTCTTAAATATAGAGAACTGGCGGTTACCAGAGGGGAGGTGGGTAGAGGGGTAAGTGAAATAGTTGAAAGGGATTGAGAGTACACATATCGTGATGGACACTCTATAATGTATAGAATTGTTGAATCACTATATTGTATACCTGAAACTAATATAATGCTGTATGTTAACTATACTGAATTAAAAAAAAGGTGTTCATCCAAAAATTTTTTTAAAATTTAAAAACGAAATCCCTAAATAAATTACAATATTAAAGATTACAATTTAGTGAAAGTATATTATGAGGTATCAAGTTTAAAACACTAACTATGCAAAATTTAAAAATATAAAAGCTATGAGGAATGGCTTCATATCTTTCACCTGCATCAAAAGATTGTTTTTCTTTTTTTTAAGATTTATTTATTTGAGAGGCAGAGAGAGAGGATGAGAGGGGAGAGGGCCAAAGGGAGAGGGAGAAGCAGACTCCCAACTGAGCAGAGAGCCCAATGCAGGGCTTGATTCCAGGACCCTGAGATCATGACCTGACCTAAAGGCAAACACTTAACCGACTGAGGCACCCAGGTACTCCAAAGATTGGTTTTTCTTTCTTTCTTTCTTTTTCTTTCTTTCTTTCTTTCTTTCTTTCTTTCTTTCTTTCTTTCTTTCTTTCTTTCTTTCTTTCTCTTTCTTTCTTTCTTTCTTTCTTTCTTTCTTTCTTTCAAGATTTTATTTATTTATTTGACAGAGAGATCACAAGCTGGCAGAGAGGCAGGCAGAGAGTGAGAGGAGGAAGCAGGCTCCCCACTGAGCAGAGAGCCCGATGCGGGGCTTGATCCCAGGACGCTGAGATCATGACCCGAGCCGAAGGCAGAGGCTTTAAACCACTGAGCCACCTAGGCGCCCCAAGATTGATTTTTCTAACAACAAACTTAGAAACTGCATATATTTGTGATATGTTGCATATAAACTGGGTATATATTATATGCATATATTGCATATAATCTGTGATAATTATTGGGATATAAAAAATCTTTTTTCTAAGGTATATGTAGTTCAGGTTATGGATTCTTACTTGCTTTTTCAGAAGCTAAAAAAGTAGCTGAAGGAAAAATTTTTAATTAAAAAAATACAAGAATAATTATGATAATGATGATTATATACCTAAGATCAATCAAAACCTTTATATGCATCAGGTCTTATGCTGAACACATTATTTTATTGCCCCTTTAATTATCACATCAGACCTATGAGGAAGGTACTTGTATCATTTCACTTTACAAAGAAGGAAACTGAGTCTGAAAGAAGTTTAAAAAATATGTGCCTTGTCACCCCTGTAGTATTTTTTCCCAAAATACATAACCTCAGTCTAAACACACAGTTTATCACATGAACCTAGATTGAGGCTAATTCTACAAAATACCTGACTAGTACTTTTCAAAAGTGTCATGTTCATGAGAGATAAGGAAAGATGGAAGAAACACCTATTTTTGCTAAAATAGTTGCATTATAGTTATATAAGATGTTAACATTAGGAAAATCTGGGTGCAGGCTAAAGAGGAAGTCTCTATTATCTTTGCAAATCTTTTGTAAGCATATAAGGAGTTCAAAATAAAAAAGCTTTAAAAACTTATATTTGCCTATAGAACATGGCAAGTAAAATATGAGATGAGCCTGAAGTATTTTGTAGTGCTAGAAAGTAAGGTAGTAAACCACATACACACACACACACACACACACACACACACACTTGCACAAACATGCACACACACACACAAAATACAGGAGACAATCTGAAAGAACTCTCAACAGCCTGAAACAATTTAAGCAACGTGATAAATAACAATAATGATGGATTGAAGCCATAGATTAGAATAAATATCTATGAGTCCATACTAATGTAAAGAGATGATTGAATAAATTGCTAAGTGAGGTTTAAGAGACAAAATTTCCTTACAGAAGAATTCCAAATAATAAATGTAAATGAAATGGGGGAAATAGAAAATCAGCATTGGAATACTATGTGGTAATTGCTACACACAAATGCTAAAATCACTGGGTAAAACTATAAGGAGAAACAGGATATTTTCATATCTGCAAAGTATCTCTTTAAAAATGTTTTTCAGTTACTGTGGTGGTTTTAACATACATCCACTAACTCTTTTATACTTTCCCTCCAACAGGTGATATGTAATTCTCCTTCCCTTGCGTGTGGGCTGAACTCTGTGACTCATTTTTAACATATGGCAGGGGAGGGGAGTAATTTTATAGCAGACAGACCTGGCAGAAACTGCCTTAACTAAGTGATCAAGGTTAACACCACCAGTTATAAGTCATGTTGATATGATGCAATGAGAAGGCATTTCAGCTCTACAGTATTTTTCCAAAAATTTATAACCTAGTCTAATCATGAGAAAGTATCAGAAAAACCCAGATCAAGAAGCATCTTACAAAGCAAAGCACCTATGCAGTATGCTTTAAAAGTGTCAAGGTCATGAAAAAGACAAATTCAGAGACAATTAAAGGTTGGAAGAGACTAAGAAGACATGATAAATGTAATGTGACATTCCGGATTGTATTTTGAAACAGAAAATAATAATATTAGTGGAAAAACTGGCAAAATCTGAATAAAGTCTATATTCAATGAATAGTATTATCCCAAGGTTAAATTCTTAGTTTCAGTAAATGTACCATGGCAATGTGAAATGCTAACATGTAGGAAGCTAAGCGTAAGGTAGATGGAAACACTCTGCACTACCTTCACAACTCTTTTGTATGTCTAGTTTTAAAAAATAAAAAATAATTTTAAGTACCTAAAGTTGAAAGACATTAATAAACTGTTCACAGAAAAATAAAAGAAAAAAGGCCTATGGTCCTTAAAGGTTTAACATCACTCAAAATAACAGAAACTCAGAATTACACAGATATCATTAATTATCAGACTAGCAGAAATCCAAGAGTTTGAAAACACACTTTGTTAGTGAGGTTATAGAGAAATAGGACTTCTTATACATCAACGGTAAATACAACTCCGCAAAGACTAGCAACATGTGCATAAGGTCCCATTTATAATAAGATGATTTTATTTAATTCTAATTAATAAAGGATATTAGCAAGGGATATATTGAATAAACAGTAGTGCAACAATAGGTCTATGCTATAGAATCATAAAAAAGAGCAAGGAACATTTGTATGCACTAAGATGGATGCACAGGAAATATTGAGTGAATAAAAAACAAGACACATCAGTTTATTCTTACACAAAAGTTAGTATACTCTGAGTTTTATTTGTTTGTTTATGTTTTGGGGGCAGGGGCAGAGAGAGAATCTTAACCAGGCTCCATGGGACCTCGAGACACGTGAGCTCAATCTCACAACCTCGAGATCACGACTTGAGCTGAAATCAACAGTCAGACGTTTAACCAACTGAGCCACCCAGGCTCCCCTAGTATATTCTGAGTTTTATATAGATACTAAATTTTGTGTAAGAATAAAGGTGAAATAAGAATTAATCTCTCTATATGCATATTTGCCTAATTTTTCTAAACAACACAGAAAAGATAAACCAGAAAGTAATGATATTTGATACCTATGTATGAGTATGGAAATGGGGTAGAGCAAATAGGGATGGAATCAATATTTCTTTAAGTATATCTTAACTTAGTTTTACTTTAAAACCAAGAAATAAAAATAAATAAATAAAACCAAGAAATATTTTTATATATTATAAAAATATAAAAAGCAAAAAAGAATAGCAAACCCTAAGATTAATAATGAAGAGAAACAAATCTATGTATCAAATTAATAACATAACGAGACAAAAAAAGTATGACATCAAATGACTTTCAAATGACTTTCGGGTACAATACTCTACATGTCCATCCTTAACAGGATATTATCTCCAGACCAAAAAAGAAATTGCAGAGAAATTTTAAAAATTCAGAGTTATATTTTATTTTCAATGACAATATACTGATATTATAATTTGAAACTATTTATGGATGTGGAGGAATAAAACATTTAAATGAGTATATTGTTACTAGGAAACAAGATTTTCCATGTAAAAGGAAAAACATAAAAAGATAAAAAGTTATAAAAGTAACTCCAGATATTAAATTTGAATTAGAAATATCAACATGAATTCATGGTTTTTAACAGTGTATTTCCTACCTCTGTCTACTGAAGTGTCCTAGAAGCAGTGGCACCCTACTAGGAACAAACTCAGATCTTGATTTCAAGATGCTAATCTTCTCTAAAAGCAACTGTGTCTTTAAAAAAATGGCTGAGTCCATGTCTAGAGTTCACAAAATATAAGGTGAACCTGGGATATTTTGTTGAGAAAATAAAAAGGGGGTGCTCAAAAGATCCTCTGCTCACAGTGGGAGAGATTAGGTTGTTTCAGTCCAACCACATGGCAAGTGTAATTGGAAAAATGGGACAAAACACAATAATCAATTTGAAAACATTGGAGAATTATTAATATAATAAGAAATTGCAGAGCCGAGGTCAGAAAGACGAAATAAACAAAAGAGCTGAGGCCACAATGTGGCAATGCTTTCCTCCTCAGTGTGATGGCTGATTCCTAAAGCCAAGACTGAAAGTCTGAGAAGCTGAGCAGAGCTTTCAGCAAAATCACAGGGCTAGCGAGGGGAAACAGGGTTCAGGTCTTACAGTAAGAGAGGAGATTTAGTATACATTCTAGGATATTCTAGTAACACCAAAGGAATGCATTCTAGAAATACATGCAAACTGAAAATAGTCCTTATGAGGACTAAAACACAGGTTCTAATTATCTCATTTCTTCAATGGAATAAGATAGCATGCGCCTGCCAACCTGTCTACCATAGCAAAACAAATCCTCTCAGGAGAAAAAACATTATACATAGCCTCAAGTAATCTCTAAAATTTGTCTTGTAAATGTCTGTTCCTCAATAAAATATGTAAATGGATATATAAGAGTAAAATGTTTGGCAAAGAGAGAAAGATGGAGGGTGGGGAACCAGCAAAATTGAAATGGATCCACGGGAGGTCCTGATGATGGAGGTATCAGACGAGGAGGAAAAAACTCTGTGATTAATATGTTCAGGAAATTAAAGAAGAAATGAAAAATATTCATAAAAATAGAAATAATAAAGGAAATTCAAATGGAAATTCAAAACTGAAAAATAAAGGAAATTAAGTACTCAATGGAGTGATTTAAAAATAGATTAGAAACAGATGGAGAGAATTTGCAAACTGGAAGATAGGTCAAATGAATTAGCCATACTGAAACAGGGAGAAAAAAATGAAAATTATAGAAAAGAGCTTAAGAATACATATCACAAGGAAAAATGTTTGGCATAATTGTAATGAGAATTTCAGAAAAAATGGGGCAGAAAGTATTAAAAAGAATACTAACCAAGGATTTCCCAAAACCAGTGAAAAAGAAGAAATCCAGTGAAAGATCCTACAAACTCCAGGCAGGACTAAAAACAAAATCCTAAACAAGAAACAAACCACAGATGAAAACCAAAGAGAAAGACAAAGGTTGAAAAACACACAGAAGATTATAATGCATGATCCCAGAGGAGCAACAGTAACATTAGCAGCTTATTGCTCACCAAAAACAGTGGAATCGAGAACACAAAAGTGCTAAAAGAAAAATAACTGCTAAGCTAGAATTCTATTCCCAGTAAAAAAGAATGAAGACAAAATAAAGACATTGTCAGAGAAACAAAATGGAGATTCTATTGCCAATGAAAGCACTCTAAAGAAAATCATATGGGCATTTTTTAGGCAGAAGGAAATGAATTCAGATACAAGTTCAGAACTATAGATTGAATGAACAAATCATGAAGATCGACAGAGACAATAAATATATGGGTAAATTAACATAATAATTTATTGAATTAAAATCACATAAAGTGAATGAGAAAATCACCACTGACAACCCCACTGTAGTATTTCAGCCAAGGGTCATCGATGGTTGCAAAATCATCAATAAATGTTATTGAGGAACAAGATAGTCACATGGTGCCAAAGTATTACCCCATAGAATACTATTTAAAAAAGGAAAATAAGACTTTATCATGGAGAGTCACTCAAATGTTCAAATTTAACATCCTTAATAACGAAGCTATCTCTCATCATATGCCTCTTTATGTTATATGACATGAACAACATACCTATGAAATATTTTGCCAAAATGTTTAATTTGAATCCAATCAAGAGTTAATTTAACTTCCATATTAAGGATACAGAAGACAGAGGAGCTAGTTAATTGACAAAATGAAGAAATAATCAGACAATTCCAGAACTTGAGGCATTCTAAGAAACAACTGATTGGACTCAAAAACTCCACGTAATAGAGGGAGAAGTAAGTTGACTGTTTTAGCTTAAAGGACTCTAAAGAGACAGATCCAAAAAATGCAATGTGAGCTTTATGTGGCTACTAGTTTGTTTTTTAATAGCTTAAGAGGATAGTTTTGGTACAATTTGAGGAAATGTGTATAAGGACTATACATTAAATATTACCAAATCAGTGTTATTTTTCCGAGGTTAGATAATTGCATTATAACTGAGGAGATTGTCATTATTTGGGGCAGATTCCTGATGAACTAGTTAGGGGTAAAGTCATTTGATGACTGCCACTTAATAGAAAGTAGTTATACAAAAGAAATAGAGAAGTAATCAAATTTGCAAAATGTTAACAATCATGAACCAAGATATTAGATATTTGGAATTTTTTGTAGTATTTTTTTCAACTTCTCCATATATTTGAAATTTTTAAAAATAAAAAGTTTGGGAAAAATAGACTAAAGCCGACTCTAATCTATACAAGGGTCTGGAAGAACAAAAATGAAGGCCCTAGTCATGTTTAAAAATGTGATAATTATAAATCAAGCTAGCAAAATGTTAAATGAAATATACCCTACCCTCCGAACTTAACAAATGGATCTTCATTTATTTCCAGGACCAGGTTTATATTTTTTTAATTATTTAGCTCTTTGGAGTTGTGCACCTAAAATCAAATAGCCTCTGCCTCTGACCTCCAGCTTCCTGGCTCACCCTTTTCTCTTTTCATCCCAGAATTCCACTGCAAGGGAAGGTGGTCAGGGGGCCCCCCCACAAGTATACACTAACATTCTAGCCCAGTCCAAGAACCAACCATATCCCTCACAAACAGCCACTCCTGGCCACCACTTTAGGCCCACTCAGTGATGCTGGGAAGAGACCCACATGAATGCTGGAAGCAAGCTCAGAGACATTTAAAAAAAGAATTTAGTGATCCTATGAAACTAGAACATGGTCCAAAAGTGGATACAGAGGTCAGAGCACTTACCTTTGGCCTTGTGATATCATCATCATCGTCCAGGAGTGAAATTCTTATTTTGTTCTGGATCTACCCAATTTCCAACAGTTAGCAAGTTAGCAACAGTCTAGGAGTGAGATCCCCAACTTTGTGGGAGGCCAAGCAACCTCACACATCCATTGTGCTGCTTCCATGGAGTTCATACACTCTCAGCACTGTCATCCGCCTCTCCTAATTTCCAACTGTTACTGCAAATTTTGTTTCCCTTTTTACTGAGATGTGTCAAAGCATCTCTACATGAAAATTGACTGGGGGAAGTGGTTTCCACCTTTCCACCAAAATTTCTGCAATTTTTAAATCTCCAAGAGTTACCATCTTTTGTGGTGATGCACAGAGTCATACCCACTAACCCAGTCAACTGACTCAATTCTTCTTGCCCACTTTCCATGATCTTAAACCTGGGTACCACATTCACACCCAACCGTTTCTGTCTTCCACTGACAAGAAAGCTAAAGGCTCTCATGCATAATAAAGGAAACAAATGGACCAGTATCTTTACTGATAAATAAAATCCATCAACTGATTGGTCTTTTGGAGATGAGGGAGCTAGCATATAATTTAGAATCTAAAAAATAATATAAAAATTTAATGACTATTATTTCTATAAGTTTCTCATTTATTTTCAGTGTAACAAAACATTTTGAGAGTCTTTCTGTTTAAAATGACATACAGTTTTAAAAACAAAACAAAACAAAAAACAAAACCACAGGCCCAAAATGGGAGCACTTAGGCCAAGTCACCAAACTAATAAGGCTTAACATCCAACCTAATCACACTTTTAACCTTGTCAGAAATGTGGTCTTAACTTGTGAGTGAGGAATTTTCTGAACTGCACCAATGAAGTTATCTGTCACATAGACTTTCCAACATCCAAAGGAAGATGAGGTATCCACTTAATAAGACCCTCGGCCCTTCCCCCTAAAAGAAGGTGATCTCACCTGAAATAATCCTTTCTTTTCCTTTGCTAATAACTTCTTGCCCCACTCGCCTTCTCATTAAATCTTTCCATTTTGTAAAAGTCCTTGGAGCACCCCCTACTTGCTAAATGGTATGCTGCCCAATTCATGAATTGCTTAATAAGGCCTATTAGATATTCAAATTTACTCCGTTGCATTTTGTTTTTTACTAACAGGGATAAGTCCACAACAAAAATACCTTTTCCTCTTGAAAGGTTAAAACACTGCCTTTTTATCTTATTACATATGGACGAAAACATCAAAGACACCAATAATTTCAAAAACAGTGAAACTGGTTTATGTTTTCCTGGCTAACTTATTCTCAGGACCAACGACTTTGCCTATATGATCTTTTTTTCAAGGCCTTATAGCCAGAAATTGCTATAAAAGTGGGCCTTACAAACGGTGGGTCTATTTCATAATTTGAGTTGAAAACCAAAGAAAATTAAATCCAACAGTCACTAAAACCAGCAGCAGATGACATCTGCATGCTCCCTCTATCACTGTATGCAATTCAGAGATGTCAATATGCTATTATGTCTGCCCACTGCATGCTTTGTTGGTGTACCAGCATATGATGTGCCTTACTTAGGCAGGGCGGAGGAAGGGGGGACCTGATTTCAGTATGTCTTGGGCTTATCCTTTCAAGATCTAAAAAGTGTGTGTGTGTGTGAGTCCTTTATGCTAACACAGCTTGCAAATCAGGGGAAGATGTCAGAGGAGGAGCCCTGTTCCTGCTCTCTCAATTGCCACTAGCACAGGTCTTCAGGGCACATCTCTCTTGGGTTTCTATGTTTGTTTTACTCACTGTTATACTAGCCCACTTAACACAGTTTTATGAATAAGCCAGAAACACTCAACATGGAAGTCTCCTGACTACAAGAGACAATGAACTTTAGCTTTGAATGTCACACAGATACAGTTAGGTAAGTAATTTTTAAAAATGATTACTAGAGTTATTTTTTAAAAGAGGTAATGTTACTGTATTATAAGGTATTCTTACTGGGAAACCTGACTAACTTTTCCTACTTCCCAAAAGGAAAATAGGGCTTAACTATAGTATCAAAACAAAAAATGGTGTGTGAGCATTTGGTAAAGTGTTTTTCCCCCTTTATTTATGTAGAAAAGTTAAAAGTATAAGAAAACTAAAGGCAATCAAATTTGTTAATTATTTAAACCCCAAACTTCAAGGTAGTCATTTAACCTTTTACTTACTGCTTATCCGGTGAGATTATATTTGATTTCAAAAAAAGTTGGCTTTTTAGTCCAAGATCTTGCTTGGAAGGTATTCCATTAACATCAGGAACAGTTGGGTGCTAGAACCAAAAAACGAACCCATGTTATTAAGGAAGTGCTACGTATTATAGTGAAAAATGTCAAAACATGACAAATTTCAGAATAGGCTTCCTTGAGCAATCTTGCTTTAAAATTACTGTCCTCTGATTTATCTTGAATAATATTTGAAACTGTATTGAGAAGTTAATGAAACAAATGAAAATAGAGATAAATAAGCCCAAACCAAAATTATGTCTGTCTTTCAAGTCCCTCGACAATAAGAACTTAAAGTGAGAGCATGGCTCAGAACATATGAAAACGCTCTGATTCCAGTAGTCTGGGGCAACAGAGAACAGCTCTGTTATCAACCTCACCATAAAAGGCAGCAGGTGAACAAACAGGATGGCCACGATGGAAGAGCAAACTCTAGAAGAAAATGTGTATGGTGGAGATGCATATACGTAATGAAAATGAAAATGTAGGGGCGCCTGGGTGGCTCAGTGGGTTAAGGCCTCTGCCTTCGGCTTTGGTCATGATCTCAGGGTCCTGGGATCGAGCCCCGCATCGGGTTCTCTGCTCAGCGGGGAGCCTGCTTCCCCCTCTCTCTCTGCCTACTTGTGATCTCTGTCAAATAAATAAATAAAATCTTTAAAAAAAAAAAAAAGAAAGAAAGAAAATGTGTATTTAGGAGTTGCCTCCAACTTCCTGATGATTCATGGCCAATATGTGGCTGGCAATATTTGTGCAAGTTTTCTTGTGAAATGAAGTGATGAAATGGGTCACACTTCTAGACCTTACTATTTATAATGGCATAATTTGGGCCCTCCAACGGTTAGTGCATATAAAAGGAGAAAATGTTAGAAGCCACCCCTCCTTTATAACCCATATACAAAGCAATTTCCTCACATATGGATTAGGTCATAATATGATGCACATTAAAACTAGGAAAGGATCTACTGAGGTTTTACAAATATTTTCCTTTTCTGCAACTAGTAGCTGTTTTTTTAATAACATAGAAATGTTTCGTATAAAAGTTGATAGTATTTTTCCATCATAAATGAAAATTGCTAAATAAAAAAAGTAGTCTTAGATGAGCTCTTTCCATCTGTTTCTTAATTCTACTGAGAGGTCTATTAGAGAAATTGTTCATAAATTTAAATCCCCAAATGGGCAACCAGTATCAATCCATTCCAGTTTTATTACTTTAAATTTTGCTAGTGTTCACCCATAATGAATCTTGAGATATAACTGACAAATTCATATATCATCAAATGCCTTTAAAGTATGGTGAAAAATGCAAAAACAGCATTTGCTTCAGTTTTATCATATGAGTGCTTTCCTGAAAACACAAAGGAATTGCCCAGTGCTGCCACTTAAAAGTAATACTAGATTCACGTTTTATTTTAAAGACAGGCTAATTATTAAACCAGACATTTAATCCAGAAAATCCAAATCCAGACAGATTGAATTTTGTTTAGATTGAATTTTCCCTAAAGTGCAAAGTGAGTCAAATTTGAATGGTTACTTTATTTTCAGGCATGCACACTTCCTCTGCCTTAACTCCTCCAGTTTTGTCCAGTTTCATCTGTATTTTTGTTTTAAATAAGTGAAGCAAAAATAGTCATTGCTCACACTTTCTTCAAGTTCTTAGGGAAGGATGTAGGAGGCTACATCATGGTGCAGTCTGGTAATCACTGATGAAAAGGCATCAGGAAAGAACAGTCACATGTGTTTGTTTAAGGAAACCTGACACTGATAAACAATATGAATTATTTCATAGATCTGGAATCCTACTAAGGACTGAAAAAATCAATATGCATTCTACCCAGCATGTTTGTTGTAATAACATTGCATACATTTTTGACCATACACTGTCACTTTCTTTCGCCTGTAGGGCTTGTCTAAAACGTGTGTACATTTCTCCCTGAGCACTAAATAAGAGTCATTACCATCATAATAATCAGTTTAGGATTTGCTATGTTTTACTTGAATTATTTGGTGATACATTCTGCTGGAAATTTTAACTGTGCTTTAGCAGAGTGCATTCTTCTCTCTGAAAAATTCATTTTTATCCTCAGAGCTTGCAGTTACTAATGGGCGACCGCATCTTAATCATGAAACTTAATATGTACATAACGGATCAGAAGAAATCTTCTAATAAACACGGATTTAGTTTCTATGTCTTGAGATGGATACTAAGGGGTCTAAAACACGATCTGTGCTGTTGAAGAGTTTGTGACTTAGTTGGAGGAACTGAGGAAAGTACACAGGGGACACCGAAGTGACAGGCAATGATCAATGCCAAAATAAAAGATAACAACAATAATTTCCAAGGGAGTTTTGAAAGGCGATAAAGGTAGGTTGACACCTCAATGGAGGCCTCAGGCATTTGAGAGGCATGGCACCATCGGAAGGACGCCTGAACAGGATCTGGGAAGATCCAGGGGGAGAAGAAGATCAGTTCAAATGTCACCTCCACTTTCTGGGCTTTGCTGCCTGCTTTGAACACAGTGATGGCTTCTTTACGTTCCCATTAAACACTTCCCAAGCAGTGGCACTTGTTGCAATGCTTGGTAATCAATTGTTTATTTGTATTCCCTCCTTACTCCCCTCTCAGCTACTAAAGGCAAAGCAGGATCTTCTTCATTTTTACATCCCTCTTGCCTTGAAAGTGCTCAATAAATGTGTAGGGGAAGTATTTTGAATGATCAGAAAGCAACTTAAGCAAAGGTACAGGGTGAAATAAGCACAGTGCGTCCCAAGTTTTACACAAAGAACTGGCTGTGTAGAAAAAAGAGTTTTACTTTGAGGACAGTAAAGGATCAGTTTAAGTGATTAGGGAGAAGACCTAAGAGAGCCTTGTTTGTCTAGATGGGCATTATCTTTTCTTGGCTAGACTCACAATCCTGGTTTCTCTTGGTCAGCTAGGTCTATAATCTTCTAGCCTGCTGTGATCAAGAGACGGCACTAACCAGACTTGAGATCTTTACGGGTTGGCCAACTTAGTCTTCATTCTACCCAATAATGAGCCACTGGATAGTTCTGTGACACATTCAGAATGAATGTTATAAAGGTTAATCCAGCTCAGTACAGGGTGAATTGAAAAGCTAGGAGACTATTGCAAGAGTCCCATCTAGAAAAAGGTAGCAGTAGAGGCTTACAGGAAATGACTAAGAGAAATGATAGAAAGAAATTGGTGCTGATAAGCTGTGAGGGAAAATGTTGACAGAAGGGGAAGAGTTAAATGGGACTCTTGGGAGAGGAGCACTGCACTGCTGAAAGAAGTAAACCAAGGGAGTAAACTCTTAACAGGTTTATTACAAGGAAAACACAGTTGGCTCATAAAAGACACGATGGGAGTGATGGCACAGTATACAAAGATAGTGGGAATGTCAGAGAAATAGGGGAGAGAACTTCTCCAAGTAGAAATGGCAATCTAAAAGTAGTGAGAGCTGATGCTGTGAGTGTAGGTAAGATTTAAAGCCAGAAGAGAGCTCTGGACCAGGAATTACAAAAGCATGAGTATCTTTGAGTAAGTCACTCACTCTCTTTCCTCCTAGAAAAGGAAGCTAATACCTTGCTGTTTATCTCAGAAGGAATATACAAGGAGTCTTATGTATAAAGAAGGATATCCAAAGATAAGTAATAATCTGTGAAAATGACTCTGGAACACATAGGAAATAAAGACCTAGCATCTAGGCAACCAACCGAAAAAGAAAGGAGACCAAGCACCTAGATATCCTAAATCAATGTGATAACAGTAATGACCCTTCCATCAATAAAAGCACTTTAAGTCGCCAACATTGGAACACACCGCAGAAGATTAAATTAGTCACCATGAAAACAGACTAATTATGATGCCACTAAAAGGGAAAAATTTTGAAAGAAAAAAAAAAAGAGCCAAGCCAGATAAATAGCTATTAAAAGAATAAAATTAGAGGAAGCAAAGTAAGACTAATGAGGAGAATCATACTTTAGAATGTCCTTCTCCAAAATAATTAGAAAGATAATTTGGACAAAGTCATACTAATGTTAACTATAGCTTCATAAAGACCACAGGTAGGCAGGACAGTCCTAATTGTCCATGAAAATTGGAACTCATATGTGCAAGGTACAATGAAAGCCTTTGTTACAGATGCTGGGTCTTAAAATTAGAGCCACTTGGCAGTGAAACTATTCAGTAAGATAACGTAATATTCAATATGTGTCATTATACATTTGTCAAAACCCGCAGAATGTACAACACTAGGAGTGAACCTTAATGTTAACTATACATTTAGTTAACAATAATGTAATAATACCAATTGTAATGAAAGTACCACACTAAGGCAAGGTGTTAATAATACGAGAAACCAATGGCCAGGGGCAGAGAACTCTGTACTTTCCACTCATTTCTCTGTCACTGTAAAACTGCTCTCAGAAACAAAGTCTATTATTAAAATTTTAAAAATTAGGGCCATTTTAAGGTTGCTATAAGCCCCAAGGCTGTATGTTACATTATATCAAATCTATTAAAATGTCCCCACTTCCAACAGTAAATATTTTTTTCAAATTTCAAATATTACATTTGACATATATTTGAAAATATTTTCAAATATAAAATATTACATAATATCTTTATAATTTTGCTTTTTAAATTACTCGAGCATAGCTATCTCTTCTAATTCATAATCACCAATTATCTAGCAACCATGGCACATATTCAAGATTTCTTGGGATGTGAACACCTTTAAGCCACAAATTATTCAAATACAATAAAATGTTTATGAATATTAATTAACTATGGACCAGTTTATATAATATTATGTTTTGATACAGGTAGATATTTTTAAGTTTAATTTTACCATGATTTTCCTATTTGGGGCCAGTATATTTTGTTGTTCAACTCCCAAACATTTTTGTAGATCTGAAAAAGCCATTAATCCTTGGCATTATCTCTATATATCCATACTTCTGTATAAAATGGACCTACTTCAAAGATATATATCTATATAGACTTAAAATAGTGGCTAAGTTACAGGTGTTGATGCCCAAATATATTTCTTTTTGTATTTATTTCCTTACATATTTATATTTATTATATTTATCATATTTCATTTTAATACTTTAGCTATTCTCAGTAACAAATCTATAATCTTAGGAAAAACAGGAACCAGGCATTTATTGCAGCTTTTTTTCCTGTTATATAACATTTTTAAACACAGAGTTGATCTTTTGTCATCTACATAACTCTACATAGTGATAATATGATACATACAATGAGACCTGTCATATGGCTTCTTTCCTACAAAACTGCTTCCTTCCTAAACTGTCAATAATAAGAGTTTAAAGTGTTCATTTTAAAAAAAATAAGATAAAATAAAAATAAGACTAAATAAGATGAAATGATGTGAAATAAAATAAGAAAGGCAACCATTTTATATTTTCCACAAAGTACAATGTCAGTAACCTTGCCTCCAATCTTCCCCATTAGCTTTCTTCCAGAAGCATAAGGAGGAAAATCTAATGAGAAGAGAATTTGATCTAACTATAAATGAGGCTGAGTCACATCTCATTACACATCTGAGCAGACTTTGTGAAGGAGGAGCTTTTCTCAAGGAAATACCTTCAAGTATGAAGACATTAGAGGTTGAATACTTTAAAATAGTGATTTCGGTTTAACCTGAAAAGCCAATGCTCATAAAACACCCAGGAAATCAGTGTGGAGACAGGCATCCAAATCAAGCCATCAACGTTTTTTTCTCTTATTTCCAGTTATTTCATTTTGCTCCCAACTCTGAGCAAATATGGGACAATTAAAAAAAATACACGATGGCTTGTCTGGGTAAATTTTTTTATCAGGCTCGTACTAAAGCCCTGTAAGGTGACATGGGGATAAAGGGTAAGTAGTCAACATAGGCAAATGATAAAAACTCAGTTAGTAGATATTCATCTATTTATTGTACAATGAACATGCTCTGTTCTTGACACACAGGATGCAGAGATGGTAACTAAACAAACCCCTCTGCCCTTTAGAAGCCCAAAATCAAGTAGATGGCTATGAATAAATCATTTGTAAATGCAAATCAATATATTACAACAGAGTGTGATAAATATAAAGCAGAAGCATGTACAAAGTAGAATGGTAGAACAAAGAAGAGAGAGATGAATAGAGATTAGTCACATATGCAGAGTCAAGAGAGAATTGCTGGAAAAGGTGGTATTTGTGCTATATTTTTAAAGATGAGTAAAGGTTTGCCCCATTGGAGAAAGTTCATTTCAGGCAAAAATAAAGATGAGCAAGTGCAAAGGCATGAAAGTTAAAACCAAACTCATGCATTTGAGTGAGTTATATGTAGCTAAGGACCCCCAGAGCTAGGGATACATGTGTCTTTTGAGCCTCTGAAGTGTATATAGTATCAAATGTCAAAATGACAATATTCTGGGTTACCTCTTGTTGTTGAAGGATATTTGGTTTGGTTGGTTGATTTGTTTTTTTCCTATTTTAATGTGGCTACTAGAAAATTTAAAATTACATACTTCTGTTGAACAATGCTATCCTGGAGTGTTGAAAACAAAGAATTCATTAGGAAAGATAAAGCTGGATAAATCATCAGGAGCAAAATAATGAAAAATCTTCTGTGACCTAGAAAATAGTCTCAAATTACTCTTTAGAAAAAAACCCATATAATAATTAAAGAGCAGTCATGGGACATGGTAGCAACTCTAAGGGACATGGCAGGGATAGGAAAAAGTGGGAGAGGAAAGGGGATAGGAAGTCTCCTGAGGAAGAGAAAAAGAACACGGAGATGAGACTTCAAAGCTACCTGGAATCCAAAGCTACTGAGAAAACTCCATTTCACAACTAGAGCAATACGGCGAAAGCACAGAGCTGGACCAAAGGGTGATGTAATGATGCAGGTGGTCAGATCTGCATTCGTAAGAAGAGGAAGATAGGCTGGGCAGGGCCACCAATAGCCCAGAGCACAGCACACAGTTTACAGTGGCTTGCATCACAAGCTCCCATCAACCGATTATTAGAACTTGGTGTTTCCCCAAGGAGGCAGGAAATGGTGCTTGGCTGCACTCTACATTGTAAATACAGGTTACACTGGGTCTGGCAACTTGGCAATATGACTTCACTTAATGAACACTTTTCAGTCATTTAATACTCAACCTGAGAGCAGATCCTATTTGAGCTGTTATCTTGTCATGTTCTCCGGAAATAAGCAGGAAATTGCAGGAAGTAATGTTTTCAAAGCAGCAGATGGCACTCTTTCCTATGCATTAGGTCTAAAGGTTTTATGATAGGAGAGGTTGTCTTTTACAGAGGGTCAAAGACTTTAAAGAATACAGCACTTTGCAGGAAAGTTGGGGGTACTTAATTCTAAAGTCCAATCTACATAAAAAAAGTTCATATTCAATTCTAGAAATATATCCTAAGGAAATAGCTCAAGAAAAGGAGGAAGGAGAATACACACACACACACACACACACACACACACACATGTATGTAAAGATGGACACTGCAGCATGATTTATAAAATGAGAAGCAACCTGAGGTTCATAGGGAGGAGAATGGAAAATTTTTTTTGTCCATCCAATCTACAGATTATAATTCAACATCAAAATTACAGATGTGGAAAAATGCTTCTCAGCCAAGATTCAGTGCAAAACAGTATAAAGTATTTCCATAATACAGCCTTTACTCTGCAATACACACACAGACACACACACATACACACACGAACATTAGACTGATAATTTTTGCAAAAAAATAAAGATATTATTTTGGGGTGCTAGGATTATTAATGCCTTTACTTGTGTTTCCCATTTTAAGTAATTCTGTAATTGCCTAACGATGCTATGACAGCCTCCCCTCCTAAGACAGCCTTACCCTCAAAGTAACTGGACAGCCTGTGCTTTGGGTGATTTTAAAATAGTGAAAGAGGGTTAAAGATTCCCCAAAGTTCTGGTTGGTGGTCTGGCTTTAGGAAAATTTACCTTCTCCCTTCTTTAGAGCCTGAGTTTCCCAACGTTTCCCTCTCGAGTCGTTGGAGCTGACACAGCATTTCTTACTTTCCTGGTGGGAGCTCTAAAGTGAGATGCTGGTGTTCAAGTTATGAGGCTTGCATTGAAAGCACGTGGTGTCATAGTGATGGGCAACTGTCGGAATAACTGGAATAAACTTTGTTCTCTATGGCCCCTATGGAAGGAACTGGGGCTCTGCAACAGAGAGGGAGAAGTGGGTTGCCTTTTGCTCTCCACATCTGCTGTGGGACTCTGAAGAGAGAAATGACTACAACTGAAAGAAGGATGTGACACAGTCTCCAAGATGCCATCAAGGCATTTCCACAAGATTCATCCCCCTTAGGAGAGGCAAGACAAGGCCGAATATGCAATATATAACTACCTTTTACTGCACCCCCATTATTGAGTGACCTTTGTGCTGGGTGCTCTATGCAGGTTCTCTCCCTTACCTTCATAGAAACTCTAGGCAAATGGGATTGCCCCATTTTACACAAGACAAAACTGAGGCCCGGAGAGATTGGGGACTATATCCTAGGTTTCACAGTATGAAAATTGCTGACATGGAATCAAATCCAGTCATCTGAGTCTAAGCTATTTCCACTATCCTATATGAATGCAGATGGTCTCCTTTCCTAGACCTGGTATACAGTGACTGCCAGAGAAACTTCTTAACTGACGCTGTGAATAGGTAGAGAAAGGAGATCACAACAGAAGCCAATAGTTGAGGTTCCCAGAACTCCCTCAGGAAAGCTTCTTTGCTTTACTGATGGAGAAAGTGAAACTCAAATAGATAAGATCCAGTTTCAAAACAATATCTGTGGGGCACCTGGGTGGCTCAATCGGTTGAGCATATGACTCTTGGCTTCAGCTCAGGTCATGGTCTCAGGGTGGCAGGACTGAGCCCCATATTGGGTGCAGAGTCTGGTTGAGATTCTCTCTCTCACTCTCCCCATGCCCGCCCCTGCTCACACTCTCTAAATAAATAAATAAATCTTAAAAAATAGATAAGTAAAATTACAAAAATAAAACTAAAACAATATTTGTACAGTGCTTTAAGCATACCTGCTATGGGCCAAATTGTGTCTCCTCAAAATTCATATATTCAAGCCCTAATTCCCAGTATCCCAGAATATGACTGCATTTGATGATAGGGTCTTGAAAAAAGTAAGTTAAAATGAGACCATTAGGGTGGGCTCTAATCCAAAATGACTTGGTATCCTTGGGGGTAGGAGAAATTTGGACACAGACCGCTACAGAGGAAGGACCTTGTGAAGACAGAGAGGTGGCATCTACAAGTCAAGAGAGAGAGGCCTCAGAAGGAAGCAACCCTGAGGACACGTGGTTAAGCCACCCAGTCTGTGGTACTTCGAGGAGCTATAGCAAACGAAGACAACTATTCCCTCTTCTATTATGTCCTTAAAATAATTCTGGAAGAGAAGTTGGCATCATTATTGTTGTTTTTCTGATCCAGAAACTGCAGCTTGAAAAGAAAAGGCAAAAGTACTTGGGAGCCCTAAAATCATTTAGGTTAGTTTTTATACAACAGGAGGGTCATATGATGTCCGCAAACAGACCTGAATTCTAAGTGCGATTTTTATTTTTTCTCCTCGCTGAGGCTAGCCTAAGCAAACTATTGTTTAGGTAGAATCACAGAATATTAGAGAATGTTTTTTGAGATTATCCTCTCATTTTATACATGAATAAATAGAAGTCCAAAGAGAAAGTCCTCCTTGTGCCTACTGCATCAGAATGTATTCCCTCCTGCTATGAAACTGAGAGGACTAGAAATCAACAATTGGCGGCAATACAGCAAATTGCTTTTAGTACAGCATTTAGTTGTAAACAGGACATCTTCAAGTTTTCTTAACTTAAAAGAGAAACACTAATATCAAAATATTATTCTTGTGTCACAGTCAAAATTCTTGGTCTGTTTCCAATTCATTAAAAGCACAAATATTTATAAGATCTCGACAGGACCCTAAGGATCAGATTTAAAAAAAAAAAAAAATGCTTTAAGCTACTAGAGCGAATTTTTCTTATTATGTCCAGTAGGTGGCACCACGTGAAGCACGCAAAGCAAGAGAATGATGAAAAGGCCGGAATACTTGGGATAGGGATCAGTGGCTCTCAGATGGTGGTTTTCAAACCAGCGGCATCAGCATCACTTGGGAACTTGTCAGAAATGCAGTTTCCTGGGTCTTACCCAAGACCAGCTGATTCATAATCTCTAAGGGTGGGGCCCAGTAACCTGTATTAACAAGCCATCCAGTTAATTCTGTTGCATACTAAAATGTAAAAAAACACCGATAAAGATTATTCATAGAAAATTGAGTTGGCGTGAAAGATAGGCAATCGTTTTCAACACTGAGGCAACAGGACCATGTGCAACATTACAGATGTCATGTCCTAATAAACACAATGCTGTCTTTTCAGAACTGAAAGCATGGGCAAACCTCATCAATTGCCATCACTGTGGGCCTCATTATTAATCACCTACTATGAATCTAGCACTTCACAGGCATGCACTCACTTAATCTCCATGACAGATCCTCATGGAAAGTGCTCTTATCTCCTGCTCTCTTTTTTTTTATTTTTATTTTTGAAGATAGACAAGGAAACAGGTTCTGAAGTTCTAAGACTTCAGAAAGTGACAAGCCAGGACTCAAAGTCAGCTCAGTCTTGATGTCAAAGCCTAGGCTTTTTTTTTCTTTTCCCTTTATTGCCCACTTAGAGTTGTCAGATTTAATAAAAGTACAGAATGCCCGGTTAAATTCAAATTCCCGCTAAACAACAGGGCTTAGGTTGGGGGGGGGGGCGTTGTTTTTTGTTTTGTTTTGGGTTTTTTTAGTATAAGTAGAGCTCACACAATATTTGAGACATACCTACAAATTTATTGTTTATCTGAAATTCAATTTACTTAGGTGTCCTGTATTTTCACCTGGCAACCTGACCTTGGTGTCCTTGAGTTTGCATTCCAATCTGTTGAAGAAAAAGAGGCTGGGAAGGGGTCTTTCCTCAGTGTCATTCAGAATAACCCTGAGTTTAGCTCTCACTCCAGGAGCTGCATTTTAACACCATCCCCAGGTGATTTATATGAACATTACTATTCAAGAAGCACTGGGCTAGGATAGCTACTGTCCAGAATGACTTCAGCTCCTCCTAGGCCTGAGATTCTAGGATTTTAGGAGGGAAGAAAAGGTGAGACAGGTTATCAGTGTTTTGTTTGTTATAACTATTATTATTTTTTTTTTTTTGCTTTTTCTTGAAATACTGATATAAATCTGTATGGGGCAATGAGAAATATTGAAAAATCAATAAATATTTCATTTACAGAATTATAATTATTTATGAGGTTTCTGGAGAATTTTATAGTTAGTAAAGTATCACAAAAAATGCCTTTAATATTGGATTTCAAATCCCTTATTCAAGTCACTAACAGAATATTCACAGAAGAAATGCTACTCATTTACAAATAAGAATACATGTTTTTTTAGCCATAACATCAAATATGAGACACAGAGGGAAGAAAATATTTCCCAAATGATATATGAACTCACTTAATTGGTAGTTTATTGAAGTACCTGAGGGAAACGAAAGTCCTTCTCCCATCATGATGGACAGACACAATTTGTATGAGACATCGTAACATCCCTTTATGCAAAACATTAGATGACCTTTTAAGGGAGACAGTCTCAAGATGACTGAGATGGGAATGCCATCCAACTGCTCCTCTTACTGTGCCTATAAAAATCATTATAGCTCAAATAAATATATGAACTGGCTCATTCAGCAAACAAAGATTTATTTCCTACTTTGTGCCAGGCTTGAGGGAGGGGGTTTATGTGTAAGAAAAAGGGTACAGGGAAATCCAGACATGGGCAATGACTCAGAAGAGTATGAGTGACCGTACTGTCTAGACCAGGTCCTGGAAATGGAGAGACAGAACATGGGGGTGTGCATGAGGGTGAAAGTGGTCTGCTCTAAGGCCAGGAAGGCAGGTTGGGGGATCCTATCAGAAAACCCCGACAGTCTTCAACATTGAACTTATCATCGTTGACTTGCATCCACTCACAATTAAACAAACTGTATTTAACAATTGATACATTTCCATCTGTCTGCTTTCAAGTTATTCAAAAGTCTTTCCAGTTTAATAAATCTGCAATATTATTTTACTCTCCGACATTACTTTACACCTTAGAAGAATATACTTCATTAAATATTAACATAAGTGCCGCTTAAGAAATTTGGGATTTCCAAATCATTAATACTACTAAACAAATATACACCATCCTCTCTTCATATCTGGCCCATAGAGGTTCACATTATGAAGAGAGTTTTAGTAATTTATTTGATCTCAGATCCCCAGATACTAATTTTCATAAATTCCTATAAACAGTTGACACTTCAGATAATGAAGAAATGCATGTGACATTATTTCAATGAGTACCTGGGATTATTAAAACGTGTATTTATTCCCCAAACGCTAATGTAAATTCAAGTACTTGAATAAGAACCCCTCAGGGCCCTCTCTTTCCTTTGTGCAGTGGGAAACACCTGCACGTGGGGGTGACTCAGCATGTGCACATGGCCAGAAGGAAGGGACAGGAGTTTATGCTAAGTCATGGGGGAATTTTGCAGTCATTTTCCGGTGTGCTGCCTGAACTTTTCAACAACAGTGAACTCTGTGTCTTAATCGTTATCTGAAAAAATTCAAGACTATCCGAAGCAACATGGAGAGGGTGGGGGGTATCTAGGGGCGACTCACACCATATAATTTTCCTTCCTCCACCACATTATTAACCATAACAGTACCCCATTCTGGGCTGAGCTCTGGACTAGATACTTACCATTTTGTCATTTTATCCTTACGAGCCTATATAAATGCGTGTGGGTTGATCTCCATTTGACAAAGGAAACCAAAACCCAAGGTCAATGAGCTAATGAATGGTGAGGGATATCTAACCCAGATTTGTCTAAACTGAAGCCAGTTTTGTGTTCACTAAGAAGTACGACTTCCCAATGCCATGTAGAATGTGGTATTAAAAATAATAATAGTAAATAACAAAAGCACGCTTTGAAGGCAAAGGAGAAGACTGTGGAATATGGACAACCTTAGGCCTGAATGTGGAGCAGGGGAAAAGCTCAGTGCGAAGTCAGACAGCCAGGCTCACCTACAGATTATGCACATATTAAATGTATTCATACCAGCATTGGTTAATCTCCATTTGCACTAGATGGGAGACAATTCTCCACAGCATTTCTGAGTCTTGTGACAGCTTTTGTTCAGAATGACCTTTTCAAAGATCTGTAAACAGCAACCAGCCTTGGAAAGTAGAGACACTGTCCCCCTCCCGGGCTGAGAGAATTGTTTCCTGACTAAGGTAGTGTACACTTTGTCGCCAGGGGACAAAGGTCGGGCATCCCTCTGAGGGTGTTTCCTAAGCTCACTATTCCTCAGTGGTGACACAATTCACCGTGTCCGCAGTATCCACCGGACTCCTCCTCATGACCCCCGTGGAATTTGAGGGTCATGGAACTGATGCAGACATGCAGCTAATAATGCAGACTGTGCCAAGTAATCAACTGTCTAAATCTATCTGGGTTTGTTGAGTCCTTACCAAGTGAATCTATGCAATTGTCAAGATCTGACCTAACAACAGTCTGCAAATGTTCACAGCACCACCTACTCCTGCCTCCTGTCCATTCTCCGTACATTTCAATCCTGCTCTGAACCCCACTTCTAACAACTACACCCCTGGCCTTCCTTGCCTCTGACTTTCTGGTTAGAATTGGGCAATGGGAGGTGCGAGGGGAGGTTAGAGACCGAGAATCAGAATATTTATTCCCCTTGCTCCTTCTCTGCCTTTGGGGCAACAGCTTCTGTTGACAGTCCCTCTTTCATAGTCACTTTGGCCCTCACCTCTCCTTGTCAGACCTGGAGGAAAAGAACATGTCTTGCCAGATCTTGTGTCTGTCGCCATTTTTTACTGGATCCTTTGAGCCCATCCAAATCTCTGTAGCAGTCTTCAGGAAGATTGCACTGAAATTTTTTATTGTGTCACCTTGCTTCAAAAAATAATTTAAGGCACTCTTTTATGTATGTGGAATATTGGTTATACACATATACATGGAAGACAAGCTTTTAAATCTTAAATTATATCTTCTTCTTCATCTTACCAACTCAATACCGCCATCCTGAACTTCTTGCAGCACAGGGGACTCCATAGGTAAAGAACTTTGCCTTGATTTCTGGTACTCTAGGGATGGGTCCGAGTGAACTGTGTTACAAATATGTTTTCCCCTGCTTCTAGCTACTGTTTTGATTACAGAAGCACAGTGGAGGGACATGTTTGTGGAGACTACGAAGATAACCTTTCTTGCCCGCATGCAGTTCACTGCACCTCCTCTGGAACTAGTTCTAATTCCCAGTGTGCCAATAATATGCTCTAAGCCATGGTTTAATTAAATAAATATATAGAAAATTAAATAAAGGCCACAGCATAAAACCATTCTACATAAAACAGACCTTTTGGGAGAATTTAGAATCACAGTTTTTAGTTGGAAGGGATCCTTAAAGAGCTTTAATAAAACACTTTCATTTTTACCTTTCATTCAATTCTAGAAAAATTAATATTACATAAATTCATTTTAGTCTGTATCAAAATAATTTCATTTTCCCTTTCTTTAATATTCCTACAACTCACCAGGAAAAAAAAAAAAGTTACAAGAATAGTTCTGATATTTCAAACTGAGGTAGAAACATATTATCCCAGTACCACATAAGGAAAAACTTAAGTGAAATGTGTCCTTTTATTAGTAATAATGATGATGACAATGTGTGAAGTAGGAGGTGATGTCTGTGTTTTGTCTTAAAGGATGGGCTGGCATTAGCCAGGAGGATGGGGCCCAGGAGGATTGGACCACACAAGGGTAACTCAAGCAGAGGAGGCAGACCAGGCAAAGGCCTGGAGATGATAAAGAAAATAACATGCCCTGGGAGCTTTAGATAGTTCAGAATTGTAGGAGCATAAAGGGCAAAGAGAATTAAGGAAGACAGAAGGGGAAAAAAAGGTGAATGCCCCTAATGTCCTCCATTTGAGATTATCTGCTTCTAACCACACAGCTCAGCTCTTCTCTCTGCAAATGTCTGCCAGCTCTGGACTGGAGAAGAGCCATAATCAATGACATCTAGGTTCTCAACTGACCAAACAATCATGCTAACCATCTAGCTATCCCTATCTCCACCGGGTCAAGAGTTACTTAGCATTTGTCATGCTCTCTAAGCATAGGAATAAGTGTTTTTATCAAAGTCCTAAGTAATTTTAACTCGAATTAAGTGGTCATTACAAACCAAGGTCAATGCATCTACTGAACAGTCTCCACCTGCTTGTCCCTTCCACGAACTGGTTTTTGATTCTCTTCCAGAAAGTCTGAGTCCACCTAGCATGTAGATCAATGTAGTTCAAGGAAAAACCTGGTCTCTACATTGGCAAATGTAACTGCAAACAAGGGGTGGTTTATACATAATTTTAGCCCCTCCATAATCTACATCAGTAACTCCCCACAATGCTCTCCCTGAAACAAGCATACAAATATAAAATGAAATGCTTGTTAGACTAATGCAGCTTCAAGATAGGTCACCTACCACTTAACACTTCCCCCACACCAGACTGTCTTCTCTAAGCTTTATCTGTGTAGAAATGTGACCTAAGTAGGATTTCTGCCTGAAATGTTCCTTTATTTCTAATGGGGAAGCTTCAAGGAAGGGGAAATGGCCTCAGAGATTAATATAAAAGAAAAAATATATTTTGTTTCTGTTAATCAACAATTATATCCCAACTAGGTAGATAAGTATTTTGAAAGTACTTAATCAGAGACAGAGAGCTCATGCTTAGAACCCCACTCTTGCTTTAATGCCTTGCTTTTGTCATTTTGAAATTCTTAATGATTTTTGAACAAAGGATTCAATTCATTTTATACTAGGTCCTGAAAATTATTGTTCCTGCTTTTGCCTGTGACACACAAGTTCTCAGACGGGCAGTCATTGAGCGGCAGGCAGGTAGGGGAAACAAATGGAGAAGACAGACATATGCCAGGCTTTGAATAATATTTAGGAGTTGGATAATTCAAGCAAAGGTAGGGGGCTTAAAATTCTGCATTTCTGGGAAAACACTAAATAAATAAGTAATGCCAAAAAATTAAAACTAAATTCTGAAATAATCTCCCAAAAGGGCTCCAAAATTTAATCTCCTTTTGCTCTGTCCCTTCTCCTTAAGTAGCCAGTACATCCCCCTCAACCTGTATCACTGCTTCAACCTCCAGAAAAGATTTAGTAATATATACAAACCACCAAGTTTCTACTTGTCAGAGAATTCCACAAGGTGTCAGCCTTGAGCTAAAATGATAAATCCAACACTGGGAAATAGTTTTCATTTAAAAATAAATAAATAAAGATTCCTAGCCTCCATTTTGAAACCCATCGGTCTGAATCTATAGTCATATAGCAGGTCCCATTTGTTGACTGCCTACTATGTGGTAGGCATTTAATACACACTATTTGTAAGCCTTAAAATAACCCTCTATTAGTTTAAATTCCCATCTTACAGTTGAAAAAGCCAAGATTCCATAAAATCAGTTTCCCAAGGCAGCCAAGAAGACCCAGAGTTAGTATTCAAAGACAGAACTATCTAAGCTCAAATTTTATGCAATTTCTACTTCACCATACACTCTGAAGACATCAAACAAAGAAAATAGTCAAAAGAGTTCAAAGAGTGGACACAAAAACTCTGGGATCTCTCTCCTGCTCCTGTCTAGACTCTATTCTATGTCAGCCTAAGGATGGCCAGAGGGCCGCACTAGGTCCAGTAAGCATCAACTTGGCAGCTACCCTGAGTTTTTGAAAACAACAGGGACACCCATCAAGGCCATTACCAAGGATATCTAAGTCCAACAAAGGGACATTCCAATAAAACTCTATTGGTTTTGATCATCATCTATTATTACTGTTATATAGTATTAGTGTCAAAGATAATGTCCAGAATAAATCATGGACATTAATCCTGCTTACTGTCTGATGTTCCTGACATCATCTGAAAGATTTCCTGCTCTCTGGAACCTCTCTGTACCTGTAATTTCTTAACCAGACCTACAAACTCAGCCCTCCCTCCAATGCTCTAGGGTCACTCTTCAGTCATTTAGGAGGTGATTCAACATTAAGTTCATCTTGCTGCCTATTCTGGCCAGCATTGTAGCTGAGCCTTATTCCCAAGACAAAACTCCTTTTTGTACTAGGTTCTTTCCAGTTGGATTCATTGTCTTGTTGACCTGTCTTGTTGAATCCCTGCCTTGGAAAGGCAGCAAAAAGCAGGAAAATTAATATATCAGGCTCTGAGTTTGAGTACTGGTACCATCACTTTCAGGGTAATCAACCCACCCTGATTCGTCTGGGCCTGTTCTGCCTTCAGTTTCGAGTGGCTACAGTCACAGGAAATCTACAAGTTGAGGGCAAACTCAGATAGCTAGTCACCCTAAATTCACTTCCTAACTCTGCAACTGTAAACAATGCCTGGCATATAAAATGGGCAAAATCTTAATATTTACCCAACTAGATCATTTTGAAGATTAAATGAGGTATGTGCATGGTGTTTAACATAAGATAAGCACACCACATACTTTAGCTAATATTACTGCTCTTGACCCACTCACCCCATAATTCTTCTAGAGTGGCCAGGACCAGAAGATAGCTTTGTTCTTGCCAATCCCTTCTCCAAGAGAGAAACCCCACCACAAACCCTGAGATGGAGTCCTTCCAGACCTCTACCTTCCCTTGCTTTTCCCATATTGCTTATTTCTATGCCATCAGCCTTCCTACTTGAGAAGCCCTTTAGATCTCTTTATTTTTAGCCATCGGTAAGTATTCTGAGAGCTCACACTCTCAAAAGCATCAGTGACTATGTATGAGAATGTCCCTCTCAAGGAGGCATAGCCAGGGTTCATGGGGGACAGTAAGGAAGGTGCACACACACCTCAAATCTGAGTGTGGCTAAAAATGTATATCTTCACTTCATTCACTGATACAACATGGATCTAACCTCAAAAATAATTTTGTTGACTTGGCCAATAATTCTTCTCAATCCAACTGTATCTAATATCCTGTGTAATTAAAGATCCTTCTCCAACCAAGCATTTAATGGCTGTCATGTTTGACTACACTTTGACAAATATATCTTCATCATTATTGCTTTTCACTTTTCATATTGCTTTTCACTACTTTATAGAAACACAATGCATAATTAGATTCTATTTCATCTTATAAACTATAATTATTTTTCCTTGCAACAAGAAAAAGGAAAACCTGGCTAAAAGCGATACCTGCTTTATTTTCTTTTTCCATTTTGTGTACACTCATGTTTATGTTCAAACACATTAAAAATATATGTACTGCCTCACTTAGGAAATCTTGCCGAGACATTTTGACTGTATGTTATCTACTATCCATGAAATAATAACCAAGAGTCTATAACTGAAAATAGTATGCTTTATTTCTATCTTCTAAAGAGATACTCGGAGGTTATATTTCCTTTTCATAGGATACTGTTTTCTACTAAATTTTTAGGCTTTGTCATTTTAAGTAAAATCAATACTTTGGGATAGTAATACCTATATTTCATCCTTTGTTGCCTCATCGAAAATGTCTTAGTCATGAGTGAATGCCTGATTTGCACAGCAGAGCCAGTGTGGATGATTTTCCATGCAGATTTCTGTATAGCTCAAGTAAGTCTGCCTTCCTGACAAGACTTGACTGAAATTCTCATATCACCACACAGTGGATTTTACTCTCCCCACTGTCTAATCTCTTTCTGAGAGGAGGATACAAGGCAGCTCCTCTGAGATCTGCAGGCCCTGCTGACTTCCGGGGAGAGACTCATCTATCAGACCTGTTCTCCCAGCTACCTGCCTGTATTCAGTCCAAAGGAGCATCTGAGGGTGGGGTTTTTGTTAGTTCATTTGAGGAGGCTTTCACTGAAGTATGTGCTTCTGTGGAGACATTTGAATCTGGATCCCTAATCCACATGCTACATGATTTAACAGAAACTCAGGGCACCTGGGTGGCTCAGTTGTCAAGCGTCTGCCTTCAGCTCAGGTCATGATCTCAGGGTCCTGGGATTGAGCCCCACATCAGGCTCCCTGCTTGGCAGGAAGTCTGCTTCATCCTCTCCCACTCCCCCTGCTTGTGTTCCCTCTCTCGCTGTGTCTCTCTCTATAAAATAAATAAAATCTTTAAAAAAAAAAAAACAGATTTAACAGAAACTCAGAGAGTTAAGGTATCAAAATAGATCTACTAACTTCCAACCTTCAGATTTTATGACTCTGTGATTTACATTAAGTGGACCTAACCTACCAAGTTACATTGTATATGTAACAAACAATAGATTTGTAATAGTGCAATCATTTGACAAGGAGGCTCTGGTTTCTGGAAGAGTAAATCAGAAACTGCATAGTGGAGATGATGACAGCAGGGGCTTGAGGGTGGGATGAGAGAGAAAGAGAACTTCAACGTACTTTCCTTTGACGTGTTCCAAGTTAATTGTGTCAGCATTACTCAGTCATGGAGATTGTCAATATACTGTCAGAAGCACCAGAGGCAATAGAAAGCACCTACCTAATGGAAGGATATAGTCTGATAGTCTTATTCTTAAGTCACTCAATCAAAGACTCCTTTGTCCTATAAAGGTAAATGTGTCCCCATCATGCCAATGCATATCTTCTGCATATCTTCCTTGCTGTGAACATGTGCTCTTCAGGTATCCTTGCAAATGGAGTTTCATGGGACATAGAATCCTAGATCCACTCATCTGTCCAGCTCTCCCATTTTCCAGGTGAGAAAACTGTCCAAATTGTGAAGCATAAGTTTATCCAGGTATGCCTTAACCTCTCCAGCAGAATTTTAGGAATATGAGTTTGGACTATCAGAAAGAAGAGAGGTGGGAAATTATAGGTTCTAAATGTAATCATCATTGGTAAAAATAAAATCCCCATTGCTCTTGATTGCTGAATTATTGGGCCAGTTCCAATTAACTAAGGTATGTATTAAGTTTGAACTTAAGCCCAAAAGAGATAAAGAAAGCTATATGATCTCAGAAAGAGAAATACATGGAAAATTTTCCAGCTCATCATCCATGATTTTTTCTACCATCATACATTTGTAAATCCTAATTTTATTTCTGTTACCCATATCAGTATACTCTATTTGAAGTGACTCTTATCATCTTAAGCCCAACACAGAGTTCTAAAGTACCCCTATTTCTGGAGGACATGAAAACTCTGAGAGTCAGAAAGTCCTGTTCAATCTTAGATTGGTCCATTGACATCATTGTTTCAACATCAGGGAGATAGATTCAGGCAATTTAAGGTGTTTATGTATACAAATAGCTCCTTAACTGTCCCTTTTGCCTTCTAGTATGAAGAATCACTGATTTATTGCCTAGCACCATCTTGTCAATAAGCAAAGGACCTTCAACCTCTTTAAACTATTGTCCACAATGTATTAGCATTCTGCTTGTCATTTTTCTTCTGATACAGTTCTATTCCATTCATTCAGAAAATCAGACACTTTCAGGAGCTTATTTAACCTTAAACTCACCCCTGCCAGGAGAGACTACTTACTACAAAAATCAGTTGATGACTCTAAAGAGCAACTTAAAGGTCTGGCCATATCAATTGTAGCAGGTATCCCAAACTTTAAGTCTATGGACTAATCAAGATGAAACACAATCCCATACTGGATAACATGTAACCAAGAGTGATAGTAATGATGCTCCAGACCTTATTCCATTTCCACATTTGCTTTATTTTTTTAAGATTTTATTTATTTATTTGACACAGAGAGAGAGACAGAGAGATCACAAGTAGAGAGGCAGACAGAGACAGAGGGGGAAGCAGGCTCCCTGCTGAGCAGAGAGCCCGATATAGGACTCGATCCCAGGACCCTGAGATCATGACCTGAGCAGAAGGCAGAGGCTTAACCCACTGAGCCACCCAGGCGCCCCTCCAGATTTGTTTTAAAACGTGTTTCCAAATCAGAAGATTATCTCTGCCCTCAAAATCAAAGTTGACAGCTTCCCAAGTAAACAAGAACATAAAAAAATTAAAATAAAAAAAGACTTACTTAGATCTGGATCCCTCAAGAGTATTAAGGTGTTAGTGAAATGATAAGTTCACCAAGAGTAGAACAAAACTTGCCAGCCTGCAAACCCCATGTGACTTACAGAGAATCCTTCCTCTAAGGGTTCCAATCATTCATTATTTAATTCATTTAACAAACTTTTAGTGAGCACCTACTCTATGTCAGACCCTAGGCTAACAGTGGGGATCCAGAGACAAATAAGCTATTCCTTCTCTCAAGGAGCTCATCATCAACCAGATGACTTTATATTGCTTGGCTTTACTCTCATCTATACCTACAGTAAATGCTTACATAGTTGATGAGCAGACTCCCCAAATCAAATTCCAGCCCTTTCTGTACTTAGTGATTTGGTATTATCATCTCTGTGTATATTCTCAAAGCCTACAAACTTTACATGTTAGATGATTTTTTCAATAGCTCCTAGCCTTACACTAAAATAATTAGTTCCTTTCCACAAAGGTGCCCCAAGTTGCTGACCATCCAGTTTCACACCTTATACAAATGAATAATGCCCTCATATGTACACACACATACACACATGTATACATACACACATGTAGCCTTTGTCTCAGAGCCTGCCTAGTGAGTGAATATCAAGTGCTTTAGGTTCCTTTAGACTTCAGATTCCATACAAAGAATAGAAATAGACAATGAGTCTGCTTAGTACCCAATACTCCTAATACACTTCAGAAATGTCAGGTAGGCCTGACGACATCGGGATGGCTGACAGTGGCTAAACCAAAACCCAGCCATAGGACTGGGAGTTAGAGGCACAAATCTACTTGCAGAGATGTTATAAAGCCTATAAAATAGTTACTGTTACTGAGTTCTTACCATGCCCCAGGCACCGTGTTAAGTATTTAATAGGTATTCTTTAATCCCCATAAAAATGCTAGTGTCTCCACTTCAGAGGTAAACCAATTGAGGCCAAATAACTTGCCCAAGACCACATAGTAATAATAAATGGTGAGATCCTGATCAAAACCCCAACATTCTGAGTTTAAAACCCACTGTATAAGACATGGTTAGACAAACTGTCAACCCAAGTGACACCTGGAGATTAAACTCAACTTATATTATCCTGGAGGACAAGATTTTGGTGAACACCACATGTCATGGAAAATGTCCATTAGCCACACAATTTTGCGTCTATCTTAGTAGAGCCTGATTTGTACAGTCTGCTTCCAAATTCTGTTTCTGCTGTGCTATGATGCTTGTTTATAAAGTTTATCCATAGTACTGATGTAGAAGATGTGGAAGATAGTCAAGAGTTCTGAGAGTATCAAATCAGACTCTAAAAAATAGATGTTCAAGTTTCACTATCATTGGCTTATTCAAGGCGGCCAACTGTTCTCAGGCAGGCGTAGAATGTCTGGTTGCACTGGAAGAACATTTTTATTATGCTTCAGAAATGTGTTTATTAATGAAGAGACTGCTTTCAGTAATATTATGTTCAAGCTAGTAGAAGGGTCTCCACTCACTGCTGGAGCTTCCAGTAAAGTAGAGCACAGAGACTACCATCTTTAACATCTACAAACAAGCCTCAGAGACACATAAGAGTATGTCTAGTTGAGAGTTGTAAGGTAGACAGCCACAGGGCCCCACCATGATTAATGATGCCAATATGAAGTCCCACGTCTGCCATCTGGGGACAATGTTTGTGATGATGGCATATTCTTCCTTTCAATTCTCATTTTCTTCTAAAGGAAGACTGCTCATTTATATCCTGTGAGGATGCTCCTAACAAGATGGATGTACCATTTTACGTTTAAGGAGGGGGAAGAAAAAGGTAATTGTAGAAGTTCAGGAAAAAATATGAAGGCTGAATCATCCTTGGTAATCTCCCAAATTTATATCTCTCAGTATCACAAACTGAATTATCTCTATAAACATTCGTTTAGAAAAACAACTTTCCACTTACAGCTGCATGGTGAAGAACCACATCACATCCATACAGTAAGGATTTTATTTTCAATCTAATGTGCCAATGGCAGTTTCCAATAAAGAAAAAGCAATTTGCTAGTCTAGCCAATTATGATTTGTCCTTGGATGAAGATGACAGCAAAGTCTGTACCTCTGTTTCATTGAAAATATCAGAAAGAGATCCCTAATACTCAGTCTGCTTCTCTGTGAAGTTAAGCATTAAGGAGGTGATTAAAATTCAGCTTGACTTTGGTACCAAATCAAAGGAAAGTCATTGCTATCTGATGATAGGAGCAGGTTTTCACAATTGTCCAAAGCAGCGATGGTATGCATTTCAATTACAAACTCTATGAAGCTCAGTGCCTCCAAATATACCCTCACCAGAAAACCTCTCTTCTGTACCTTGGAGATGTGGGGCTACTTGAGGCATCTACACTACCGTACACAGATTTATTTAAATATGTAGCTGCTGCTTCATTTGATACCTCTCTTACCACAAGATGACACATAGCTGTGAATGAGAGGTTTGGAAAAGAATGACTCCTGATTATGCATCTGATTTCCAGTGTCATGAGAAGAAAACCATCTTGCCTCTTTTTGCCCAAGTTATAATGTTAGAATACATCAAAGAGTGGATCTGTGAGCTTGCTATGATGGCAGGATCAGATAAAAAAGATCAGAAATATTTGCTGTGTTAATAGACTTTTAAAGATGGGCAAACTGATGCCTCCTGAATAGTTATCCAAGAATACTTCTGAAGTTAATTTACCACTATCAAATCAATGAAACACTGGATTATTAATGTGAGGGCATAGGAAATTTTGCTCAATAATTAAAAGCAGTTCCTATATCATGGCTTTAAACTGATGAACAGGAAATTAAGCCTAATTTGTTTCCTCCAACTCAAGCATCAGACAAAAGTCTTGGGGACACACATGATCTAGTCATTCATTTATTAATTTAGCAAACCTTCATTGGATGTTTACTCCATGTCTGCACTAGAGACACAAAGATGAGTAAGACTTGGCTCCTGCCTCAAAGGATTTATAGAAGCATGAAGGGCACCCATCTGTTCTCCATGTCCTAGCCACCAGTGCCCACGTTTAGATGCTCAGACTCTCCATGTGCTTGCCTGCCATTCTGTGCTAGGTTGTCTGTGCAGACCCATTCTACTCCATTCTTTACCTAATTTAACTCCTACTCATCACTCAGATTTTACCTTCATGCCTGTCCCATGGTATTTGCTCAATAAGTATTACTGCATTTATTATAATACGATATGAAAAGTTTTCAAAGAGAAGAGCAAACAAATATCTCTGGGGGCACTAGGACCAAAGTAAGGTTGTCAAGGAAAGCATCACAGAAGGCATTTGAGTTGGTGATATTTAGATGGATTTTGAAGGATGAATAAAGGTAAGGAGTAAATAGGGACAACATGAGAAGAGGGCTGCTAAGCAAAGAGAAAGCAAGGAGAATATCATCAGCAAAGGTATGAAGATATAAACAAGGATGCAGTGTTTGTTGTTTGGAAGCTTAGGGTGACCGAAATGTAGAGCACATTGGGGACAGTACAGACTGTAAGGTACATTGTAGCTGGATTGAACCATGCTATAGTTAAAAGTATAGATTTTTTTCCTAAGGTGATAGAAGTTATTAAAAGTTTATAGGCTGGTGTATCAATTGAAATTCAGAGGCAAACTAAACAAATGGGAAAAAAGTAAATGCTCTAGCTTAAGGGGAAAAAAAAGAATTTATTAAAGGATATTAAGTAGTTCAGAGACACTGTTGTGGGGATGTAATCCAGGCTTGCAGGCTCTAGCAAAGAACACTATCACCTCCACTGAACACGGACTCGCCAATGACCCTGGACTTTAGTCAACAAAACCTCACCAATCCTTCCAAGAATGCCATTTCTGTCACCCTGGACAGAACTGAATTCCATACACCACTTCCTTCCTCACATTGCCATCTTTCGAATCAAAGTCTTATACACATTCTTCTGATTGGTAGAGCCAAAGTCTCATGCTAGCACCATAGCCGCAACAGAGGCTGGAAATGTGAGTTTCTAGCCTCGAGCTAGGCAGAGACAACCCATAATGTAGGAAATCCCCAACATAGAAAAGATATTCTAAAGGAGATAAGAAGCCAATGATCATGGAATTGTACACTGCTATCATAGGGAAGAAACATAACCAAATTTATATCATGAAAAGATCCCTTTAGCAACACTATAGGAAATGGATTGGAGAGGAGGAAAATTGGGGGATAGGGAAGTTAGAACAGGCAAGAGAAAAAAAGAACATGGACTCCAGTGCTGACAGTGGACATAGCACAGAAGTAAACACAAAATGAGAATATAAGATCCTAGGAAGTAAGGACTTGATCTTTTTCATGGTGGGAACAATAATGATTCCTTCCACATAGAAGGTGCTCAATAAATTTTCTTCCTTTTTTTAAAATGAAAGAATAATTTACATATAGTAAAATTTACCTTGTTTGTAAATTGTGACAACTGTATACTGTAGCACAACCACTACCACAATCAAGATGTAGAATGGTTTTACCACACCCTAAATGTCCTCATGCTGCCCTTTTATAGTCAATCTCTCAACTCCAACCCCTGGCAACCATATACATATGGTATGCAGCCTTTTAAGTCTGAGATTCATCCATGCTGTTGTGTATGTTGGTAGCTCATTTCTTTTTATTGCTGAGTGGTATTCCTTTGTACCAAAGCTTATCCATGCCTCAAGATATTAAGGTTGTTTCTGGTTTGGGGCATTATAAATCAACCACATTTTTGTGTGAACATGATTTTTCATTTCCTTTGGGTAAATACCTGAGTAAATACCTTCTCAAAGAGGAACCTTATCTCTGGGGGCACTAGGACCAGAGTAAGGCTGTCAAGGGAAGCTTCGGGTACTGAGTCGTATGGTAAGCACATGCTTAACTCAACAAGAAACTAGAAAACTATTTCCCAAAGTCTTGCAACATTCTACATTTCCACCAGCATGGTAGGAGAACTCGGATTGCTTCACTTTCTCACAAGCATTTGGCATTGTCATTTTTTAAGCCATTCTAATAGGTCTAATTGTGGTTTAATTTTCATTTTCCTAAAGACTAGTGATGTTCAACACCTTCTCATACTCTTATTTGCCTTTAATATATCTTTTCTGGTAAAATCTTCAAATATCTTGTCCATTACTTTTCCACAAATATTTAAATTTATAAATAAACTGATTCTAGAGATATTTATAAGAATAAAATTACTTTTACCAGGTATAATTAAACATTGGTAGTCAGAGAGAAGGGAAGGAATGGAGGATGATGCCAAAATTTTTAGATAAATGTTGGTTAAGAGAGTTTAACTGAATGATTTACTAAGTATGACCAAAGGAGGCTATTCCAATGTCTTCCAATTAATTGCCATTCAACAGTCTGTAGCCAAATCTAAAATACATGGAACAGTGTAGCTTAATAATGCTTTCCTGAAGTTTTCTGCATTTGCAAAAACAGATGAACCTCAATTAGTTTAATTCCTGCTTATAAGACAAATAAATAAATCCTAAAAGACAGTCCCATATCAAACCCTAGAAAACCCTGGCAGTGGTAATTTTGTGCCCTCCAAAAGAGTACTAAATCAAACTCTAAATCAGGAAAAAGAAGATGTGAAACAGAGCTGAAGGCCCTGGAAGTTAATTAAAGGCCGATCCTTCCTAATTATCTTCCCTGCAGTGAAGGATGCTGAAAAGGGAGGTCAGGAGATTATACTTTTTTGCCTCCTGAATCATTGAAGAACCAAAGGTTCTTGGACAGTAGGGGGTAGCTGGTAGCTGATGAAGGAACTCCCTGATTGTGAAAGTAACCCTGTGAGTTGCATCTGAGCCAAGACAAATCGACACTGCACTGGGCCTCTTGCTGCAGCTGGGATGAAGCTCCCAGGATGCCAGAGCACTCGACAGTCCAGGGAAGCTAGAGCCAAAGAACAAACACGGGTCTGCCAGGATTTGGGGGCTTCATCAAGATCAACTAACCATGGTTCCAGTTCACACACTTCTGGTAGAACATTAGACAGGAGGGCAAATCAAGAGAAGAACACAAAATGTGAAATAGGCACCATATCCTCACTATGGAGAAAAAAACATTAGTCGAAAAAGATACACTGTGCCTTGATTTTGCTCATGCAATATCATGAAAAGCCTGGTGATGGTGGATTCTCTCCATTGTCGGTTGATTCTTCCACTGGGAGAAAACAGCAGTGCTGGGACCTCAAAGACACTGATTCTAGCCTCCACTCTCCACTCTCTCAATAATACAAATGATAGAAGGCCATAGGAGAGGTTTATGACTCCCCTGCTCATAGGAAGTTATTTAGTGACATCCCTGGAATAGAACTTAGATCTGGTGATTTGCTACTCAGTCACTCTGCCAGAAATGTCAGCTCAAATGAGTGCAGCCTCAGCAGAGGGTCAGTGACTGGCACCTCCTAAAATTTTGCATAGGGCTTTTGATTTGGCTTTGCTTTAACCAAACTCCATCTAAGCTTCCAAAAAAAAGTTATTAAAGAGCTTATTTAATAGCTTTTAAAATGCATTTTATACTTAGTATAATGAGCTTTCTATTTAGTGTTAAAGCAAAGGAAAGAGAAGAAACGAAATTAATAGAGAAGAATCTCTACAGTGTGGACCAGTGGAAATAACTACTTGTGTTTGGATCCCAGATTTGCCACACGTTAGTCCATTAATTTAGACAAATTATCTAATACTGCCGAGGTTCAGCTGGTTTGCTTCTGAAATTGACATAATCATACCTTCCTTCTAGGACTGTTGTTTGATGGCTTCTCCAAGTCTTCAAGATTTGCACATCCTAGGCATAAAATTAGAAGCCACAAGAGCGAAATCTCCCTCTTCTTAGAGCATCTGTTTTGGTCTATATTAAAGAATTTTAATTTTTATTTACATATTAATATAAGTATACAGATAATGAGTAAACATGCAAAATTCAGAAGAAATTTTAACATAAATTAGAGGATTTTCAAAAATTTGGCAATCACAAGTTCCTTTGCCTATGCCCTCAAACACATCCTCTCTACTAACAACAAAAAATCACACTCCTGTGAAGTGGTGATGGCCATTCAGCGAAAGGGTTTGGGGCAGGAAACACTCCTTAGCATACAGCATCAGAACAGTTTCTGCCCTTCCTCTGGCCAGTTGTTTCTAACATGAGAGACTGAGATGTGCATATTTGACACTGCTTGAAGATAATACACTATAACTCATCAAAATTGTAAAGTAACAACCCAAATGGGATCACAAGCCATGAGAGGGCCATAGAAAGCAAATGGGTGCAGCGTTCAACTGAGGCAGGTCAGGTGAGTTTCAAGCTGTTCTCAGACTATGACCAGGCAGGAATACATACACAGAGAGAAGCCCATACTTGATCAGGCTTGGTTTACAGCAGAAATGACAGTTTAAAGATCTACAACAATTCCCCATTACCGAGAGGCCACAGTTTTCATATCCACAAGGGCTTGTCCCTGAACTAGATAACTGCCTACGTTCTTCTTCTTCAGTAAATCAAAGCCATCAATTACCGCCTCTTAGTGCGGCTACTTCAGGTGCTGGAGGATAGACAGGGCTGAAAAGGAAAATCATTGGCAGTGCATGGCTCTTCTAGAGTTGTTTGCTGCCAGTAAGAGTGTCAGACAACTGCTGAAGGCGCTGTGTAATTCCAGCCCCACACTGAGCTCGGACCCCAACCCAGTGCTTCCTAGAGCCTGCCATTCGTCACTCGACCACATACATCTGAACCTCAAAGACCTCTGGACAGCCTTCATGGATGTGTGGAAACACGATTCAATAGTTAAAGCTTCATTCTCCACTGCCCTCCTATTCGTCTCTTGGTCTTAGTGATACTGCTAACACAGGTAGGTGTAATGACCAAACTCAGAATAAAAGTGCTCTCTTAAGCCAGAGAGAATTCAGATTAAGCTAATAATTTTTGTGAAATAATGATTCAATGAAGGATTTTTCAAAATCAGTTTTTTAAAACAGGGCTGTGAATTATTTATGAATAGTTGATGACAATTATTAGAAATCACTCATTCAGACCTTAACAATTGGGTGGTACTTTGAGCTAGACACGGTTCTAGCCTATACCCAACACTCTTTGAAAGTTGTGCATGTGGATCAAATTTAAAACAAACATCAGCACTTTGGAAGTAAACGATTAATACGTGCTTGTAAAAAGTTCGAATACTTGAGAAAAAAGAAAGTATCCCGCTTTCCTGTGACACTATTCCCATCTCACTATCAGTAATCTGTTTAATTCTCCAGTCGATTCTGTGTGTGTGTGTGTGTGTGTGTTTAAATATCAACTGCTAAGTAGCATTTTTTTTTTGCTTTTGACAAAATGTTGTTATAATACACACGTAGTTCTGGAACATAATTTTTTCACTTAATAACATATCATGAACATTTTTCCATAAATCATAGGTATTTTTTATCACTTTAACAGCTATATCAATGTTACACTGAATTAATTTGTCATATTTGATTCCATGATTTCTTCTATCGATACATATTTAGACTGGTTCCAAGTTTTGTCTCTTAAAACTAAGCTGTCCTTGAGCACCCAGGTATCTCTGATGGTTTAGAAGTGAAGTCATTGAAACCACATATATGCATAACTTTAAATTATTTTTAAGTGTTATACAAATGGTACTAAATTGTCCCCCAAAATACTATACCGATTTACACTCTGCCCACTATTATATGGGAAAGCTCAATTCCTCACACCCATATTAACATTGGACATTACCCATTTTTTAAAAGTTTTTCCAGTCTCAAATTTTTAAACAACTGATATCTTACCAAGCATTTTGCTGTCCTAAGTAACATTTTCTAATCGCTATTGGAGGTTAATCATTCTTACATTTGTAGGGAATTTTTATGTTTGTTTTATAAGTTGTCAATCCATAGCATTTACTCGGCTCTTTCACGAGGCTGAACTTCAAAAGACAAATCTTTATCTTTTCACATTGATTTGTAGAAGCTATGTGTAGAGATAGTTAACCTTGGTCTTCCATATATATTTTGAAAGTTTTTTTTTCCCTATTTATTTTCTTATGTCTTATTCTCTGTCTTCCACATTGGAGACTTTCAATAATGCCTGATTATCCTTGGATGTCTGTTCTTAAATATGAACCATTTAAAAACCAATTGGAAGTTCTGGGTGTAGAGATAGCACTTACCAAATGGTGGACTTCTGTGAGATCCTATGGAAAGCTGATTTTTCCTTGGAAAACCCCAAAATATCAGTACTTACAGACCTTTTCTCTGAAGCTGCCCAGTTTTTCCAGAAAACAATCTGTCTCAGCCTAAAAGAACTGGTGAGGTCAAAGATTTTCACAGATATCCTGGAAGCTTAAAAGGGGAAGTGGGCTTGAGATTTCACTTTTTAGTACTCAGACTTTCACCTAAATCCTTGTTTTCAGCCTGGGATCTTACCACCACTTGATCTCTCTGAGACAAGAAGATCTCTGGTCAAATTTCTCCAAAGTATAAGTGTCCTGCAGAAGTGGGCAAGGGTATCCACCTGGCTTCATAAAATAGGGGTGAGACCTGGGGGGTCTATCCTGTTAGGACCCTTCAATCAAATCTCTAGGATTCAGTGAGACCTCACTTTAACCCTCCTTGGTCTCTGGTGCCTCTGTGCCCAAATCATTATCACATTTTTCAGGATGAATTACTGTGCCTGTCATTGGCATCCTGTTCTGAAAGTACTTAGGTCTTTGCCATTCTCCCAGCTGTCTCCTTTCTGTCTTCCTAACACTTTATAGAGCCTCATGCACGTTGTTCCTCTTTTATTCTTTTTGCCCTCATGGGTTTATGCTTTTTAAAATCTTTTGCTGTTGTTTTCATGAAATGAGGTAGGCAAAAAAGGGAAAGTTCTGAGTCTGATCTTGTGTAACTGGAAGCCTTTCTCATGACTTGTCTTAAATGCAGATGTTCCTGAAATTCTCTATCAAACAGAAATTATTGGAAATTCTCTGTAGTTTAATTATCACATTAATCTATCTGACAACTTTTCTTTTTTTTTTTTTTTTTTTCTGACAACTTTTCTTAAGGAATCTTTATAAATGGGCATGGAAATGTTGAGACCAATAGGGAAAACTCTGAATTGGAATCACAATACTGTCTTCAGATTCTACAATGGATTAGCCCATTTTCTGGAGAAAGTCTCAGAGACTCAGAATCTTCATCAGCAAAACTAGAGGGTTGAACTATGGGAGTACTAAGGTTTGTTCTTAATTTTAAAAGGTGATGGATTTTTTTATGAAAGATTTTGAGACCGGTGGCGGGAAGATTCTGGAACGTGGGGCATGCCAGAAAGAAGCAAGGCAAACACAGGCCACGGCAGTTTAGTTTGCGACTTCACAAGGAGGAAGAACAGTACAGTAGATTTTGAGGATCTAGAATCAGAGAATCTAGAATCTAGAATCACAGAGAGCGCTGTGTTCACATCCTCAGTGAATAAAATACAGCTGTGTAATGGCTCCGTAACTCCTGACAGCCTCATTCTTTGCACCAGTAAAATGTAATTTTATAGGACTATTGTATAGATTAAGGAGTATAATGCTTGCACATAGAATATAATTCATACTTTCTGTTTTTAATGCATCCTGGCTAATTGTCATCCAGAATGCTCCCTACAGATACTTCTGAACAACCTTCCTAGAGCATCCTTACTTTCCAAAGTGTGCGATTCTGCCTCCATACTGATGCGCTAGACCCCGACATAATTCAGGGTGGGCACCTGGCTACAAGGTATGTAGGATTTACTCAAATGTTTGTGCTGCTGGAAAATGTGGGTGGAAACTGCCAGTGACTGGGATCAGAGCTAAAGAGATGGATCTGATGGGAGAGCTGCCCTCTCCCACAATGAGAGAGACCCATTTGGATGGGTCAGCATCCAAAGGCTTGGGCCAATTGATTGCTCTGCTGTCAGCATCAAGAGGCCCAATTCAGTGGGTGGGCACAACCCCAGAGGCACAGACAATTCAAGAGCCATGAAACCACACAGCAGATGGTGCAAAGACTCAGAGTAGAAAGGATTCTTTGGAGCAGGAAACATCCTTTGCCTAATCTGGTGATTAGGAACTAAAAAATTAATCCCCGGAGAGCAAGGAAGAACAAGACAGAAGGCCAGGTCCCAGTCAAGTGGACTGAAGCTACAAGGGACAGGGACATGATTGTGGCAGGAAACTAGAGGCCCAATAAGAGAAACTGAGGCAGAAGTTCAGCCAATCAGGGTGAGCTCATATGACTGGGCTAAGAGAAGACCATTGTGAATTTTACTTCCAGGTGTCCAAGGCCCCCACCAAATTCATCTCATTGGGGGCAGGCAGGCAGGACTAAAGCCAGCTTCCATCTGCTTCCACAGCACCACGTGCCTTGTCCTGGAATGATTCAAAAACTGTGTGCAGAGCTACACGTGCAGGACCACAGCTGCGCCGGGCTGGGCTTGGCCCAGCAAAGCACAGACAGAACTGATACACACAACTTGACTCTGCTCTTCAAACAGAGCCTGAACTGCATTTGATCCAAAGTGAGGGAAGATCCCGAGAGAGGAGTGTGACTCTTAGAGGTAGTGCACCATCGACTTAAAAGAAAGAAAAATTGTTAGGGGAGACTGCTTCATGCTCATCCTTTATTTGGTAATTCTCTTCTCCAAAAGGGGAGTGGCAGAGAGACGAAAATAGCTGGCTAGATGTGTCGAATATGAAAATTTCAGAATATGAAACTGGGAGAACTTTTTGGAGGAACGGGATCCCATATATGTAAAATCACTGAGGCTGGGCATTGAAGCAGCTCATCTGTTGTCTGGGACTTAATCAGAGACCCCAGATGTTTGGTTTGGGTGTCTCTTTCAAGGGAGACAGGAAAGGGCATTTTCTTAAAAAAGAAATTTTCTTTTAATGTTGATAATCAAGTTTATTAACATTCTCAAAATTCATTTAAAAATGAAATTTCAAAGAGCTGCTCCTTTTCAATTACTCAAGCTGGCAGGCCCATTTTTGACATGTCACTTCTGATGGATTAAGTCGGTCAAACTGCATTAGATGGTAAGTGCCACACAACACAGCATTAGTCATGGACTCGAATAGGATGCACAGAGTGGTGAGGAGTGTACCAGAGATGCTGTTTTCTGAAAGAGCTATACATCCAAATATCTATTTCTCATTTCTGGTTATTTTTCTCAAACTTTGTTATCTCTCGGTTTTGTCTTTTTTCCTATTTCACTTGGTTTCATAAATGCCTTTCCTATATACTTGACCTCCTCTATTTGCCCATTCCCCAGAGAGAACTGATTAGTGAAAAAGCTTTCTTTCCTAGCTTGCCTTGCTCAGGTTCAGGGTGAAGGCTGCACATACCTATGTGAATGGCTTGGTTTTTCTTGTTGAAACTCAACTAGTATCCCTGGAGTTTCCAGAGCTTCTACTGCTGAACCCATTTCCTTGGCAGTTGTTTCCCTTGAAACAACAAAAATTGTTTCAGACTATCTTTTTTAAAAAATCTAATGGTGGGGAAACTCACAGCACTAAGCACTAAACCAAAGAATCGGTCTTTAAAAAGGACCAAGGGTCTCTTGAGGTCTACTTTGTGGGGATCAGTCATTTTCACAGGCACTCCACAATTTGGTGGGGAGGGGGTTATGTTTTCTACTCTACCTTCTGATTCCATGGAGAGAGGTCTGGTGGGCCTCATTGGGGTCTTTTCCCACTATTTGGCTGAGGAAAAAGAGCTTTTTGATTAATTGTTCTGCCAAGCCTATACTCATTGGAAGATAGGTGATTCCCAAAGCAAAAGAGATGAAAACCCCTACATATCCACTTGGCTCAAAAGGAGGTTACCGTGAAGCTGGATCTGAATAGTATAGGGTTGGTAGATAAAATGCTGTGCTATATATAATCTCAGTGGTGTTAGGTCCCATGTGAAATTAAGTAGGGTAAAGCCACTACTAAAAGTGCTAAGTGATAGGAGAAGCTGGGGATGAGCACCTGGTCACCAACACCAAAGTCAAGGGACCCTAGAACCGCCAGTTATGACAGAGTAGGTAAGCATTTAGGTCACAAACTCAGAGAAATATGAGGACTATAACTTCACCTTTTTAATTATGTTTCCTCATCTGTAAAATGAGGGTGGTAATAGTTCCTACTTTTATAGGTTAAGTGTGAGGGTTACATGAGATAAGGCAGCAAGGTGCATACTATCACCCGGTACTTTGTAAGTGGTTGATAGGTGTTATCCTTCTTGACACAGTCCCAAGATTGTCAAGTGGACATTACTTCACCACAGGTTATTCTTTTCAAATGTTCATATTCCGTCTCTCTTACCATGGAAGTTTTTCTGCCTAAGTGAAGCTGTGTTCAGAAGCCACTGTTAGACATTTGCATCCTTAGGGTTCAAGTACAAAGAGACAAAATGGTTCCCTTCCCCACCCCATACTAAACCTGAACATCGCCATGCTAAGCATATTTCCCTCCTGTCTGTTACTCTGGGCTTCAGGGCACCATATAGAATAACAATTTAGAATTAAAATCTGACTGAGGAAGAGAGGAAGGGAAGGATGTGAAGAAAAGTAGATGAGACCAGGAGGACATACACGATGAAAGCCCTTTGAGAGTTTGCAGATTCTCAAAAGCCAAGAAGAAAATTAAACCTCCTCACCTACAGTCCTTCAGTGGCCAGCATGCTATGGCTAGGGTCCTTTAAGGGATGATGGCCACTGGAGGGACCGGATTTGTAGGATTATATACAAAAGACCAAAACATATGGAGCTTCCCAGCTGCCCTGTTTCAGCCTAAGAACTCCAAAGAAATGCTTAGTTCCTCAGCCTCAATTAGTTTCAGGCTGTTAGAATTCCACTTCTGCTGATTGGAGAATTGCTGACAACTTTCTCTTCTCCAAAGGCCATTTAAGCTTTTAGAAGGTTGTACCTCTACCAGGTCATTACTAATTAGAGCTAGTGCTGACATCTGTAGATATTGAAGAGATAGGCAAAACATTGACTCCTGGTCTTCCTTCTGATCTCATCTAGAAACAACTCTTTCCCTCATGGCTAACACATCTCCCCTTCTCTATTCTCCATCACACTGGAGGCTGATTATAAAATTTAGCTCATTAATTGTGTTATATGGTGTTGTAAAATATCTGGGGAGAAAATTCATATTAAAACTGGTCTGAAACCCAAAGAATATGAAGCATTGTTTTTGGCAGAGGAGATACAATTATAGTGAATTCAGGAGCTAGTGTGTTTTTCACAGTCTAGGGAAAGAATATAATCTTGGGCTTTATGAAATTTTAATTAGATGAATATATAGGCTCAAGTAACATGTAGCAGACTCAACAGATAGACTCCAATTGATCTCCAGTGTTTCTCTATTTTTGAGATGCCAGAAAGAAAAATACTTGGCAGATGGGCCATCTTTGCAGCATATCAGGCTGATGTCCTCAATTTGTTTCACATACTATAGGATAGATGCATCTAAAACTTCAGTTGTAGTACATAACTGAATATGCATATATTTACATAAACAATATATTCAGGGGTGCCTAGATGGCTTAGTTGGTTAAGTGTATGACTCTTAGCTTTGGTTCAGGTCATGATCTCATAGTCATGAGATCCAGCCCCATGTCAGGCTCCACACTCAGGGTGGAGTCTGCTTGGGATTCACTCTCTCCTTGTCCTTTGGCCCTCCCCCTGCTTGTGTTGTCCCTCTCTCTCTCTCTCTCTCTCTCTCTCTCTCTCATAAATAAGTAAATAAACAAATAAAGCATTTTTTTTTAGTTTTGATGTTCAATTTACTATTTTTTTAAGATTTATTTATTTGACATAGAGAGAGAGAGATCACAAGTAGGGAGAGAGGCAGGCAGAGAGAGTGGGGTGGGGGGAACCAGGCTCCCTGCTGAGCAAAGAGCCTGATGTGGAGCTCGGGGCTCGATCCCAGGACCCTGAGATCATGACCTGAGCCAAAGGCAGAGGCTTTAACCCACTGAGCCACCCAGGTGCCTGAAATAAAACATTTTTTAAAAAAACACAATATATTCATATAATCAAGAGAGCCCTAAATATAAAAGTTTTTAGACCTAAGTTCCTTAAATGTCCAGGATTTAATTTGTAATTAAGTTTACAATACCCATGCTCTTTGGGCACACCACTGACAACCTATTTTGTGAGCTGACTCTTGTTACTAAATTACAGAAATCGAAGTTTGGCAGCCATTATATCTCAGTGTGATCTATAAATGGGGATCAATACCACTACCAATGAGAAAGCTGAATTTTTCCCAAGTTGGTGTAGTCCTGAAATCTTACAAAAGAGTGACTTTAAAAGTTAGACATCATGAAAACAACATAGTCTACACAGAAACAAGACTCAACTCTGCCAAAAGTGAAGATGTTTAAGATATTGCTACCTATCATTAACCTTACTATTTGAAAAAAATAAAAGATGCAGCCATGTGTTTTATAGCCCTATTTGCTTCCAAATAGAGGTTTATGAGAAAAGTATCTGGATAACTGACTAAACTTTTCACTTTTTTGTCCTAATATTTTGACACTAGGAAAGTAGCCTCACATGACCTACTCTACCTCTACATTGCCTCATTTCAGAAGGCATTTAGTGAGTGGCACGTGAGGTCTCAGGGAAGATACCAAGGTGACTAAGCGTACGTCAGACTTCAAGGAGATGGAAGTTTGGTACTATGTAGTAAAACAACATACAGATCTTCTTGACTTAGCATGGGGAAGTCCCAATAAGCCCATCATAAGTTGAAAATACTGTAAGTTGAAAATATATATAATATACCTAATCTACCAAACATCACAGCTCAGCCTAGCCTACCTGAAACGTGCTCAGAACATGGACACTAACCTAGAGTTGGGAAAAATCCTCTCACAGAAAGCCTAGTTTATAATAATGTGAATATCTCATGTAATTTATTGAATGTTGTCTGAAAGTGAAAACCAGAATGGTCATCAGTGTATCAGTTGTTTTCCCTTGTGATCATGAGACCGACTGGCAACTGCAGCTCACCGCCACTGCCCAGAATCATGAGTGGGGATGTGCTACCTATGACTCTGCTGGGAAAAGATCAAAATTCAAAGTACGTTTTCTACTGAATGTGTGATTTTTCTCACCATCCTAAAGTCAAAAAACCATAAGTCAAATCATTTTAGGTTGAGGATGTCTGTACTTACTATAAATGTAAGGAAGATGGTGGGTGCCATAAACAAAGGATAATATGGAAAAGAGAAAGGGGACATCTGTGTAGATTGAATAATGTCTCCTGCAGCTGTGCAATATAGCAGCCTTGAGGGTAGCAAGCCCACAACTTAGAGGGGGAGGACCTGAGTCTGATTCCCAGACCGGACAGGCACGCTAGGTATGACTTAGGCAAGTTACCCACAATCTCTGGATCTCCATGTCCTCAACTGTAAAATAAAAGTGTTAATCTCTCTTCATAGGGTTGCTGCATAATTGAGACCATGTCAAGCTGTTAGTTGAATCTGAAGTACGTGGTGATAAAATTCTGAAATGGAATTTGTTGGCCATTTAAAACATCATTTAGTAGTTATCACTGATTTGATTTTATGAGTAGTTTTTTAAGATTTATTTATTTATTTGAGTGTGTGTATATGTTTGTAAGCAGTGGAAGGGGCAGAGGGAGAAGGAGAATCCCAAGAAGACTCTGCACTGAGCACAAAGCCCAACTTGAGGCTCATCCCAGGATCCTGAGATCAGGACCTGAGCCAAAACCAAGAGTAGGAAGCTCAACTGACTGAGCCACCCAAGTGCCCCTTTAAGAATAGTTTTAAAAGGGATTGGAGAGCCACTAGAAACTTTGATGTATACTAAATAAACATATAGGATTGTAAAGATGCTTGTTTACAGTAAAACATAAACCAAAAATATCCAACTACTCAAATACCTTTTTTTCCAAAAAATGTAATAGAGGAATATAATTTTTTCAATGTTAACTTTATGATCTAGTTTTTATAAGTCCAAATATAAGATATTCAATGGCATGAAAATACCAGCTTATATTATTTCATTTTGGATAACTAATGTAATGATATTTTTTTTTCTTTTACACATCTACCCAACATGTGCACCTGTAGGTATTCATTCCGCCTGGGAATAATTACTATTGGTGCACCGTTTGCTGTTGAAAAATTTTTAATTACTTTGTACATTCTTTTCCATTCCATGGTCACTTTCTATGGGAAGATTACTATTTGGGTCTTTTTAAAGTTTCTATTTAAATTCCAGTTGGTTAATATACAGTGTAAGATTCATGTTTGATACAATAAAAATATAATTTTAAATGTTGGAATGAAAATTTTAAATGAGTGAGGATAAAATTCATCAAATAACTTCATATTCAGCTTACACAATACTGCAACAAAAATAGGAGTTAAGCTCCCAGGTACTTTAAAGAAACAGCATGTGAGAGCAGAAATTTAAAGATACAAAGCGACTCACATGAGGTACCTTAGAACAGTAGAACTGATACAGCCAGAAAATAGAATGCTGGTTACCAGGGGTTGAGGGGGAGAAGGGAAGGTAGTTACTATTTAATGAGGATGGCGTTTCAGCTCGGAATTTCGAATAAGGGTGGATGGTGGTGATGGCTCCACAACAATGTGAATGTACTTAATGCCACTGAACTGTGGACTTAAAAATGTTAAGATGGTAAATATTGTTATGCTTTTTTACCACTATTAAAAAAAACGCTAAAAAAAATATAAAGCAGCTTTTAATAACTCCCGCTGCTCCTAAATAATCCTGGTTTTCTTTGTTGGTTTGCATATTTCAGTTCACTGGGGATAGAAGGAGGTATTAAAAATAAAAGGTTAAAATTATAGTGGTACCTGCAAGAGCTCTTTAAAATTGAAGAAAATTCTTTAGAAATCATACAGACGACTGAAAATCTCTCTGATACTTTATCCATGGATACCTGGCTTCAGAGAATAATTCCAAAAGGGAGGAATTTATATTTATTAAGCATCAACTAAGTGCTAAGCACTGCATTAGATGCTTCTGCTGGCTTTGTCTCATTATATTCTCACAGTAACTTAGGTGAGATTTATTATTCCCATTTTACTATTTATTATTCCCATTGTATTCTCACAGTAACTGAATGAGATAGATCATTCCCATCCTACAGAAGAGGGAATGAGGACTTCAGATCTGTGTTCCCAGTAATGCATAAACTTGGTAATTTGAATCTTTGTCTCCTAAATAGGAAATCAAGGCCTTTGATTTTCTCTTATTGAAGTGTTAATATACACTTTATGCTATTTCCCTATGTCAATGGCTAGTAGCTTTGACAATATTTACCCATTCCTAGGTAGCATAGATGATGTACTATAGCAGAAAGAGTATTTGACCAGGAATTTGGAGCAACACTACAGTCCCTTTGGATGTATCAATAAACTCTGTGTAGGCCCTGCTTCCCTCAGCTGTAAAGAAAGATAAGGACCCCCCCTGTACTTCACTGAGTTATGCCATTAGGAGTAGGGTGATCACAGATGGAAAAGCACCTGACAGATACTAAAGGTCATAAAACAAGTGAGCTTAGCATGTGCAGCCACAATTGCCAGTTGCTGCAAAGATCTAAGTTATCTAGCCACCCTATCACCATGCAATAAAGTAAAGCCCTTCTGTTTGAAAAGCTTAAAGTCCTTCATTTCTTCAAGATGATCTCTCCAACCTTCCTAGTATCAGCTAATCAATAGAATTCTGATATTATCTGGCATGAAGGCAGTGTATAAAGTTTTATAGGCTGAGAAGCTTTTCTCCCAAACAACACAGACTTCTCATCTTTCTCTTCTGGGCCTTGGCCATCTCCCATCTCAAATAGAACCTCATGATCCTCAAAGAGAGAGAGCTCTTAGTGCCTATGCAATGGTTCAGGAGCCCCAGTCATATTATGTGTCAACACGACTTGTCTTGACATAAAACTGGCTTGATTGCTTGGAACTGTCTTGGAGATGGTGCATGGAGCACCTTCTGAACAGGTGGTAGGTGGTAATGAATGAGGTAGTTGCCACACAGATAAACTAGACTGGCAGAGAGAACAATTAAAATGATGTTGCCACAATGCCGATGTTATTTTTAAAATTTAATCATGCTGCCTGGTGGCTTAATGGGAATTTCTTTTCTATAATAAAGAAACCAAGCCAGAAGCTGATGCTGTGAATGAGGTTCTATTCACACAACACAAAGCAAAATGCTGTTTTGATGACAAATCAAGTTAATTCGGAAATGGGGTAAATCGGAGTGGGAGACAAAGCATGAGAGACTGTGGACTCTGAGAAACAAACTGAGGGTTTTGGAGGGGAGAGGAGTGGGGGGATGGATGAGCCTGGTGGTGGGTATCAAGGAGAGTACGTATTGCATGGAGCACTGGGTGTGGTGCATAAACCATGAATCTTGGAACACCGAAAAAATAAAAAAAAAAAAAAATGTAGACAGTACAGTAACATAATTCAGAACCTGAGGGTGTGTTTTCTCCCTCCGATTTATTCCATTGAGTCTGTACTCCAGCAAAGCCAACTCAGCAATTACAAAATGTCTTCAATTTTACTATATAGATTCAGATTGAGGATGCTTATACCACCATTAAGGGCAAAAGAAACAAACATTCAGGAAAAGTATAAGAATCCAATTGATCCAACTTTCAAGACCAAAGAAAACTGTTCTAATAAACAGTATCTTCTGATCATAGTAATTAACTTGGTCATATATAAAATAAGAAGGAGGGCGCCTGGGTGGCTCAGTTGGTTGAGCAACTGCCTTCGGCTCAGGTCATGATCCTTGAGTTCCGGGATCGAGTCCCACATCAGGCTCCCAGCTCCACGCGGAGTCTGCTTCTTACTCTGACCTTCTCTCCTCTCATGTTCTCTCTCGCTTTCTCTATCTTTCAAATAAATAAATAAAATCTTTAAAAAAAATAAAATAAAAATAAAATACAATAAAATAAGAAGGAGTTACCTTTATTTGGTAACACCATTAATATGACACATGCCTTTGATTTCTCACATTTTGGTATGTGCAAGTCAGAGGAAGCATGGAGGCTAACATACTAAGAACATTCATTATATCTTTAATGTATTTTTTTAATCAAAAGACATTATTTTGTGACAGATAAAAATATATAATTCAAATTTCAGTGTGTATGACTAATGGTTTATTTGAACATAGCCAATCATTACATGTTACCTATGGCTGCTTTTGCATTACAACTACAAAGTAGCTACAGCAGAAAGCATATGGCCTCAAAGCCCAAAATATTTACTAACTGACCCTTTATAGAAAACATTTGCTTAATCAGCGCCCTAAAATCATCCTGCTTAGGTTCATACCTGCTCTACCACTTATTAGCTGGGTGTTCTTAGGCAAGTTAGCCTTCCGGTGCTTCAGTTCCCTCATCTGTAAAATGAGAATGACATCACCACCTACACAGGTTAGCTGTGGGAACTAAGTAAAGGAAATGTGTTTAATGTGCTTAAACCAATCCCTGGACCATAAAAAGAACTCTGTGTTAGTTATCATTATAATTATAGTTTATCTTTTAGAAGGCTCCAAGGTTACATCTTAGGCTGGTTTGGGAAACTATAAAGTTTTTACTAAATGAAAAAAATAATTTTAAAATACTAACTTGATTATAATCATTTTGTTTTATGTAAATTCAGCAAATGTCATGGGGAAAAAATAGTATATAGGGATGCCTGGGTGGCTCGGTGGGTTAAAGCCACTGCCTTCGGCTCAGATCTTGATCCCAGCATCCTGGGATCAAGCCCCGAGCCCCGCATCAGGCTCTCTGCTCAGCAGGGAGCCTGCTTCCCCCCCTCTCTCTCTGCCTGCCCCTCTGCCTACTTGTGATCTCTCTCTCTCTGTCAAATAAATAAATAAAATCTTTAAAAAAAAAAGAAAAGAAAAAAATTTTTTAAAAAGAAAAAATAGTATACATATATTTATTATTCATCCCATCACCTGCCACGTTTTTAGCCAAAAAGCTCTGTGTAATTTTGAAGCCCATTAGTCAAGAATGAAAATATAGTTAGGTGAAACCAGTTGGATTGGCACATTGGCCATATTACAGAAAGATAGAATTGAGCCTCCTGAAATTATTTGTTTAATAAAATATATAATTAGATATAGATTGTTTGACCAAAACACCAGCTACAATTTAAACAGTTATGGCCAATTGTGTCAACTCACCATGTTACCTTAAATATTATAAGATATAAGACAAATGCCTAAAAAGCTAAGAATATTTTAAGTTCAATATTTTGCTTTAGAGACTTTTAAGTAAACTTTGTCTTCTATCTTGAAGCAAATTTTAATCTGGGTTGAAAATATAGATGTTTAAGGAAAAATAGCAAAGCAAAGGAGATGGGATATAATCATCAACATAAAAAGTCCTTTGAAATTATTAATGTGTAAAGATTAAAAATGGGTGGAAATATGAATAAAATTTTATAAATGAAAATGATAAGTCCAGAAAGAACACAAATGAAAAATATTTTAATGATTAAATTTAGATTAACTTTTTTTTTTATAGACTGACAAAGATTTTCTTAAATGATAATGCTGGTAAGGGTTGAATAATCCTAGCAAAGACTACTAAGATGTTTACTGGAGGCCATGTTCTTTTCTAAGGGCTTTATAAATATCAACTTTGGTCATCTTCAGAAGAACCTCAATTCAGTATTATTATTAGAAGCATTCTAATAATATTTAACTATTAAAAAAAAACTAGAGCCCCAAATCATTCACCTAGTTGAAGGTACAACTAGTATTTGAACCCAAGCTTTCCAGTTCATGCAATTGTTGCTTCCCAGCACTATGCTATTGATACAATGACATGGACATACTCATACTGGGCTGGTTTCAGAGAAAACAATACACATTGTGAGCTGATGGCAGATAAAAAGGGGGAAAGATGGTCTTCATTGATGTTCTTTCCATCTTAACTTCTTCCAAGAGAATACATTTGCTTATTCCCCACCTTGTCCTAGACCAATGCTAAATATATTTTCAATGATATTTTAAAGACAAAATAAAAATCTTGCCAAGGCTCATAAGAGCAATTTTTGTCAAGTCAGAACTACTACACAGATACACGGTGGTTGTTCCCTGGTTTAGGGTCATAAGAGCAATCACAAATTTACAGATGGGGTTTTTGTGTTGATATGCAAGAGAAGGGAGGGACAAGTATATATTGAGGATCTGCCAAGTTCTAGGAGCCTTATATGTGTTGACTCATACTGACCTCCTAAATCCGTGAGCTGAGTTATCTCCACCTAATAGAAGACATCTCTAGGTCACATCAGCTGGGTTATTTAAATTTAACCACGCTCACACAGCCAGAAAGTGTTATAGCCTAGTATTAACTCAAGTTTATCTAATTCCAAGATTTCTGTTCCTTCTAGTACACAGCACTGCCTCCTATCTAAGAAGTTGTTATCAGGGTTTATCACTATACCATGAGGAAGCAGAATTCAGATATGTGCTGTTGGGGGCTAAGGTACAAAACCAGGAGGATGTAGAAGAAGGAACAAATGTAGGAGCAGGAAAGGATACTTGAGCAGAAGAGTGGGAGGACTGCCTGCCTGGGATCAGGAACTAGAGCTCACAGTTGGCTTTACGTGCTCCTTTAGCATGACATATGAAGAGAGCAGATCAAAGGGTTGAAGACAAGATACACTTTGCCTAAAATTAATATGTAGGGAATCACATTAAAATATGTAGAGTAATCCACATCATGTGAGCAACTCCATGTTTATATAACTGAAATTTGATGGAAATATACATCAAAAACACCTATTAAAGAGAATGTAGATCAATAACTGGCCACCAGGTAGAGCCACAAAAAGGAACATGATGCAGATTCCCAAGAAGGTAGGAGATGATGGTGATGAGAGATGGCAGCATTGGGAAGTCAAGCTAATGATAGGACCCCTGCCTAATCAGTATAGCTGGGAGGGAGAATCAGCCAGCGTTCAGTGCTAGAGGGCCTACCATGAGCAGACAGGGTCCGAGGATAGCAAGAACTTGGGTCCAGAGGAGCAGAACGAGACCGAGGTAGGGGTAAAATGAATTTCCATGCTAATTGTTGTGGCACTCTTAAAATGCTTATTAAGCTCTGTCCTTATATGATGATAAAGATGGACACATCTCTCCCACTAGACTAGGAACTCCTTGAGGGAAGATGTTACGTTTTAGCCATCTGTAAATACCCAGACCCTAACTTTATAAATTGTAAATAAGCATTTAATGGAGGATGGATAGATGAGTGAAAAGAGCTTATTTATGAGTTGGATGGAAATCTACTTACTATAGTTGGGTCACAGGACCCCAGAATAGACTCTGCAGTCAGGTTGATTTGCTGCTGAATCATAAGAGATACCAAACTGGAGTTCTTAGGATTCTATTAATCAAGGTCATAACTGTCCCAAAGGTCCTTCAAGGCAAGATCCTCAGGTAGGGCTCCTAAGGGACACAGAAGTGGGACAGGAGGGATATAAAGGCAGGGGGTGAGCTGAGTTAACTCCAGGTATAGAATTTTAATATTGCAAAGCCATTGCTGTTGACTACAGACTAACTGGCAAATTGGAGCATGTCCAGAGAAGTAAGGGAAGAGTGTGAGGGGACAAGAATCTATACTGAAGGTAGAATTATGAAAAGTCTGGGTTCTATCACTAGAAGAGATCAAACTTATTAACCCCCAGTGCTCATCATATCATGATGAGTTATATGCATTATATGCAACTGATGAATCACTGAACACTACATCTTAAACTAATGATGTACTGTATGTGGGCTAATTGAATTTAAAATAAAAAAAAAAGAAGAGATCAGACTTCATAGGGACACGACAGCTCACCTCAAGCAGTTTAACTTTTTTTTTTTTTCTGTGTAACATTCTAGGGCAAAACTGAAAGCAATGAGTGGAGAATAAGCAGGTGGACTTCATTTGCTAGTAGCATGGATAAGCCCAGGACAGGGAAACAACAGGAGTCACTCTTAACAGACTAGAATTGGTGAGATTAAAGTGTGGAACATGATTTCCACAGTCATTTCTTTTCACTTGTTCTGTGCCTCAGAAGTCTCTAATATTTTGAGGAAACTCATGACAAACTTAGCACAAAAGTCATGCTTAGAAATATCCAGAGGAGAAATGGAAAGAAAAAATGAGCAAGAGAGAGAAAGAGGGAGAAAAGGAGGAACGTATATGGCATTCCGAGCTGGTGTGTCCTTGTGTAGCTTTTAAGTGGATTAAATGTACATTAGTAATGTTCTTCTGAAGGAGCAGAGCAGGGCTGGCTCCTTTTACTTACACCTGCCTTCTTGTGTGGCCCCCACAGAACCTGCCTCTGGGAGGGTCTGAGTGTGGCTCAGCCCTCCCTTGAGCTAATTGGCCCAGACCGCCTGTGGGTTGGGTTTGGGTTAGCCAATAGGAATGCGGAACCCCTGACCTGGAAAGAATATAAACCCCGCCTTTTGCCCGCCAAACTTGCACGCCAATTCTGGCCAGGGTGATAGGCTAGTTCAAACAGTTACTAAGTAACTTTCTGTGTGTTACAATCTCATTGGCCACTGGCCCCTCTAAAACTGTTGCACTTTTTGAAACTCATTCTCTTTTCTCTACACCACGCCGCTGCGTCGGTGAGTGTGAGAGACTGAGCTCAAGCTAGCTTGAATAAAGGGCTCTTTTGCTTTTGCATCGGACTTGGCTCCCTGGTGGTCTTTGGGAATCTCAAAATCTGGGCATAACACTTCTAGACTGCTCAACCTTATCAAGGCTCTGTGCTACTTCAGTAAAGTAATGAGCAGGTGGTTGTCGTGTCCCTCATGCTGCTCTTTATCCCAAGGATCCTGAATCTCAAATTTCATCCATGCGGTAGTTTTGCTTTCACTTTTGAAATATTAACTAATTTGCTTTAATGATTATACTCATTACCCCTTACTTCTATGAAATAGTATGTCATACAAATTAATTAGTTCATCCTCCCATGATAAATATCACACCAATTTCAAAGCTAATTTTAATCATCCAGAGTCATAATGTGAGTCAGAAACAGACCCAAAACGTGAACTTGGAACTGACAATCCGAAATGGATGCCCTAACCTTTAAATGTAAGGATGATTCCCTGGACTCACTGACAGCATGAGGTGACTTCATGACTTTTGTTTTCTTTAGCTAATGAAACTGTACAAATTACCAGCACTCCCCAACCACCCAGCCATTCATTCCTTTACCACTATGCTTAGTAAAAACAAGAGCAAAATAGGCTCAGGCCCTACCCTCTAGAGCCCACAAGTCTTTTCTAATATATATATATATATATTTTAAACTGTGATCATAGGTTGAAAAGTGAGTAAAAAGCAGACTTTTTGAGGTGGGAAAAGATCTGGCATATAACTAGATACATTTGACAAAAACATCCAACTAGAAGCATAAGGCACTATGACAAGGGTAAATGAGATGATGATGAAGACTGAGTGAGTTGCCCAGCACATTCTGAACCTCTAATAACGTGAGCATCTTTAATCAGCATTGGATCTGAAATTCTTAAGCCTTAATTGACACAACTTTCTGGTTCAAATTGGTTTTGAGTTTTTGCTACATGCCAGGCAATTCTTCATGTCGCTAAATCCCTCAAATAACCTGTGAGGGATGTACATTCAAGGAATGCCTAAGATTCTAAGGAGCAAGTATAAAATGGCAGAGGCAGGACTAGATCCCAGGGCTCTGGGGCTTCAGAGTCCATGCTTTTTTTTTTTTTATTTTCTCAAGTTACCCCCTTGTAATAGGTGAACAACAATTACAGGGGAAGGGGTTGGGGGGGAGGGTTGCCTTTTATGAACTACTTGAGTAAAATGCTGCCTGGTTTTATCAGTTAGTTCTAGAGGTGATTGGGCATGTACTCAGGGCCTTAGAGACACCAGGGGAGTTCATCTGCGTGCCATCATCTCAGCAGCCAGGTTCTACCAAGGGCTGGAGAAGGGGGAGATGAGGACGATACAGACTTTTTACCGATACATGGAAGACTGAAGCATCCAACACATTTACAGTAACCCACATTCAGAGAGCATGTGTCTTATCTAACACCTTTGAGTTTTCTAAAGCAGCGTGAACCTGTGGAAAGAGTGGGAGTGGGTCAAGAGGAGCAACCGTCAAGGACCCGGTTTGAGTCAGGCTCTGATGCCAACTACCTGGGGCTATTCCCTATCCCTGGGCTGCTGCTTAGGGAGGAGATTTCACTACACGAGTCTTCAGGTTAAACAATGGTCTCAACTACATGGGGATGATCTGATGGCATCTTAAAATAAACCATGCAAAAAGTGCTATACAAACCCTAATGCAGTATTTTTCTCTTTTCATATTTTAAGACTGCCTGTGAAAACGAAAGCTCGTTAAGATGTCTGCTTAGGAAGGTCACTTATATATTCCAGATCTAGGCATATGTTATACTCTATGTTGCAGCCCACCCATCTACTTCCAAATATGCAAAGCTCATAACTAAGAATAAGACTTAGTTATCAGTATTTTCCATCTGACTGCATAATTATAAGAATTGATTAGAAAGTCTCTTTTTAGCTCATTCATATCCCCAGGGTAGATGCAGAATTAGGCGGCTTTAATTGCAGAGGCTGGAGAAACTGTGAGCTTTGAATCAGTGTATATAAAACAGAAAGAAAAAAAAAAAACTTCTAAAAGTTGTCCAGTTAAATTAGTGTGAGTTTTTATTCACAAATTTCTGATTCTCTATTATAGCTCTGGGGTCTCCTAAATAAATTTTCAGGTAGTCTATTTTCCCTTTCTCTCCATACATTAGTGCATTTTGATATAAGGGTAAATTCCTACAAATCAAATTAATCTCCTAATATATATTTATTCCTAATGCAGTAACTGGCTGAAACATTAGATTATTTTTGAGTCATACAGTGAGATCAAGTTATTATGCAAAGACCAAAATCCTGCAGAAATGAAATCTTAACATCTAGAAACTTCTCTGGAGATGCAACTATAAGAATGAAATGTGGCCCAAGAAGCCTACAGTCCTAAGAATATGGCAGAATTTGACCCTATTTCATTCTTACTCACCCTTTGTAGATTAAAATATTATTTCCACTTGAAATAAACAAATATATTTATCTTTATTATTTCTCCTCATCCCCCAAAAGATAAGAGCAAAATAAAGTTATCTTTAGTTTGCAGCTGCTACAGGAACCATCAAGAGATAGCCCTGGAAAATAATGTAGCCACACAAAAAGCTTTGAAGCCCACAAAGATTTTTTTTCTTTGCTAGGGGTGGGGCAACAGCACTAAGTAAACAAAGACAAACAGTAAAGCCCATGATTCCTACTGACAGTCTTTGCACATCACAAGATCTTTGAAATATAAATCCCATTTTTCAGGTCACCCTATTCACAAAGAAATCATTAATTTAGCAAATACATAGGAGTGTTTACTCCGGCCGAACTCGGCAAGGTGTGTCTTAAAGCAATATGAACATAGAGAAAGCACATGCATCTGTCTGGGTAAGTTAGGGAAGGTTTTGTTTTTGGGTTTGTTTTTTTTTTTAAGATTTTATTTATTTATTTGACAGAGAGATAACACAGTGAGAGACACAGTGAGAGAGGGAACACAAGCAGAAGGAGTAGGAGAGGGAGAAGCAGTCTTTCTGCTCAGCAGGGAGCACAATGCGGGTTCCATTCTAGGACCCTAGAATCAGGACCCGAGGCAAAGGCAGAGGCTTAATGACTGAGCCACCCAGGTGCCCCCAGGGACCGTTTCTTGAAGGAAGTGGTATTTCATTTAAGCTGCGCCATCAAGTTAATGAATATGGATGCGTATTCTAAACAAAGAGGACAATACAAGCAAAGTCTCGAAGATATACAATTACATAGAAGATTTAAGTCATGGTTAAAAAGCTCCAGTATAGCTGGAATTTAGCAGGGATGGGTAGGAGATGGGTCTGGAAAAATATATGGGGACAGATTGTAAAAACTCATATTGGAAACTAAGGAATTTGAAGTTTAACCTGAGGGCTGTGGCAATCTGGAGATTCTAGGAAGGAGAATAAAATGATCAGAACAGTAGGAATTCACCTTTGTTGGTTTTACAGATTTTGTTGAAGTACGATATAAATATAGAAGCAGTGTATAACTTAATGAGTTTCACAAAGTCAACACAGCCATGTACCACAGTATCAATAACCACTAACCATCTAACCAAGGACCAGCTCAAGAAACTTTACCAACTCCTCAGAAGACTCCTCATGTTCCCTTCCTGTCATTGAAAGCCCTCTGCCCTTGCCACTAAAAGTAACCATTATCCTGACTTCCAATACTACTGATTAATTTTATCTGGTTTTGAACGTCATATGAATGGAACACCATGCTATGTGTGCTTTGGTGTTTGGTTTCTTTTGCTCATTACCATGTTTGTAAGATTAAACCATATTGTGGTAGAGCTGCATTTCTTTCATTCCTGTTGCTAAATCGTATGTTTAGCATACCATACATTCATACATTCATATCATACATACCATTGTACGAATATACCACACTTCATCAGTTCTGTGATGGATGTGGACGTGTGGGCTATTTCCAGATTTGGGTTGTTAACACATGATGTTGTTATGAACATCCCATACAAGTCTTTTGATGAGTATGTGTATTCAGTTTTGTTGAGTGGAAGTGGACTTGTCGTGTCAAAGGGTAAGCTGATGGTCAAATTTAGTGCATACGGTAAACATTTCTGTAGGACCTCTTCCAGTCCACATCCCCAGCAGCAGTCTATGAAGTTCCATTTACTCCACATCCTTGCCAAACTTGGTATTGTTTCCTTCCTTTTAGCCCTTATCCGCGTATATGGTGTTTTAAGGCAGGTTTCAGAAAGTTGACAGGCTGTGCAATTCAGAGCAACACTTCTGACAGAAGGGTCTGTGGGGAGTCAGGAAAGTTGTATGCCCTTGGGTTATACCCTGGGCTCTCAATCCAGACAGAAGCTGGCCCCACCCCCAACCATTTAGCACTAACCCCTCCCTGTACCTTGAAAGCAAGTCACACTGGGGCAGCTCGCTTTACCACCCACACAACCACAATCCCAAGCTGATCTCTGAGGCTAAGTGTCCTGCAGCATGGGTTTCTTTGGAAGGTCTCAGTGCCTGGGGGGTTGAAATTGGAATTGTGAAGAAAGTTTATAAAAGAGGTCTTTCTTCACCAGACCATCTTACTGAACTGGAGGGTGTTCTTTTCTCGATGCAAGGACGCTCCCTCTCTTCTTCCCCGCCTTTTTTTGTTGTTAATTTCCCTTTTCAAATCTCTGCTCAACAGTGTTTTTAGCTTCCCTTATGATTCCTAAGTAATTTGGATTCTGAAATCTGTATCTTATATTGCCTAGGTGAAGCATTCCCTTTCTCTGACCTACTATTTCTCCTTTGGGCTGCATTTCTTATCTCTACTAATAACATCACTGAGACCACCAGCTATAAATTCAGAAACTTGAGAGAATCTTTGACTTCTGCTCCTGCCCCCACCCACCCCCACATATTTATCAAAGTTCTGTCACTTCCACCTCTCACACCACCCTACATTTTACTTTCCCACTTCTGCCATCTTAGCTCAGATCTCCTTACTTGGACTGCTCACTTCCTGTGTTGCCATTCTTTTTTTTTTTTAGATTTTATTTATTTATTTGACAGAGAGAGGAATGACAAGTAGGCAGAGAGGCAGGCGGGGGGGGGGGGGGGGGGGGGGAAGCAGGCTCCCTGCTGAGCAGAGAGCCCGATGCGGGGCTCGATCCCAGGACCCTGAGATCATGACCTGAGCTGAAGGCAGAGGCCTTAACCCACTGAGCCACTCAGGCGCCCCTGTGTTGCCATTCTGATATGTCCCATATTGCACTGAAAAGTCAAGCTTACTCAGGACTATATATATATATAATAGTATATGTATTATTATGCCCAGATTCTGAGATCCCCAAAGACCACCAGGGAGCCGAGTCCGATGCAAAAGCAAAAGAGCCCTTTATTCAAGCTAGCTTGAGCTCAGTCTCTCACACTCACCGACGCAGCGGCGTGGTGTAGAGAAAAGAGAGTGAGTTTCAAAAAGTGCAACAGTTTTAGAGGGGCCAGTGGCCAATGAGATTGTAACACACAGAAAGTTACTTAGTAACTATTTGAACTAGCCTATCACCCTGGCCAGAATTGGCGTGCAAGTTTGGCGGGCAAAAGGCGGGGTTTATATTCTTTCCAGGTCAGGGGTTCCGCATTCCTATTGGCTAACCCAAACCCAACCCACAGGCAGTCTGGGCCAATTAGCTCAAGGGAGGGCTGAGCCACACTCAGACCCTCCCAGAGGCAGGTTCTGTGGGGGCCACACACAAGAAGGCGGGTGTAAGCAAAAGGAGCCATCCCTGCTCTGCTCCTTCAGTATGGCTCTTATTTCCAAATTCTTTTATTTTTAAATGTCCAAGGTGGTCCAATATCTCCAGAATAAAAATGCAAACTTTCTAGATGGGCATTCAAAGCCTTCTGAGTAAACTCCCCAACTCATCCTTCCAACATCTTCCACTTCTCGTCATCAGTACTTAACAGTCTGGTCCAGTAGATCTTAAATTGCACTTTTGGGAACCCCAGTGTTGATGGAAATGCTACAGAATCCATGTCAGGGACTAACAGTAGGGAAGGAGAGGCTGAACAAGTAAGCCTCCATCCCTAATTTTATTTAAATTTATAGTAAATATTTGTATATTTAATATGTTTACTATATTTTGATCTTATATACCAAAGTTCCACAGTTTAAAAAATAGTAGGTTTTAAGCTCTCCATTCCCTTGTAACTGAAAGCTTTTCTGAGCTCTGAACCCACATCCCTATCTTTTGGTACTGTGTTCTCCAAGGGGCTGAACTATTCCTTTATTCTTCCCTTTCATTTCCACATTTTCATATACAGCATCTCTTTTGAAACCACTTTATCCTTTGGTGTGGTCACGACCTCTCCTCTTTCATTCATGATTTTATTTATGTGGGTTCTTTCTCTTTTTGATAAGTCTGGCTAAGAATTTATTGATCGTATTAATTTCTTTCAGAGAAGCAGTTCCTAGTTTTGTTGATCTATTCTCCTGGGTTTTGTTTTGTTTAATTTCAATATCATTGATTTCTACTCTAAACTTTATTATTTTTCTCCTGCTGGGTTTGGGCTTTACTTGCTGTTCTTTTTCCAGCACCTTTAGATGTAAAGTTAGGTTGTATATTTGAGACTTTTCTTGTTTCTTGAGAAAGGCCTGTATTGCTATAGACTTCCCTCTTAGGACCACTTTTGATGCATCCCAGAAGTTCTGAACTGTCGTGTTTTCATTGTCATTTGCTTCCATGTATTTTTCTAACTCTAATTTCCTAGTTAACCCATTTATCCTTTAGTAGGATGTTCTTCAACCTCCATGTATTTGTGGTCCTTCCAAATTTTTTCTTGTGATTGAGTTCAAGTTTTGAAGTACTGTGGTCTGAAAATATGCATGGTATAATCTCAATCTTTTTGTACCAGTTGACACCTGATTTGTGACCCAGTATGTGATCTATTCTGGAGAATGTTCCACACTTGAGAAGAATGTGTGTTCTGTTGCTTTAGGATGAAAAGCCCTGAATATATCTTTTAAGTCCATCTGGTCCAGTGTGTCATTCAAAGTCCTTATTTCCTTGTTGATCTGCTGACATGATCTGTCCATTGCTGTGAGAGGGGTGTTAAAGCAATGTTGTGGATGGAACTAGAGGGTATTATGCTAAACGAAGTCAGTCAAAAAAAAAGACAAATACCATGTGATTTCGCTTGGGGAATTTAAGAAACAAAACAGATGAACATAGGGGAAGAGAAGGAAAAATAAAATAAGATGAAAACAGGGAGACAAGGGAGTCAAACCATAAGACTCTTAATTGCAAATGAACTGAGGGTTGCTGGAGGGGAGCTGATGGGGGGGTAGGGTAACTGGGTGATGGGCATTAAGGAGGGCACTTGATGTAATGAGCACTGGGTGTTATATGCAAATGATGAATCACTAAATTCTACCTCTGAAACTAAAAAAAAAAAAAAAAATATGCCATCACTAATCTCAGAGAGCCCTCTTTGGCTCCACCCTGATGGAAAGATCTGCACATTAGCAGGGCCTTTCGACTAGCAGGCTTCCATTGTGTTGCACATGTGGATCAGGGCAGGCAGGTTGGAGAACCCCCAAAGTGACAAAAATAAATAAATAAATTAAAAAGTAAGGACTTGAGGCCCTCTGCTTCTCATTTAGGCTTCTCTACCTCATGAGAAGGAAATGCTTATGCTTGCCAAGAGACAAATCAAGAAACTACAGTGAGAAGGTCACTTATGTAGCTATTTAAGAGATAGATTCCCAAGCAATCGCCTTGATTTCTAGCCCTCACCCTGCTTCAGCTCCTTATACCCCCTGTCACCCCTTTGGGGAAGACCTCCCTTAAAGAGTGATTCTTGCCTCCATTACACACATTTCTTAACTTTGGCACCCTCTGCTCTTACCCAGCCATCTTTTTCACCTACTTTTCATCTTCCAGAAATCTACCAAACCCTTACTCTCTGTGTCTTGAACTCACTTTTAACTGAATTCATATTTGTGCTGGAATAAGTTCAAAGATATAGGCATTGTTTTGGATTAGAGAAGATATCTGAAGTCCCAACTGGCCAAAAGTTAGGGAAGTTCAACAAGACGAAAAGGATTGACCAGGAAACTCAATGAAGGGCTAAGAGGAAATGAGTCAAATTTAAAGTGCTGGGCAAAACTGAAGACAAAGGCCTCAAATCCAGGCATTCTGGCAGCTGAAACAGTAGCAAGAAATAGGAAAGACAAAGATCTGACCTTGGTGTTAAATTAGAGGCAGCCTAGGCTCACTCTTTCTTATGGTTTTTCTGGGGATGAACAGGCCTTATGAACACATGTTAAAAGGAATCTCAGAGCCTTCACCTGCCATGTGACCCCAAATGTGGTAGCAGGAGGAAGCTCTACAGTTTTCACACTAAAGGAAAAAAAAAAATATTTCCCATAGAGTCAGTATATGAGGTCACTCAGTAACTTACTTCATTCAGAAGGACTGTGTTCAGATTCTATTGATACTCTTTATGCATGAAAACAATGAGAAAGGCAAAAATATTTTTAACATGCAGCTTAAGTTTTGTCCATATACCCAAGCCAGTATTCTAGTGAGAGATCAAAGTCCTAGTGAGGGCTGGGGAATGGTCTTTTCATCCAGCAAGCATGCACTAGTCAATTTAGTGACCCATTAAGAAATAGTTAATGGTCAATTCAGTGCAAAAAAAAAAAAAAAAGGTTGAAATTATGTCCATGTGTGTACATATATGTACTCAGCCAAAAAGAGCAGAGACTCATAAAAGAATGAGTCCTTGGTTATCATGGCCACCCAGATGCTCTTGCTCTATGATTTTTTTTAAAAGATTTTATTTATTTTGGAGGGGGAAGAGAGAGAGCATGAGCCAGAGGGGGGAGGGGCAGAGGGAGAAGGAGACTCCCCACTGGGCAGGGAGCCTGATGCAGGACTTGATCCCAGGATGCTGGGATCATAACCTGAGCCAAATGCAGATGCTTAACTGACTGAGCCACCCAGGCTCCCTGAGCTCTATGACTTCTATTGACCCTTAACCTTAAAAACAATTGAGCAAAGATTTATTTTCATATCTACATTTAGAAACGATAATGGAAACAACACAGTCTGAAAAAGATAAAGTACTCTGTGTACTATGTGTATGTGCTTGTCCCAGTGTGGGTAGAAAGACACAGAAGCTCAGAAATGAATCATCACCTCTAGAACCAAAGTGCCTGCAGCCTTTGGGTCTAACTTCATTTCTGTGGAAATGAGGCAGTTCAGCCATGCACAGAAATTAAAGTGTATGGGGGGGAATGCTAAACAAAATATGAATTGTAATGAAATCTAAAATGCCAGTGGTTCTATTATTATGTGCTTTATGTGATCATGAAGCAAAACAGCTTGGGCAATGAGAGGTCATGATGGCTAAAAATCAGAGCACTAATGGCTGTAACCCACTGGTGAGAAGCAGTGATCTCAATAAAATGCAACACTAATGGAAATAGCCCCTTTGGGAAAAGGCTGACATCTGTATTATAGGAAAATGGAGAGAAATAGAGAAGCATTCTCAATCCCACCTAAAAATCTATTGTTTCAACAAATAATGCCTTTTTAAATCAGTTGGGGAATTTCTCCCAGAAGTGCTTGCTTTTAATGCTTCTTCTACCTAGATTCCAATCTTCTAAACTTCCCTAGAGTGGGTAAATCAGCCAGCTGTATCTGTACTGTTTTAAGGAATATTCTTGGTTTGGTGACTATGATAAATAGGGCCATGATATGAGAGGCCTGTAGTCAAGCAACAGGCAGGGAGGACTGCTGAGGCAGAAAAAGATGGCTCCCCAGGTGGGGCCAAATATTCAACCCCTCCCCAAGCCTCCCACCATATCCAAAATGAAGTCAGGAAAGACCCTCCCTGCTTCTACACAGCCTCTACTGGAAGATAACCTTTCCTTCAAAATTACCTTTTAGGGTTTTTTTGTTTGCTTGTTTGGAAGCTGGTTTTTACCTGGTTTTGATTTAAAAAAAAAAAAAAAGTGGTAAAGGGTACATCCTTGTGATTTGAAAATAGCATCCAAACTTACTCTACAACACTCTATTTGCCCTAGAAATAAATTGGATGTGTTTTCATATTCTCATGAGGAATGAATGATTAAGAAATGAGCTTAATGCTTGCCTTTCTTCATGATTCCAAATGACAGAATCTGAGGAGATGGAAGGATCCATTCTCCCTTTTTTTCCCTAAAGAAAATTTCTTTTTCTTTAAGATTTTTTCATTGGTAAGTAATCTCTATATCTGAATTGGGGCTCAAACTCACAACCCCAAGATCAAGAGTTGCATGCTCTACCGACTAAGCGAGTCAGGCACCATTTTCTTCCTAACCACATTTTTTTCTTCTCTCTTCTCCATGCACCTATATGTGTATTTTACCATCTTTTAAAATTTCCTATTCCCCTTTTGCTTTTCAGTTTACCAAAATATGAAATTAAAACTATGTATATCAGCAATTTCAATATATGATGAGGTTTTATCTTCAATTTGCGATCTTTCTCCTGTATGGAGAGCATTAAAGTAAGAGTTACAAGGGATGATATTTTTTAAAAGTTTGGACTTTTATAAAAGTATTCAGTGTCCTCTGCAGAATATAGCTTCCTTTCCCCACTACCATGCTGGGGAGTAAAGTAACATAGCTTCCTTTCCCCCGCTACCTTTCCCCACATCCTATCAATGTGCCCACCATTATGCAAGACTTAGTTCAGATTACAAATCTTCTTAGAAGTATCTCCAATTCTTTAAATCAAAATTAATCTTTTCTTCTCATAATTTGCATAGCACTCCAGACTTACATTTTTTTATTCCCTCTTTCATTCAATAAGTCATCCATTTGTTCACTGTCACGGGCTGAACTGAGTCCCCTGCCACATCTTCAAATTCATATGTGGAGGACTCAACTCTCAATGTGACTGTATTTGGAGATAGGGTCTTTTAGGAGGTAATTAAAGCCATGAGGTATAGGATTAGGGTGAGTTCGAATTAGGTAAATTTGAATGATATTTTCACATGAGAATTTCATATAAAGAGAAATTTCATTTATCATTTTATTATTCAAATGGTTATTACTAAACTGGATGAAGAGTCAGAGAGAAGTAAGAGAAAGAGGAGATGAAGAGATAAAGGGATTCCTAATGAAAAGACTAAAAAGACTCATCAAGTAATGAGGTCATGAGGATAGGACCCCAATCCAATAAGACTGGTGTCCTCATAAGAAGAGGAGACACCAGAGCTATATGCACACAGAGAAAAGGCCATGCAAGCACATAGCAAGAAGGGGTCTATTGGAAAGCCAAGGAGAGAGGCTTCCAGAGAAACCAAACCTGCTGACACTTTGATCTTGGGCTTCTAACCTCCATAACTGGAGAAAATAAACTGTGACGTCTAAGCCATCTAGACATGTGTGTGGCACATGTCTAGTGTGTGGCATCTTGTTATGGCAGTCCTAGTTAACTAGTTACCAAACTGGACCTGCAAGCTTCCTCTACAGTGGGCATCTTGATCCCGGTCCCTACATACCACAGCCTGCTCTGCAGCCGTTATACTGATGCAGGAGGCTTTGCATCAGGGAAAGGGAAGCTCTCTGTGGACAGATCCAACTCAGGGCTGAGCATAGGCCTTTGGTAGACTACAGTCGTACTCCTCCGCTGAACTGAAATCGAACTGTGTTCAAGCTACGCCTTCACCCTGGGAAAGGGGAAGGCATTTGCAGTTTGGCAGATGGCATTCCCTCTTCTCAGGGCATATTACAGCTCCTCCTTTGAGCAGTGATGCTGCACACTCTTCTCTCTCATTTTCTGCCTGCACCCTCCTGACAACTGAACTAAGCAGCTTCCAATGTCAGTGAGTACAGTTCACAATGAGGCTTCCGGCCACAGCCATGACAACTGGGTGCCCCCACCGCCCAGACCAGCATCTGCCTAAGAAAAGCAACCGTGTTGGATATTCACTCCTTTCCTCTCATGTGCACCCTGATTTTCTTTGCACTAACAGTTCATTTTGTTTTCACATTTAAAAAGAACAAATGAGATGCATAAAACTCTCCTCTCTCTCCGCCCCTTTGGCTTTTTTACAGTTGACTGCAAAAGACTGTCCAGGTTCAGGAAAATTGATTTTTACCATTTAAATAATCTAATCTTCACAAACCTTTTAACACCCAAACAAAAAACATTTAAGGCACAGCAAGATAATTCATATTGAAAATAGTCTCCGCGGGGGATCTGTATACCTGCCTGCCCACATTTTCCATTTGGAGGAAGTATCTGGTTTGTAGTTTATGGAAAGGTTTACCTCACCAAACAAGGATTCTAACAGGCCTTTCCTTTCACATATTTACAAATTGATTAACTTAACTGGCCAAATACTAATTAAAATGCATTAAGAGATGGTTTGTATTCAACAGCTTCACTATTACTTGTGTTGATGTCTTTGAAGTCCATTGAGTCAGAAAGTCAGTGCCACGGAGTCTCCTGCTCTGCCATTGCATCGGACACTGTACAGACTCACTGGTGTAGATGGGAACCACACTGGGAGGAGAGAGCTGCCACCAGGAGAGAAGTCATGATCTTAAGGGCAAGTGCCACTATTAGCATTGCAAGCAAATTCAAGATGCGTACAAGCATAGCAATGCCCCCTCTCCTATTATTCTAGTTTTGTGAATTGAGAGCATGCAATGGAACTGGAGGAAGACTGATAACCCTGCCTCCTGAAAACTCCCAGCCTCCCCAAATCCTGCAAACACTGCTCATTCTCAACCTCTTTCTTGCTGCGAAAACGCTTTCTCTTCCTGAGAGCCAGGTCCAATCATATCTGTCCCTGAGATAGGATTTCTTACTCTAAAATTCACAAAGAGGCTTCTGGAAATTTGTGAATTTCCTGAACTGGAAACATATGTGCATGTTTCCAGAGAGAGGATGCATAGCTTTCAACAGATCTTTCCTATATCTAAAGATATAGGATATCTAAAGATGTCCATGATCCCCAAAACATCACCATCAAGTATTATCTTTTCATCCCATCTGATGTCATTCTCCCTGATAACTATGCTCTAGGTACACCTCCTTTCTTGCCTTTCTGCAGCTGGGAAGTGCCTCTCCACCTCAAGTCTCTACACATATATGTCCTCTACCTAGGGTACTCCCCATCTCCACTGCCTGATTCTCTTACTCATCCTTTGGATGTTTGAATCAGTATCATTCTAACTACACACTCTAGACTAGTCCCCCTAATAATTTCCTTTCAAGGCACTCATCACCATTTATAATTAATATCATGCAATCATGATATTTCACTTCACATTAGATTATAAACTCCATTAGGGTACAAACCATGTCCATGTCTGTCTTCGTCATTTTGTCAGAACCTGAAACACTGTATACAAGTTATTATATTTGCTGTGTGGATGGAAAGTGAATGAATAATAAGTGAATTATTGAGCCCCAAAACTACTTTCCATGAAGCCTTCTACAACTAAACTGGCTCATATAGTCCTCTTAATTTTCTGAAATTCCTAATTCTCAAGCATATACAGACCACTGCTCATTTGGGCACTGTTTCTTATTACCTGCCTATTTCACTTAAATAATTCTTGTGTACTCAACTGACTGGAGAGCTCTTTGGCACAAATGGGATGGCTCCCATCTCACTTGGTTCATTCTTGAGTAAATATTATAAAATAATCAGTGCCATCTAATGCCCTGAAACAAATCAGCCAACTTTAGCTCAGTCTGTTCCATACTAACTTACAATAATTGATAAGGTAGTAAGTATGTGACCTCCCTCCCAAATTACTCATCAGCTCCGTGAGAGCCTGGATTTTTCCTTCTCCCCCAGAACAAATAGGGTGGCGCTGGATGCTTGGCAGATTCAGTCAGCTTTCTGGCTGACCATAACCTGCAGCTCAGAGTTAGGTAGCATAGTTCAGTCTCCCTTAAGACTTGAAAAATGTGTAAATGGGAAAAATGTTATGACTAGTCTGAGTTTTCTTAATCTCCTTTGCTTTCCATAAATTGTAAATTCCCTGCTGTAGAGGACTAAGAACATCAAACTTACCACCCCTGGCAACCTGAGTGGGCATCCATTAAGGCTCCTGCCCCTACTCTTACAGCTGTATATCACTCCATCCTGACGTCCCAGGAACATTTTCTTCTCAGTTAGAAACTTGCAATATTAGCTACAAGATTGTTCCATATCTGTTTCATTTACTTCCCAACTGCTGTTAACCTTCAGCACAAGCCCATATGCTTAATCAGGTATTAACCTGACTGATGAGTAAATTCTGAACAGGTTAGGCAGAGGAGGATCAAGATAGATGACTGTGTCTGGATGCCCAGAAGCCTAGGCAATGGGCATATTTCATAACTCAATCAACACAGACCTGAAGGCAACATTTGTCCTATATCATTATTTATGATCAAGAAGGAAGGAGCAAAATTCATGGAACTTATGAACCAGAAGAGATCCTGTTTAATATCCTGGAAAAAACCAATACTATAGGAACTATAATACTGGTATTGTTCTTGTGCCTTACAATGCACCATGCTTTCATGGCAATGGTACAACTCCTTTGGGGAGGTCATGAAATTAAGTTGTGTATCTTTATATCTTTATACTAAGGTGAGCCACAACTGTATCTAGAAGAGCAAATAACAGCACACATCAAGAATATCCAGATAGAACAGTGTGTGTTGTCAAAAAGCTGTCCTAGTGTAAATGCCTCGTATGAGTTTGCTAGTTATGTCACCATAACAAAATCCCAGAGACTGGGTGATTTGTACAAAAGAAATGTATTTTCTCAAAGGCCTGGAGAAACTATGGCTAGACATCTAAGATCAAGGTGTCAGCAGATTTGGTTTGGTGAGGCCTCTCTTCTAGGGCTGCTGATGACATGGTATGAGGACATGGTCATCCTTCAGTGTATGTGTTGTCAGTATTGAGTCTCTTCTTCTTTAAGGACACAATTCACATTGGATTAGGGCCCACCCATATGACCTCATTTTACTTTAATTACCTTTTTTAAAGGTCTTATATCCAAGTAGTCATATTCTGAGGCCCTGGGGGTTCAAACTTCAACAAATGAATTTGGGGGATACAGAGTTCAGCCCAAAATGCCCCTGTTCCTGAACTAACACTATTTCCACCTAACCAGTCTTTCCGCATTCCAGTACTTTTTCCATCTGAATCATGCCAGGTAAGAAAGCTGCCTTTTTATTTGTTATTTATTTCTTTAGATTGTATTTGTTTATTTGACAGAGAGAAAGAGATCACAAGTAGGCAGAGAGGCAGGCTCTGTGCTGAGCAGAGAGCCCGATGCAGGGCTTAATCCCAGGACCTGAGCCAAAGGCAGACGCTTAACCCACTAAGCCACGCCTTCTTAAACACAGTTCTGACCCTGGCATCCTTCTGCTTAAAAACAAATTCTCAATTGCCTGTAGATTATAGAATGAAGTCCACATTCTAGCTGGCCACACAAAGCTCTTTCCAGTTCCAGGATTATGTGTCTCTCCCATTACCCAACTAATTGAAGCCCTCTGCATAGGTTTCTCACTTTACAGACCTAAGCCTTTGAGCACAAGCTTCCTTCTGCCTGGAGCCCATGACCCACATCCATCTCCCTCCCAGAGACATCTACCTCCACCATCCCCCACCCACCACCACTCTCCACACCATTGCCATAACTTCTTTCTTTCTAAATCCAAATCCTCTTCATTTTTAAGAGAATTCTCAAGTCCTTCTTCCTCTAGTAAATATACCCAATATCTCTTAACAGAAAGCAATCTCTCCTTCCAAACTCCTAATCAAACTTACGGCAACAATATCATGTAGAAAGAAATACGTTCTGTTTGGAGAGGGGATCTCTATTAGTTTCCTGAGGCTACTATAACAAATTACTACAAATGTGATAACATAAGCAACATAAATATATTCTGTCAGAGTTCTGGAGATCAGAAGCTTAAAATCAAGGTGCTGACAGGGCCACACTCCCTCTTGAGGCTCCAGGGTAGAATTTACTTCTTTCGTCTTTTAGTCTTTTAACATCGGATAGCTGTCAACATTCCTTGACTTGTAGCCACATCAGCCGATCCCTGCCTCTTCTGTGGTCACACTGCCTCCTCTTCTGAGTCAAGTCCTCCTCTGCCTTTCTCACATTAAGACACAGACAGGATGGAGGGCCCACCTGAATAATCTGGTATTATTTCCTCATCTTCAGATTATTCCTTTCTTTGGAAAAAGGATTTTTGGCAAATACGATTGACATGACAGGTTTTAGAAGTTAGGACATAGACATTTCTTGGGAAGGGAGGGCACCATTCAACCTACTACAGAATTCTCAAGTCTGAGCTCTCTCTATATCCCTGCAGCATCTTACATAGTGTGTATGCGACAAAACTGTGGAAGGGATGAATAACCAGTAATGTTCATTCAACCCTAACCATTCACAAATTATTCACTGAATGAACAGACTGTTAGTCAGAAATAACACAATCAGTGGATGCTTCAGTGTTGCCAAGATAAAGCTCTTAAGCATTGCTGATGCAAAAAGGCAGAGAAAACAATTGGTGGATTTCTGGTACAAACCTCTAAGCCAGATAAATTAAGAGTTGATACTTTTCACAGCCTTTTAAATTCTTTATTTAGATACTTTTTGATTTTCAACCAAAGAGAATTTTTTGTATGTTTCCATGAAGATTCTTCTTCAGTTTCAGGGTTCTAAATCCTGCAGGGCCAGGAGTGCTGGGGTGCCTTATGACCTTATTCTTATACAAAATAAAATAAAATGGACTCCTAGTAAGTTTTAATTCTATAGGCTTGTGAGAATCTCTTACAAGGCAACAGATCTGTGTATTTCTGATAAAGTGTAGATCATTAATTATTTAATGTATCACTGAGAAAAGGGCAAAATGGCTGAAGAAGAGTGGGAGATATAGGCCTCCAGTTATGGAATGAGTAAATCATGGGGATGAAAAGTACAGCATAGGGAACAGAGTCAGTGATACTCTAATAGCATTGTATGGTGACAGATGGGAGTTACACTTGCAGTGAGCATAGCATAATGATGTCGAATCAAGATGTCGAATCACTAGGTTGTTCACTTGAAACTAATGTAACGTGTGTCAACTATATACTTCAAAAAATTTTAAATTTTAAAATAAAAAGGAATAAAATATGACATCATTTGGCATAAAATCATTTATTTTGTAGGCAGAGGTTGTCAACAGCATATATTGCAACTTAAAATATTTTTAAAATACTTTTTTCAAATAATTCCTCTTATTTTTGCATAACTACACTTTTGCAAATAGGAAAGGCCTGTTTAAATAATACCTTAAGAGTGGTCAGCACTTTATACTCCAAATTGTATTCTTGTGCTGCATTATCTCATTAAACCACATAATAACTCTGAAAGGAAGGTAAAACCTACTTTATTCAAATATCTAATCACTGACAGGGTTCTTTTCAGAATGTGTTCTTGTAATTATCAATAAAATCCCTTTCACAGAGAACAAATATTCATCAGGACCAATAAAGATAAAGAGCGTTTTTTTTTTTTTTTCCTACAGAGCTTGTTAAAATCCAAGATCTCTCCATTCTGCCTCAAGATAAAAAGACATGTGACCTAGAAAGAAAAAAAGCCATGGAAAAGACCTATCTTTGAAATAATTGAATAATGACTTTTAGAGTTGGAAAGTCTTAGAAACCCTGCAGGGGTTGGACTTAGTTGAGTCTCAAAGAGGTTAAGGGGGACTTTTCCAAAGTGACAGGTTTCCTGGAACAAGGGCCCTGGTCTCCTGATTCCCAGTCCTGTGAGGACATGATGAGAGTCAGGGATGCTGAGGTTCATGGTGAGTATGTGCAGAGCAACCCAGGTGGCGAGATCACCTGGCCCTTGTGTTTTACCTGGGCTCAGGAAGAAGCAAGCCCCAGTGGTGGGCTAGAGGCAGCAGTTACAGCCAGCAAAGCCCTTTACAACCACCTCTTCTCAGCTCTGTGCTCGCTGTCCTCACGTTGATAGTTGGAGTGGCCAGGCTAGGAGAATCTATACCATGGATGCAAGGAAATGCTACAGATTAGGGCTTTCAAGGGCGTTGGGGGGGGAGGGGTGGGCAGCAGGTAAGGATAGCCAGTTGTTAAACATTTACCAGTGTGCCACTCCTCAGTAAGAACAATGTTCACCTTTGATTTTCCAGACACACCAGAAAGGAACAGACCTAAAATAATATTTTTCATTCTCTACACCTTGGATAGGAAATAGAATAACATGGTCATATGCTCACCATGTGTCAGACACTATTAGACTCGGGACTTTAATCTTCACATGCCTTACTACTCTTTAAGTCTGGTTGATAGCCCTTTAAGGTAGGTATGCCTGTTATCCCATTTTACAAGGAAGGAATCTAAAGCCCAGAGTTGATATATGATTTATCTATGTTTGCTGATAATAAGTGGAAGAACCAGAACTGAAAACCAGATGGTGCTCCAAAGCCTCTGTTCTATCCCCAGTATCATGCCGCCTCTGAACCTAGCCCTGTAATTATTAGCTCCAGAATGTCTAGTAATACCAGATGTTGTGCTAGGTCATGCAGAAACATAATCATTTTGTAGAGTATGTATTAGTCCCATCTTGCACAGTGCTGATCCCTAAACTGATGATCAGAAAGATTAAGTGATTTGCTCTCAGTCAGAAAGCTAGGAAATGGTGGGAAGGGATTCACACCAGGCCTGCCCGTCCCAGACTCTTCTCCTCCCAAGACGCCTTGCTCAGCCTTGTAAGTGGACAGCAACAAAATGGGATGACATTTGGTGAATGTGACTAAGATGCCAGAGTTGTCACCTCTCCCAAAGTGTCACCGTTTGGTTTTTTGTTTTCCATGTCACAGTCCGTTTTGATGGATTTTAGATGCCTACAAGACTAAGGAAGTTATTAACACACGTAATCCAAAGGTACTGAAATAAAAGAGCTGAAAAGATGGACCACTGACCATGACATTTACAACCCAAGGCTCCTAAACACTTTCACTGTCATTAATAGACCTTTATTTTCACCTGGAATTATCATAAAAAAAACTTTTCCTCTTACTTTTTTAGAGAAATCCTCAGCTACTAGACCAAGAATGAGAATGATTTTAAATTCTCAAATGGCTTTTGAGGTCTGAGTTGCATAACCCAATGGAGCAAATGCTTCAAACAAGAAGAGAGAAATAAACTTTATGCTCGTTACCTGTCAACATTTCCTACTTTACTCCATACTTTTTGTTGCTGACAATATTTTTAAAGTAAAACGAAAGCCCCAAACCCACACGGACTATACTAAGAAATGCCAAAAAAGTGATTGTGATTGGTTTAAAAAAAATCAATCATGATAAACCATGAAAACTGACATGACTGGCTAGAATGCAAATCAGGCTCTAGCACTTTTAAAACTCAATATAAGGCATTAGGTATCTGGTGGAACTCAAATCCACCTCTCTAAACTATGTGAAGCACCTGCATAATTTGCATGCCTATATTTAGCTCCACATGGTGTTCCAGTATTATGCTAGGTACTAGGAAACTTCCCATAGTAACTTATTCTCTGTCTAAGGAGATAAAGCCAACATCTACAAAACCATCACAGGATAAATACATACAGGGATAATCCTGACTGTAAATGTTTTATTAGAAGAAATCAATGTGTGTAGTCAGTTTCGGCTGGAGTAGACTAGAAATGTTGAGAGAAAAGCAGCAGAGGTAAGAGCAGGCAAGAAAAGGACCTGACTGGGTCTTTCATGATGAATGTCCATTCCATAAATAATGAAGAAGCTGTTTCAAGTAAAAGAGAAGACAAAACCAAAATTCTTGAGATAGGAATGAGCCTACTATATTCTGGGAACATTTCTGAGATTTTTTTTTCAAAGTGATATGTAAGATATGTTAAGAGTAAAGAGAGAGTGTGGGTCCAACTTGTAGGTCCTGCTGGCCACACAGGGGAGTTTGAGCTTCAAGTGGAAGGCATCTCTGACTCACTCTCACACTCACTCTTTGAGAAGGACTAACATGCTGGAAGTGGTGATTTAAGAAAGCTCCCCTCTGCCTCTGACACCCCGTGTTTCTACTTGTGGGTCTCTCATCGCTTCACTGCAGCTCCCGACCCAATCCCAACTGAGCCACTTTACAGGAGTTTCAGCAGATGGAGCAGCTATACCCTTGACCCAATCTATAGAACTCAGCAAGATTTTCCTTGACATTTTCAGTACTCCGACAATAAATTTTCAAGTTTTTCCAAACCTGCTAAAAAAAAGATGTGGGTAGCTGCTGAGGACTGCCATGTTCCCATGTGGCCCTCCATCCTCAGGGCACCCCCTAGCTAGAATTCCTAAAGGCCCATTCTGCTTTGATATCCCCTCATCTGCAGAAGTAAGATGACATTTACCTTACAACTCTTTTGGTGTCCAAGGCCCTGCAGGTTCATGTGCTTCCTCTTGGGTTCACACTGCCTGGATTCACCACCTCTATAACTCCATCCACCTACTGACACCCTGGCATTGGACTATTGATGCCCATCATATAACTGTCCTATGACTACAAATGTTGTGTTTTCTGAGTTGTCCTAGCCCACTTGGCTGCATCTCAACTATTATAGATCACTTGAGCTGTCAAGCCTGGAATTCTAGAGCCATCCCACCTAGAGTCAGCCATTTTGCCACCTGGTGAGCCTGGTAAACCTCTATTCATCTCTCCAGTCTCAGTTCAAAAAAGCCTTCTTCCTCTCTTGCTCCCACCTCTTTCATTCATGTGCCCTCCAATGCAGACTTCTGTCCTCATTATACCCTATAAATATTGCCACCATGTCAAGAAAGGTTGAATGACAAACACATTAAATGTCTATCTCCCCCACCAGACCATGAGCCCTGAGAGAGCAAAGACACGGGAGTCTCCTCCCTGTGGTGTCGGCACCTCGCACATGTAAAGGACAAATGCTTTAGAAGGAACAAATGAAAAGAGGCCTTATAGGGCAGTAGGAGACCACATTTTACACACTGCACTCTGCCCTACTCCAGTGTCCAGGAGATAGGAATGGCATGAAACAGTCTGTGTTTGCTTCTAGTTTTACATTTATCACACTGTATGATAATTTACTTATCTGTCTCCTTATTAGATTATAATCTTCCTGGGGTTCAGAACCATGTCCTATTCATTTCTGTATTCCCAGGCCTATCTCAATACCTCACCTCAGGATGGGTCCTGAGTCATCAGGGGCTCCGTGGGAGGGCTACTCTCCACTTCCTGCCACCATCATGCACTTACTCCCATGCACCCAGGGAAATAGAGGGAGAAGGATCAGGAGGTTTTGAGGCAGAAAGGGGTAGTAGGGACTGACTAAAGTATCAAGCCCCCAGAACAGAGACTTGGACACCCCCTTGAGGTATAAACTCCAAGAACTAATGACCTCTTATAGTCAACATCTGGAAGCTTCTATTTGATTTTAAGAAGAAAACCACATCTTGGAGAGAGTATCTGCTAACTCTAAAAATCCAGGCTTTCACTGAGCACTGGGACAGGAGGGTGGCACAAGAAGAGGGGGCAATCTAAGACATCGTCTAACAAAGAAGAATATTTGGTTCATCGCCCAACTTTAAGACATACAAAACTCAAAAAAAAAAAAGACATACAAAACTCTATCAGCCTAAAGAAACATTAGAGGTTTATGATGCAGAAACAAGTAGCTTGTGCGTGATGCATTTCCAACTTATGGCAAGGCATTTATTAGAATGGAATGCTCTCCAATGGATGGGACCAGATTAGACTCCGTTGCTACCAGCTAAACACGACTCAGGAAAATTGGCAATTGCATGCAAATGGCAAGTGATTAGTATTACCTCTGCTGTTAGACTCTTCCCAATGGGAAGGTGACAGAGCGCTCATTTGCAATCGACTATTAGAAAAAGCAGACATGTGTCTGGGTTGTCTTTTAAAGATGTTGCTTTGTCTCTGCATCTTTCCCTGAATAGTGTTAAATTATTTATGCACTCATTCAGCAACATTGATTGAACATCTTCTTGTGCCAAGCAAAGTGCTCGGCCTTGCAATTCAAAGATAAGAAGACGCTTACCCTCAAGGAGTTTATATGCTAGTAGGGAGAAGGGTAAATAAACAATTAAAATTACAGCAATAAAGATATGCTCAGATGCCAGAGAGGGAAAAAAAAAAATAGGGCCAGCTAAATAAGAGGTCGTCTTCTTTGGGAGTGGGAAATAACGGAGCCCTGCAGGTTTCCTGGTGGAATCCGCTGTGATGGTGAATTCTAAGTTAAGAGTTAGCTGGCCACTGGTTGAGGCACCAAGGCATGAAGGTGAGACAGAAGGTCATGCTGCTGCAGGAGCCACAGTTCTTCAGATAGGATGGGGAGCAACAGAGGCACCAGGGCATGATGAAACAGGGATGAGCTGGCTCAATAACCCAGTTCAGGGCAGACCTTAAGAGATCCTGTTAAGATTTCTTTGTTACCTAATGACAAAGAAAGTACTTGATGTATTTGTTAATAACTCATAAACAATCTAACCATTCTGAGTGTGGGATTTCTAACTGGGTTATAGTCTATTTTTGTTTGTTTTTGTTGGGGAGAAGGGAAGTGGATAGATAACACTTTTAATCCCTTTAAGTATCAGTGATTCTAATCTCATAGATAACAGAGCTGTAAGAGACCTTAAAGATTGTTTAATTCAATCCCTTTATTTTACAGATGAGGAAACTGATCTCTACAAAGGTTAAATGACTTGCTCAAGGTCACATAAATAATGAAAGGAATAGAAACTTCTAATTTCAAGTCCTCTGAGTATGTGAGAGAAATTTAGGAACCAACTTGGCTCTACATGCATTACTTCTTGGAAACCTAACCTTTCCCATTAAATCTCAATTTATGAGCTTTCAGTTCCAGAGCCACCCTTCCTAACCTCTTCTCCATATTACAGAGTTATAGAGCTTTTGCTGGCCCTGAAACACATCCCGCCTACTCCCACCCCACCCCACTGGACCCCTTTGCCATATGAAAAGCCTAGAAATAAATCCTTGCCCATCCAGGCATGGCTTCAAAGCTGCAGTCTGCAAAGGATGTTACTGGCTATATGTGCTCAGTCTTCATTAAATCATTTTGCTGAGCTTTTGTTTTGTTTTTTAATATACAGGTAGTTGTCTCTGACTTAAACATTCCCTAGAAATATGTGACTAATATGTAACTAAACATTCCCTAGAAATATGTTACATATGTGAAATATGTAACTAATATGTGACTAAATATGTGACCCCAGAAGATCTCTGAACAATCCCCAGCACCAGCCAGGGATCTTACCCTTCACCCTTCTCTTTAGTTCTCTCTTCTCTCAAACTAGGAATTCAGTCTAGCAAAACTTGCCAGTATTTCTTGATCTGGTTTTCTTCATTTTACCACTTTGGGGACATCCTTACTATACCTTGCAAACTTTGGCACTATACCATGGTCATCATTAAAAGGAAGTCAAAATATTGTTTTTTTCAATTTTGTAAACTATATTTTAAGTAAGTGAGTCAGATAATGGAAAACTTTAGCTAGGCTGGCTTCCTTTGACAAATCTCATATCAGAACTCGTATTCAGTAATAGAGTCCAACAGAAGCCCTCCTGAATGATGGGAAAGTGTCCTTGTTGACCTTGAGAAAAATCACCAGAACTGTAGTATGTGCTCACTCTTAGGACAGCAGCTGTGGACTTGACCATCAAAACCTGACCACTGCCTCCTCACTATCCCAGTGAATGAATGCTGGAGCAGGTTTGATAGTCATCTAAGTCCATGCAGCAAGTTGGGTTGTTTCATCAAGTGTTACCTAACACACAGTAAGTAATCAAAGATTGTTTGTAGAATAAATGAAGAGTAAAAAGGAGACTTGTCGGGCTTGAATTCTCCTGTCACCGAGGTATACTTAAACTAGAATTATAAATGTGTTCCTTGGGGACTATAGTTCTGCAAAACATGTCTCCTGAGATCAGGGTATAAAATTGTTGCCCTGGACTTCTTAGCTATATTCCCATCAGATGCAAGAGTCAAAAATCTGTGATGGAAATTACATAGATGTTATTTTCAGGCCGACTGCCTCCAATTGCCCTACAGGAGAAAACGTTTTACTGAGAGTCCATGTGTTCATGTTCTTCACCACTGAGACTTCAACCCCTACTTTTTAGAAAACCCTCCAGGGAAAACATTTGCCAGCAATTTGGATTGGTTAATAAAATGGAGTTCTTTAGGCTTTTCCCTCAAGCACTATGCTCAAGAAACCAGGGACTGATTAGAGAGTTCTTTAAAAATGTGACTCCCCAAAATTTTCAATGAGGAAGGACTCACTTGCCTGGAAGATGGTAACCTTTTTTCCACAGATGCCTTGATTTAAGTCTCAGCCAATATCTAGGCTTCCTATAAGTTAGAGACACTCTCAAGTCATTGTAAAATTCAAATAATGCAACTGTGAAGGGGCGTACAGAAAAATGTAAGTAATACAGGGTAGCAATGAGTATAGTTTACTATGTCATGGAGTACGGATATGTATGTATTATGGGGTGGGGTGGGTAAAATGGTGAAGGATGAGGCAGAAGGATTAGGCTGGTGCAAGACCACAAAGGGCTTTGAATGCCCCATATAAAATTTGGGATTAACTACCCTGCCTTCAAACTCTCCCTGTTTTTTAGACAATGCCACCAGTGAATCTGTAACACTTTTATTACTCTCATTTGTCTTTCACTATTAGGCAGTAAGCAACAGAAAGGCAGAGCCTATGCCCAAGTTTTTATTCTCCCGTGCTAACGAAGTGAGCAAGGTAACCATTTCACAAATACTAGCTGATAATCATTATTGTTGTCAAGACTCAAAACAATGGTTGTTTATGAATAAAATCTAGAGTGAATGAATGAAGAGTCTGAATATCTCATGGGGTGGGACAGGTTTAAATGTTTCTCATAGCACTGTACATAAATCTGTAAAAATAAACCAGAAAGGGAAATGTCACTGACCTCAGGATCCCTCTGTCACCATAAGTAGTTCACTTTGGTCATGTAGGATGTACAGCAAAATTCCATACAGTCGACATCATTTGTTCATCGACTGGTACATTACAATTAGATTAAAATGGGAGTTAATGGATTTTGCTATGCTGCTTGTACTAACCAGCTCCAGGGACAGTATTAATGAGGCTGATTAATCCTATGGGTCAGTATAAATTCAATCTATATGATATTTTAAATCAAATTTCACTCCATATACTGGTAGAGGATTCTCTTCTACCTTAGGAAATAAGAGCAGACCTTATAGACTCTCTCTCTACATGAAATGTTTCATTTCCAACCCAGCCAAAACAGAAATAGCCAGGTTCTACGATTTTTCCCTTGAGATTTTTGCTATCTAATAATAATTAATAACAATAACATAATAAAAATCATAACCATTTATGAGCATCTGTTATGTATTAGAAACTTTGCTAAGTGCTGTTGAGTAAGATTATTCTTCCTATTTTCCAGATGGGAAAGCTGAGTCTCAAAAAAGAGTATTTGTATAAGACAAGCTAGTAAATGATAGAGCTAGAATCCCTTGATCTATCTCGTTCTACCACTTGAACTCTTTTCTTTACGGAACTTCCTTTTTTTTACACTTTTATGTCTTTTCTAACAATGGACTCTATTCAAGTCAACAAATGTGGCCAGTATTTATTATGGATCAAATCCCAGTGAGGATACAGGGAAGTTCACAGGCTCCTGGTAGCAAAGATTTTGGTATGACTGTGAGAAGTGAGCTTGTTTGGAGTGATATCATTATAATGTTACATGAGTCATTTGGCTAAATTAAGTTTAAAGGAGAGCTGTAATTTGAGAAAAACAAACACATGGAAACAGAACAGGTGCTTTCTTCAGGCCTGCTTATCATTTACAAAAGATTACAATCTCATCAAAAGGAAAAATAAACAAGTCTGCCAGTAGGTACGAGATAAATGGCAACCCGAGAATATATGTTTCTTGTGACCAGTTCTAACATACCTCCCCCAAAGGAGAGAGAATAGGAGATGGATATAGGATTGGGAGAAAGGGGTACATGAGAGAAAGAATATGAATAGGGATGGGGTTCTGTGTGTCCCCAGAATGTCTACATAGTTAACAATAAATACAAAGAGTATATCATCTATGAAAACCCTATCAGTGGAGGGTTTGAGGCAAGCACCAGATCTTTGTAAATTAAGAAACCCAACCACAATAAAAACTTCTACGTTTGTCCAAAATGTTGAAGTTTTTTAGTATTCCTTTAATTTTCTTGCCATTAAAACCCACTGCTTCTTATTCATATTTAAATTATTTATAGAGATTCCTGGGTAGTTCAGTTGGTTAAGTGGGCTGCCTTCAGCTCAGATCCTGATCTCGGGGTCCTGGAATCAAGCCCTGCCTGCCTGGGGTCCCCCTGCTTCTTCCTCTCCCTCTGAGTCTCCCCCCTGCTTATACACTCTCTCTAATAAATAAAACCTTTAAAAAACAAAAAGTAAATTATTTCTAAGTAATGTAACCCAAAAATATAATTTTTGAAAAAAAAAAAAAGCACAGAATGTAGGCTAAAAAGCTTAGAACAGGTTAAGAAATTTAGATTTAGATCAAATTCTTCTCCAGAAATTTAGATCAAATTCTTGTCCAGAACACTGTAGAGAGGGGGACCTTAAGCAGTTAGCTTAGTCCCTATATCCATAACTTTCCTTTCTAAAATAAGGTTTCTATAAAGTGTGATAGGCTCCTGGTTGATTAAATAAATAAAAAGGTAGTCAAATAAAACAAACCTATTAGTCCACATTTTTCTATCATAAACTATTAAAAAACATTAAGGGCCTTTATTAAATTTACTGTTTAATATGGAAGACTGTAATCATGCCCATTTAGAAATATCTCTCATTCAATAAAAGGATTTAAATGCTATAAATCATTCATGAGGATTTCAACTAGGTTTTCCATATTATTAGAACATTAGCCAAAAAGGTAAAGTTAAAATATAAAAGCATGTCTATTTTACTCGCACTTTATATTTTAGAAATTCTTCTCTCACCCACTACCCCCAAAAAAGTGGGATGGGTTATAGTTATTTCTAATGGGACTCTTCAGATATTTATCAAGTAGTGGTCAGAATTTTTCTTTAAATTAAAAAAATTTTAAATTTTCATTCGGTTTCTTTGAAGTAATAGGAAAACTTTTAACTGTAGGTTAGCAACTGAGTTCCTTAGTTTTTTAAATGTCTAAATGAAATGAGCTTTGAAAGGGAGACAGCGTAGGGTAATATTTAAGGCATATGATTTGAGGGTTATCGATAAAGTCTCAACCATCCATCTATCCTCATCTAAATTTTCTCTTCTATTCTGCTAACTTTCTTATGATCAAAAAGTTATTATTTTTCACTGAATATTATATTCCCCACAGGCTTTTGCGTATGTAAAAATCTCTAGAAGGGTCTCACGTGATAGCTCATTAAGGCGAGCTGGAAAGAGCCAACCAGTCCTTCCACAGGGATGACAACCTGAATTTAATTAATCATTTGGAAATACTGCCTAGAGCCCCATATTAAAAAGGACAACGAAACCGGACTTTGGTCCCGCGGGCACTATAGCCATGCCCGATCCACACTATCCAGTATGGATGCTAGACAAGGGTTTGCCAATGCACTTGCTGAGGGCTGCTGCCCCTGTTCCAAACCACTCATCTGGCAGGTGAGAACCCCTTAGCTCAGACTAACAATGGTTTGCCCAATGCCACTCAACCAGTCTAGAAGTCAGGCAATGGCATGAGAAACAAAGAATATCCAGTTTTCTTTTTTTTTTTTATTGTGTTATGTTAGTCACCATACAATGGAATATCCCTCAGCCATCAGAAAAGATGAATGCCCAACTTTTGCATCAACATGAATATCCAGTTTTCTAAGCTGCAAGTGTGGTGTTCTTCTCCCCCTAATGTTTTCATTTACATCACAATTTGATTTCATTTTATCAGACCACTTTTAGCTGTAACCATGTGAAAGTGTGTGTGTGGGGGGGGGGAATATAAAACCCCTGACATTTTCACCAAAGTGGTTTTGCCTAGGGTAGGTTGAACCAATCCATTATCACATACTTTACTTTAAAAAAGACAATGAAACTCCAAAATACTACACCCTAAGACAGACATATAAAAACTACAGATTCCTATAGAACTTCATATCATGAAACAATGGAACAATTTGTAGAAGCAATTTAAGTAAATACAGAGAAACATCCTTATGGCATTTCCCAGGCAATTATTTCTATATCAGAAAATAAGTGAGAAATAGTGCAGACCTCTGACTGTGCTGTATGTTGTCAAAGGTGGAACATATGGGAGGAAAGTGTTATGAGCAAAAGAAGAGGAACCCCGGTACCTGCGTCTCATAAAAATGACTTATTACTGATGTACACATGAAGGTTCCATATCTAACTTCTGTGCATGATTAGGTACATTAGCTGATTTTGCAAGATAGAGTCCTGTATTTCATTGATGGGAGTCAATTTGCTGGTCCTATTTATTTAACAATAGCAATCCACTTAATCATTTACAGGAGTGATGCAGAGCTCTTGGAAGTGGCACACATTTATTCTGCCTAAGAAAATCAAAAGTCCCCAGTTTTCAAACAGTGTTTTATTTGCCTCCACAAACCATTCCTAAGACTCACTAGGAAGAAAAACTTTCCCCTGGGGAGATGTTTGACTCGGATATTATATCAACCCAGGTAACAAGTGACACAGGAAGAGGGCCCCTTTGAATGCCGTTCTAGAGGAGGTGCCCTGTGCTTGACATGTCCAAGTCACCCCAAAACGACTGCCTCACTTAACTACATGAAGGCCGCCTTTAAAAGGACAAACAGCGGATTAACTGGAAGACAAGAAATTCTCATATGCAATGTCACATACAATCTTTTAGCATTTAAGCATAAATACAGCAAATAGCAAGAGCCCAACACAAATATTTGTTAACTGGAAATGTTAGGCGAAGACTAGATTACTAATAAGATCATGTCATAGCTTGGTAAACTTTTATAGTAAAACATGGATTTGAATCCAGGTTCAGTCACTAACTAGCTGTGTGAGTACAGAGACATGGCTCAACTTCCACAAGACTATTTTTCCCCGATACCTACCACGTGAAGTAGCTTTAAGCGTAGAAATAGTACATATGTAATGCGTAGCTCACAGCAGGTACTAAATGAACAGACAGTATTGTCATTATGATCACAGTGGGATGCCAGCATTTGTGTCCACTCCTAAGGGATAGGGGAGGGTCTGTGTTGGCCTTGATAGGGCAGGACCACTTTATTCTTTTCTTTTCCAGCTCTGTGCCTCCTTGAGTTGAATGGACTCTTTCTCAGCTTTGATCTCATAAGGTTCGTAGTTCAGCCTTTACAGTCAAGCAATGTTTGACTTCAACTGTAGAACTGCATTTCTATTTTCAAAAACTTTTAGCTATAGGTATATTCTCAAACAAAATCTCAGTAATGTAAAACAGAGCAGAGCACAGCTATTCTGGGGGCATCTCCATAGCCCCAACTCGCTTTCTTCAGTGTTCTCTAAAACACACGCAAAACCCCTAGCACTGTTTGAAGTATGCTGTGGCTCTCAGCCAAGATAGTAGTGACCTTCAAGGGACCTTTGGAACTATGTGTGGGCTATTATGGAGGAAAGAGTGGTGGGTAGGGACACTATTAGAAGTGGAAGGGGAACAGAGAAGACAAACATCTTACAAAGAGAGGGATACTGCCTCACCTCGGAAGACCAGCACTCCCCAAATGCCACTAACGCCCCAGTGAAAAGCATAGAGCTCTTGTTCCTCTTTGTTCTTGCCTGAGGTAGATGAATCACTCCTGTGATGCCTTCCACGTGATGCCCTCTCCTCAGCTCTGTTTTACTGTGAGAACTGTTGTGTATCTCATTCGCTTTAGCCTGGAACAAAAGTCTATTTCCTAGGTCAAGTACCATCTGTAAGACACTTGTAGCCTCAAAATACCAGGGCTAAGTGGAAGTCCGAGGCTGAGAGAAATTAGGTCTTTCCCAAGGTGACACACATAAGACAGAGGAGCTGGATCTAATGGACTCCAAAGATCATTTTTCCACATTCCAACAAACTGCCTCTCAAACAGTGATATGAATCTCCATGTCATCAACAGATACTTCATGTGAAATACTGTGGAAAATCCAAAATAAAATGAAGGCAGTCTGTGCTCACACGCTTATGATCTGCTTAGGGCTATGAGACTAAGATTCTGACAGCAGTTCTGATGTTTGGGCTTTTTTCCTTCCACCAGGTGGGGTGTCCTGTAATGCAACTTAATTCTGACACTATCTACCAGGAGACAGCACCAAACTCCACAGGTTAAGGGAGTCAGTCCCAGGAGACTGCCCCTAATCTTGACTTCAGACACCAGTTGCAAATCCAGGTTGTCAACTATGTTTCTGAATAATGGGCTGTAAATTGGAGGTTCCAACCCCCTCTCCCCCCAATTCCTTGGGTTTGATTAATTTGCTAGAGTGCCTCTCCCTCAGAGAAACATTTATTTACTACAATGCCAGTTTATTATAAATGGGTGTGACTCAGAAACAGCCAGATGGAAGAGATACATAGGGCAAGGTATGGGGAAAGGGGACAGAGCTTCCATGTTCTCTGAGCACGCCACTCTCCACCAATGTCCACATATTCACCATTTTGGAAGTGCTCCAACTTCATTCTTTGGAGTTTTCCTAGAGGCTTCATTATACAGACAAAACTGATTAAATCATTGCCCATTGGCAATTGAACTCAGTCTTCAGCCCTCTTTCCCTGGGGGTGGGTGGAGGGCTGAAATTCCAACTTTCTAATCATCTGATTGGTTCTCCTGGCAATCAGCCCCTAGGGAACCTAGGGGCTTCCAAAGTCGAAACAAAAGACATCTTGATTCTTTCCTCACTGGGAAACTTCAAAGATTTTAGAAGCTCTGAGAAATAGATGAAAACTAAATATATATATATAATATGTATTATATATTGTGATACTTATTATGTATTATTATACAATATTTCTTATTATAAATCACAATTTCACAGGGACATAGACCTTGGAAGCATGAATCCCAACGCAGGAAAACTGCTATGTGCCTTATGAGTTTAAAGATCATAAAGATCAGTCTGAGCAGGAAGCATTCCAGAAAACTTCAGGAGAAAGGCCATCGTTTCCTACCACAAAAGAAGGGTTGGATGAAAGAGCCGGCAAACTTTTTCTGTAAAGAACCAGACTGTCAATATTTTAGGTTTTGTGGGCTACACAGTTTCTGTGGCAACTACTCAATTCTGCAGAACTGAGACATAATAACAGCCATTGACCACATGTAAGATAAAGAGCATGGCTGTGTTCCAATAAAACTTTATTTACAGAAACAGATGGCAGGCTGGATTTGATCTGTATACTATACTTTGTCAATTCTTGGTTTACATTATAGATTTAATTACAACCCTTTTAGTCTGGCTTCAAGACTTTTCCAGTTGGACTGAAATCTATCTTTTCAATATCTCTGTACTTCTCAATAGGTAAAAGATATTAAGGAAGAGTTCCGCTTGAGTTCTATGCCCTACATAGAGAAAAATCAGTTTGGCTAGAACAGAGAATTCTGTTGCAGAGTACAAAGACTGGAAACATAAATTTGAGTCCAATGGCAGAGTGCCTTAAGTCTTAGATTAGGGGATTCATACCTTAACCTAGCCATGGGGAACATTCAAAGTATTCAAGCAGGAAAGAGAGATATTTTTATAAGATTAATATTTTCTTTCAGAGCAAGTGTTTTCTTTTTTTTAACCTCATAGAGGTCAGTTGTACTTACTGTATTTGTGATAGACACGGAGATGCACCACCCAGACACCCCTTTATAGAAGGATTTGCTGTCCAGATAAAGATTATAATCTATAGCCAGACTTCAGCAATCAGTTCCTTCAGAGCCCGTATTCAGAAGATGGCTTACCCGAAGAAAGCCCTTCCCAGGCAACCCATACGTGATGACCGAGAGAGGCAGGATAAAAGTCCTTTCAGAGGGACTTGCTGAAGGACAATATTTGTTGCAAAGTTTGCTGCCAGACTGTCTCAGGTTTTGTGGGGCCTGCATGGTGGTTTAACCTCTTCCTCTGCCTGGTCCTGCTTCTTCACTTTTCCCTTGGAGGTATACATTTTGTATCCTTGATGGGTTGAATTGAGTATCCTCAAAATTCATAGGTTAAAGCCCTAACCCTTAGTACCTCAGAACGTGACTTCATCTGGAAACAGAATCATTGCTGATATAACTAGATATGATGGGATCATACTGAAGTAAGATGGGCTTTAATCCAACATTAGGAAAGGGAAAATGTGAACATAGACACGCATAAGGAGAATGGTATGTGAACTCAAGGCAGAAATTGGGGTGATACTGTCACAGCCAAGGAATGCCAACATTGTGAGAAAACTACCAGAAGCTGGGAGAGCAGCCTAGAACAGATCCTTCCCTCAGCCTCTGAAGGAACCAGCCCTGCCACACGTTGATCTCAGACTCTGAGGTTCCAGAACTGTGACACAATACATTTCCATTGTTTAGGCCACCCAGTTTGTGCTATTTTGTCATGACAGCCCTAGGAAACTGATATATATCGCAAACTCCATCTCAGCATTTACTGCCGGAGAAGCCAACTTTTAGCCAACTTTCTCAGCCAACCGCCAGAGAAGCATTTTAATACAAAAGGAACTTGAAAATATTAAATAGAAATGTGAAATAGAAATCTGAAGAGTAAAAAACAATCTTAAAGAAGGATTTGCATAGACTTTTACATTCATATATCAAGTACAAAAAGTTTCAAATTATTTTCATTTATATTATGAAAGGGGTGTGTGTGTGTGTGTGTGTGTGTGTGTGTGTGTGTGTGTGTGTTAAAGAAAACAAGTAAAACAAAAACAGAGGCCAAAGCAAAAGAAGCAGAGTCAAGAATGTGGGAGGATAATTAGCAGCAATAAGAGTATTTCCCTAAAACATCAAAAGTATGGATTAATCAAGTAACATGAAATTGATGATCCTCCTGAGTCTAGAACACAGAGCATAAATGTTCCAGGTGAGAAATTTTGTGTTGTCTATCTTTAGATAGAAACCATGGTATCCCAAATTGTTTTTAAATTATGGACTTCCTACTAAGTTCATTCTGCTAGACGCAATAGTGGAATATGCCTTCTTAGTTCTAAAAGATATCTAGAGTAAACCCATGAAACAAACTTTTTTCCCTATAACAAGACAATGTCTGCAAAAATTTTGTTCATGACATGTACTTGTACTTCTGTTACATGGCAGGGATAAAGTTTGGCATCACCATGGTTTCAAAGGCCTGAGTTCACCCTACGGTCATTCAGATCAAGTATTAACATGGATGAAAAAGTAAGCTATAGAGTGCAGCAAATTAAATATGGCCGTCTGGATTCTATCTCAAGTCCCCCTTAGATGAGTGTGTAGCCTTGAGTAAGTTACTTCCTCTGAGTGTCCTTCATATCATTTGGAAAATTGAAGCTTAAGTGGGATAAACTCTAAATTTGGGTGGTTCTCAGATTCTAAAACACTCGGCAAGGAGCAAAAGAAAGTCTTTAAAAACATGTGTACAGGATTTAAGATAAATGTTTATAGAGCAGCAGCGTACAGCTGGAAACCAGGCCCCTCTGCAGCCCCTCACAAGCACCCACGCTCTGGCTGAGGAGCGCCACCGTCAGCATGTACAGAATGAGCTAGATCACTAATCTCACTACAGTTATTCCTTCTTCACCTCCTATGATCATGTTCTCTCTTTGGAAGGGAGCATAATGGAAAACATGTTCCTTTTAACAAAATAGATTGGGCTCGTGTAGAATTTTTACCTTAGACAAAAGGATCTCTAGAACACATAACATAAATTCTGTAAGATTCTTTTTATCCCTGCTGATAAAAGGAAGAGGACAATGTGAATTATATCTCAATAAAGCTGATTAGAAAAAATAGAAGGCAACGCCTACCTAAAAAGGTCACTGTGAAAAGCAGTCATTATAGGTGTGGAGAATCTGTACTTAAGAGGTACTCAACAAACCAGCAGCTACTAATAGTCTCCTCATGATAACATATGTTGATGTGAGCATTCTAGAGTTTTCAATGCTTTCACTAGTACTTGCTTCTTTAATTTTCTCAACAGAATTAATGAGTCTAGGAAGCAAATAATAAAGCTAGGGAGACTTCCAAGAATATACCCACAGAGCACATAAAACCAAGAAAGTATCTGCTCTTCCCCCTCATGCCTCAGCTGATTGGGAAAATAAACGAATCTTCAGTAAACATTCCTGGCATCAGATAATATTTCCAAGCATTGTATTATGCCTCCAAATGTCTGTGTAAGTTAATTATCTTTATGAATATTGGTAATTATTTAGAAAGTATGCTTCTGAATCTACTTGTAGCATTACCAAGGACTCAAATCAGGAGGCCAAGAGTCTATTTGCACTCAAAGAGGATCTGAAATAAGTTATCTGCTATATGTGTACCTTAATCTTTCACATGAAAACAGGATGCCTGGTAGGGAGTGCAAGTTCATGTTAGTGAAGGATTTTGAGACCTTTTAAAAAATCATTGAGTAGGATCACCTGCGTGGCTCAGTAGGTTAAGCGTCTACCTTCGGCTCAGGTCATGATCCCAGGGTACTGGGATGGAGCCCCACACCTGGCTCCCTGCTCTGCTTCTCCTTCTCCTTCTCCTTCCTAGTTATGCTCTCTGTTGCTATCTCAATAAAATAAATAAATTAATAAAATAAATAAAATAAAATACCATTGAGTATTAGATCTGGAAGAAAATTTAGACAAAGAGTAATTTAGTCTACTCATTTTTATTGAAGTAAGTGGGATCAGGGAGATTAAATGATTTATCCAAGGCCACAGCTTTGTAGTGTTGCAACTCAGACTAAAATCTGCATGACCTACCTTCCAGAATAGGGTCCTTTTCACATACCACCCTGCTTCAGCATGGCAAAAAAAAAAAAAAAGGAAAAAACAATAATACATATTTCTTCATGTTTGGGGGCCACATTAAAATATGGATAATCTTATCATACAACTATTCATCCTCATCTTGGTGCTAAAGAAAATGAGAACAAGCCAGAAGGTGTGAATATTGGTATTTATTCCCTAAAGAACCCTGTGATAGCATGTGAAGAACATGGGCTTTGGCTCCAGAAAGATATGAGCTTCAATGACAGATCCACGTAACTTTGAGCTAGCTCCTTAGCCACTATGATCCTGTGGTTCCAACGCAATGGAGAAATACCTATCCTGAGGGTTTAACCAAGGGAGCAGAGATTTCACAGGTAAGGGTCCTGGCACACAGTAGGTATTCAATAAATGTCACAGTTATTACCATCTCTAGAGGTCCTTTCTTGGTTCAGCTGTTTGGTTCCCTGGTGCCCCCAGAAAACAATGTAGAGAGGACTGAGAGTATAAGATTGAGAAAAAGCTTGGGCTCAGGTCTAACTGCCACCAGCTACCATAGTTAAGAGACCTTGGCCTTGCTTTTGCCTTCGCTCCTGTCTCCATCAGTCTGTGAGCTACCCTGGGGATACTCTAGTTTCCCCAGTGCCTGTCCTAGGGGCTTAAAGGAGCCTCAAATCAGTCCATGAGTAATAAAAGGAGAACACACAACAGAAGAGTCTAGAGTAAGGGACACCTGTCAGCCCTGTCACTCCATTCTGTCCCTGTAAGTCTCCTCAGGGAGGCATTCTCCTAACTACCCTGCAGATGTCTGCTCTGAGCGGTCAGGAATTTTATCACCCTCGTGTGCTCTATCGCCAACACATGCACAGTGCGCAGAATTCCACAGCCATCTTATGTCCAATTTCATCTGAAAAAGTCACATTTTCTCAAGAAAACAAAGAAGTTTGTGTGCTTACACAATAAAAATACCTTCCTTGTTGGCTCATTTCCTCCCTGTTATCAAAGCCCAGATTGCATGCCTTGGTATGATTTGAAGAAAGTTGTGTCTAACAACACCTCCCCCTACCATCTTTTCATTCAAAATACAGCAAGACATTACCAACAAAAAAACATCTGCCATCTGGTTAAGTCCTATTTTTACTGCCAAGAAAACCAAAATATTAATTACCTTAAAATAGTAACACCTTTTTTTTTCCCACTGATTCTTTCCTCTTTTGTAAATTTCCCCCAAATATTGCTGTTTGTCAGAATCTATGTCTGCAGAATATTTGAAAGTAAGCGAAGGTCACCCAAACAAAAATGGCCATGGATACTCCTGCAATTTAACTGTCACCCAGTTGTATAAATAAAGTTCCAAGACCTGTATTTAGGGATTCGGAAAATAAATGATAAATGCAGTGTCTAGATTTACATAGAATGGGCTTTCAAATGTCAGTGCTGCTATTACAAAGTCTGAACGGTGAAGCTTTCAGCTGTTTTGTGCTTTTCAAGAAATATGACAATTAACAGAGAAAACCTTTAAGTCTTTCCTATCCTAGGAGGGGAAATTTGGTTTTACAAATAAGGATTTGAGTTCTCTGAAACAGGATGAACCCCACCTGCTGAAAAATGGCATCTTCAAGCTTCTTCATCATCACTATTGTTAATGACCATTTATCAAAAATTCACTATGTATTTCAAATTGTACTAAGAGATTTACATGTAGTAATTTATTTAATATTTTTAAAGATTTTTTTATTTATTTGAGAGAGCAGAGAGGGAGAGCGAAAGGGAGAAGTAGTCTCCCTGCTCTAGCCCGATAGGGGGTTTGATCCCAGGACCGTGGGGTCAGGACCTGAGGTGAAGGCAGACACTTAACTGACTGAGCCACCCAGATACCCTGAAACTCGCTTAATTTTAATGATAACTCTACAAAGGAGGTAAAGTCAACCTTATGTCATAAATGAGGAAACTGAGGCACAGAGCAGCTCATTCCCCCCAGTCACGAAGCTAGAACGTGGCAGAGCCACAATTCAGATTCAAGTTAACTGTAGTTAACTGTGGTTCTCAAGCTTGTGCTCTCACCCTTACCATATGCCTCACTGAGGTTTTGATGTCTCTAACTGATGGACTATAGAGTCTAGACTCAAAAATTAACCTATCAGTTAAAATATCCATAATTCATTTGTTAATTAAAAAAACTAATAAAATCATGAGGCACTGTGAAAATCATAACATTTTAAAACAGACAATTAAATCATGACATTAATAAACTTGTTGAGAGTCTAAGGTTTAAAAACATTAACAATCTGTGCTTTTCAAGCTCACCGCTCAGAGGGGAGTCTTCTATAACTGTCAGGGGCTGGAGGTTTCCTGCAGCTGACGTTTGCCAACACCCCAGTCAGCCTGCTTAGGAACATGTTGACAACACTGAAGACAGCTGAATGTACTCACGGAAAGATAAATATTAAAAACAGGCGGGAGGGAAGGAGGGAGGTGGTTTGTTTTTGTTTTTGTTTTTAAACACATGCCATTAGGCAAACAAATGATCCAGTTTTTGTTGCTCTATTTCTGAACCAAAAATGCTGGTGGATGGAGAGGATTATCTCTTTGAGAACAGCACCTTTCAGAGACAAGAAGAGATCACTGAAATCCTCAATAGGCATCAAATGCTTCACTCAAATGACAGAAGCAGAACAGTTGGAGACAATGCTCTAGTAAAGATTTTTTTTTTCCCTTGGATCAAATTTACTATGAAAAGAGAGACTTACAGAATCAAAAAGACACACTCATGTATTACAGCCTTGAAAATTACAAGTACTGGCTTCACATGGCTCTTCATTATTAAATGAATATGTCACAATATGAAAATTCTTCACTCATTAAACTTTCAGACCATCTCAACAGAGGAAGCCTCTAGCAGGTTACTGAAGGGGGAACTGTGCTCTTCACGCTGATTCTGTCTCCATCACGGACCATCAGGAAATGGGTCCAAGCCAAAGGACAGAAAATGGTGGAGCTTAGAAAGAAGAATCAAGTATCTTAAAGTTGAAACGGCCTTAGTACAGCTCTTCCCGTGTAGGTGACTAGAGGAAAGGCTCTGCCTAAGTGTTACTGGCAAAGACTTCTTCCTTTTAGCTCACTGGAAACTCTAAAAAATCAGCTTCAAATATAATTCTCTGTGAATCTGTAGGGTACACACTATGGAACGCACAAAGCTGGAAGCTCCTTCTTCAGGCTAAATACTGGGCTTTTTTTTTTTTAAACCTATTTACATAGATTTTATACTAATATACTATCTTCATTCCTTCATTTAATCATTCAATAAATATTTTTTTTAAAGATTTTATTTATTTATTTATTAGGAAAGAGAGAGAGTGAGAGAGAGCATGAGAAGGGAGAAGGTCAGAGTGAGAAGTGGTCTCCCCAAGGAGCTGGGAGCCCGATGTGGGACTCGATCCCGGGACTCCGGGATCATGACCCAAGCTGAAGGCAGTCACTCAACCAACTGCGCCACCCAGGGGCCCCATTCAATAAATATTTATTGAGCAGACACCATGTGTCAGGGACCCTTCTAGATAATGAAAATACAAAGTTCAATAAGATTTTATCTGTACCTTCAAGAAGCTCACATTCTAATTCTATCCAGTGTGAGTAATGAGCCTTTAACAAAGAAATGTGCAAGACGCAGCAGAGGAAAGCGCAGAGGATGTGACTCTACCCAGGAAGGTCATAAAGGGCTTTCCGCAGCAGCGAAGCTTCAGCTGAGACCAAAGGATGAGGAGCAGTGGGCAGGCAAAAGGGAACAGGGCTGTCCAGGAAGGGAGGGGGCTTCAACCGGACAGATGGGGCAACGCACAGCACCCTTCTGTGTAGGTAATTTCAAGATGATAGGGGCTGAAAGTCAGAGGTCCTTACAAGATTTTAAATGCGGCTAAACCACTCACAAATACTTTTTTAATAAAGGGGGTTAAGATAGTTGGAGCTGTAGAATTCGCCTTTTAGATAACCGCTCTGTCTCATTTGTAAATTATCTCTATGGCTCCCATCAGAAATAGGAAAGCCATCTTAACCCTCTGCAAAAGGAATGAGGGTAAGTAAGTGTCTGAAATAAATATTTAAAGGTGTTTCCTCGGAGACAAAATCCTGAGCCAAGCAGTCCACAGGGCTCCCCAGATGAGGCATTCAAATGTGGCCTGTCCAGTCGTCCCCATGAGAGGAGCTGCCCCTGCGGGTTCCGCTCCGTGCCACCTTCCTGCTGGGCCCTGCAGCACTCGGCTGGCTTTCTAACTGCAGCCGCATTGCTGACTCATAGACCATCTGAGAACCACCCAGGACCTCTCACTCTCTCCCTGTGTCCTCACACGCAGCAGGGGCTTTCCCCCAGAACTCTGGGCACACTTGGGCCCTCTCCTCATCCTCCATCTACCTCTGCTGTCAGCCAGACACAACTGTACTGTGTCTATTTCTGATCTCCTTTCTAAATCACCAAGGTCACTTTGAATTCTAAACCTATCTTTTGTGAAAGGAGTGAAACCCAGTTTATACAATCTCGTCATCAGCATAAATAACTTAATGGTCTCATTGGAGTATTTACTGTGTCGTTGATTGAAATGTGACTTACCCTGGTCCCAGTACTTCTTCCATGGAGTCTCCAGTGAACATCACTTGTTACATCCCTGGACTACCATTTATTTTCAAGAATCATTCTCAGATTGTGACTCTGGTCAGATGTTAGAAACATATTGGGGAACTGCCTGTTCTTAGCTATAATTCCATAAAATTGATACTACATTACAAAGATCAATTTAAAAACATTACCAAGGTCAAGGGAAAGGACATCTATAGGAAGTAAAACTGTCCTCTTGCCTTAAATGAAATTAGGTTTTTCAAGGAGAGCTTGATATTGATAAACAGTAACCATAATACTAACTATCATTTGTGCTTTAGAGTATTAGAAGGACCTTCACACAACTGAACTTTCATGGTAACTCTGCGGGGTCCCATTTAATAAAGGAGAGACCAGAAGTTGAGAGGCTTGTTGTAATTTGCAAGAAGGTAAGTAGCAAAACTCAGATTTGAAGGCAGGTATGTCTAGGCTAAATTCTATACCATCACTACAGTTCTGGAAAAATGAATTTTATAATAGTTTCCTCTTAGAAAGTAGAGTTATAGGACTATAATTTCCCATTTTATCTCACTCATGTTCCCAGACTTTTATTAATTTCCTTTAATTGGGATAATATCCCATCAACAACAGATGCCTATGATAGTGTCTTGGAATATAAGTCAGCACAACTTTTGAGACAAGAAACTTAAGCAGAGAATGATCTTTGGAAATGCTAGCCTGGGATTGTATCAAGTAATTTTCAGTAGCATGAAGTCTTATGACCAGGGTAAGTAACATTTGAATCAATGACACCACAAAGAGGTCAGTGAAGAAATGTGTAAAATTTTTCAAATCTTTCTTTGGGTCCATCTTCACTCCATTTTTGTTTCTGACCTTTAGTTGGCTTTCTATGTTCTTTTCCAAAGAACTGGTCTGTATTTCTTTTTATTATTTTCAGCTTTTAGTGTATAGGTTAAAAAACCCTAAGTACTTATAATTGAAAAAGACAATATGCGAATGAGATGGGAAAAAATTTTAAATTTTAAATTTAAAAAATTTTAGGAAAGAATTGAAAAACATTTTATTTAGATATTAAGTCTACATTTTGATGATTTTGAAATGAATTCGTGGTTTCTTGTATTCTGCCCAAAATCAGTTATGGTTTTGGGTATAGTCATATAGCAAACATAATTCATTTGCCTGCTGAAGGTCTTTTTCAAATTTCATCCTTTGGAACTTTTTTCTGAAGCCAGTTTCTGGTTGGTTCCATCAATTTCAAGTGTTCCTATATGATGGCCACTGGGTAATTTTTGCCTAATGGTTCAACTTCCACTTGTCCTACTTTACTTAGTTGTACAGGGACATTAGAAATGCCAGATGCCTCTGGATACTATCACAATAGCTTCCAGACATCATATTGCCAACTACCTTGCCATCACTATAATAGACCTTGAATCTTTTTTCAGATTAAAGAAACAAATTAGCCTCTAATATTTTGGGATAAGTACAACTAGTTGGCATAAAATTAATTACAGGTCTTAGGCAAAAAAAAAAAAAAAAAAAAACACAAAAAAATGCTGTCCTAGATGATGAAGAAAGCAGTATAGGGTCCCAATAAAGGCCCTGGGTGCCAAATTTTCCAGAGGAGACTTGAATAATTCAGTCTGTAAGCTGCTTTTGATTACCCCAAAAAAAGGAACAGCAGTAATTGCTATTTGAAGACTTTGGGGGAAATTAGTAAAGCAAGTAGTGACTAGGGGACTCTCAAATCGAAGTGAAATTTGAAGTTTTCAAAGTCATTCTACCTACTGTCAGAGAGACAGTGCTTAATCAACAAACCATCCCTCCACAAATGGAAGGCCTGCAGGCATCTTTGAAGCCCAGGAGGATATGCAGAAGGCAGGGAAACTGACCCAACAACCCAAAAGCCATGTGGGTCTCTTTAAAACCAAGTGAAATCTATGACATTATATCAATGAGGGCAAGAGTGATATTTCTTTGGAATTACTCTATAAAGTTCTTAACAGGCAGCCTGATTTGGTCAGATGTGAGCTGCAATATATGAATGTGAGGATTCCCATTTAGTTTCAGAACTAAAGAGAGTCAGCAACCAGTTTTGCATAAGAATGCTCCAATTTCTTTCTTTTCTTTTTTTTTTTTTTTGTAACCTGCCATATTTCCATCTTTGAAGGATTCCTAAGGCCTTGGTTAGGCGCAGAAGGCAAATCACTTTCATTCTCTTTTTTGGAATGCTGAATAAAGCTTGTGTGACAAATAATTTTTTCTAATGGTATTTAAGTATAAAAAATTAATATCATATGACCTACATGGGTACATTGGATATACCAAAATGAGCAGAAAAATCTTCAACAGCTTTCTTCTGCCTAGTGCTCCACATTTTATCAAATGTCCTCTTGCTTGGTTCTCACAACACTTTCTGAGGGGGCCATAATATATTAGGACCTCCATATGACAGATAGGAAAGCTGAATGTGCATGATTTTCCAAGGAGCCATAGTTCAAAAATGGCAGCCATGCCAACGAAACACAGATTTTCCAACTACAAATCCAACACTCTTACGTCTAAACTAGACTACTACAGAAGCATTACTGAAAGTTTCTTATTAGAGTGTTCCCTACCACTGTTTTCTTGCTTTCTTTGAGGACTCACCAGAGTGGATTCAAATTATGGTAGCAGATCAGTCAAGCTATATGTCTCTACTGAGCATCTGCTAATTTCTAAGAACTTGTCACTTGTATTGCTAAATGAGGTTGCACAGTTAAGTGACATATCCAACCCAACTCCACCTCTCAGTAACAGGGATAGAAATAACTACAATGAAAGGTGACACATGATAAAATACAGATATGAGTAGAAGAGGAAATCCTAACTCATGCTGGATAGACTCAGAAGAGCCCTGGGAACCTGGTACTTGACATGAGCTTTGAAAGTAGAACAGGACTATGATGTTTATTTCCGTGTGGTACATTTTACACAACCAAATAAACTAGATGACTGAGTATGAATTACATAGATTAAAAATTGTTCAAGTTGACTGAAATTAGAAGAAAGCAATTAAACCTACGCTAATAACTGCCAAGCATGTTGGCTATTCTTCATTCCCCCTTAGAGTAGTAGTATCTGGAGCAGATGTTTTGAGGAATGGTCAGTCAAAACATCAACCATCTGATAACTAATGACCTGACAAACAAAGAGGATGGCAGAATCATGTTTACAGGAGAACAAGAAAATTCTGCACACCTGGGCTATGCTAGCAGATGGCAGAAGCTGGAATTAAAAAAAAAAAATCCTACAAGCAGCAGCAATTCTAGCAGCTGCAGAGTCAAGTTCACCAAACATACTTCCCTGAATCCATTCAGGATTAATTTCCCCCTAGACAATCTCAGGAAATGCGGTTCAAGTACTAAGGTGTATATGCTACACGGAATGGTTGTCCAAATGTTCAAGGAGTCATCAGCCAAGGAAGGCTTCCCAGCAGGACACTAGAAAATTCGTATGAAACACCATCTGCAAGGTAAAGACGCCTTCTGGGTCACTTAACAGAGCTTCTGAAACATTTCTTCTGCCCCCACTCTGAACCCCCATACTGTCATCACACAACGGCCAGAACAAAGGAATGAATAATCTTGCAGATACAGACACGACTGGCAGTTCTGGAAGCGGAACATAAGTAAAATGCATTCACAGCATCATTCAGCAACTGTGGGGGGGGTCATAAAATGAAAGTCATCTATCTGCAAAGGCACAGATTTTGTCATCAACACAAGTGGGCCGCTCATCAGGAAGTCACCCCCATCACTGTCACTAGGGAGGATAAAAGTGAAGGAAGCTAAGCAACAGAATCTACAGTATTCATGGATTCATCTCTTCATGCAGGAGTTCAGTTAACTTTATTGCACATGTTGTGTGTCAGGCACAGTGCTAGACACTGGATGCACAAAGGAAAACTGGACCACATTTCTGTGTTCACATGGCATTTCTCTAGAGCAGTATCAGAGAAATGCATGGGCCTTTATGGGAAGGGAGGAGCTGGGTCTTAAACATGAGGACTTGCTCAGGTGAAAATGAAAGAGGCATGAGCAGGCACAAAAGGCAAAAAGGGCAGCATGGCTTTATTTATTTTTGGGGGTATATTCTATCTGTCCAATTTTTAGAGTACTCTCATACTTAAAATAAGGTCCCCTGTTAAGACATGTAAAAGTGTTTCCTTGGATTTCTAATAATTTTTGTTTTGTGAATTTGCTGATTTATGTTTTATACTTGATAGGAGAGTAAATATAGGTTTATGACAATTACTCCTTCAAGAATTATCATTTTATCATGATATAATGTTTTCTTTTATCCTGTATAGTGTTTTTAAGTTTAAATATATTGACTTTTATTCATATTGCCCACATTCCACTTTCTTTTAGCTTGTATGTGATTGGTATCTCTTTTTCTGCCTCTTCATTTTCAACCTTTATCACTTTATTTTCCTATAAATAGCATATATATGAGTTGAATTTTTTAACTCAATCTGATAGTTTGTCTTTTAAAGTTCTATTTATAAATAATAAAATAACCAGTACTAAATTTTATGTCTTCCTTTCCACTTTATCTTATTTATTTTATATTAGTGTGTTTTTTTTTTCTTTTTTCCAATTTTTACTAGTTTAATCATGCTGTCATCTAGCATGATGGACTTTTGTTGTTGTTTGGGAGTTTTACTGCACTATTCCATTCCAACAATGATTATCTTGCATTTCCACACTATTTTTTTTTAAAGATTTTATTTATTTATTTGTCAGAGAGGGAGAGAGAGAGCACAAGCAGGCAGAGGAGGCAGAGAGAGAAGCAGGCTCCTCACTGAGCGAGGAGCCCAAGGATCCTGGGATCATGACCTGAGCCAAAGGCAGCCGCTTAACAGACTGAGCCACCCAAGTATCCCCACACTATTTTTAAATACTAAATATTTTCCCATCGGAACATCCTGTTTCCACAACTGAGATGCTATGTTACTCATCAACTTGTCTCCTCCCCTGTCCTCTGCAATAGGAGATTTAAAATACTTGACTGTCTCCTCCTTTCCCCGAAGAAGGAGCCCTCCGGAAAGCTTCTACTTAACCTATCCTTCTCCATTCTCTACTTTTATCAGAATTCCTTTCAGCATGACCATTCTGCTTCAAGTGTCCCCACAGGGCACTTTGACAATGTATTTCCAGTCAGCCTTTCCCTACCCAGTATGTTTGTGCAAGTGTGAATGTATACATCAAGTGTCACTATGTACCATGTCTTCTTTTTCTGCCTCCATTGATTATTTGGTTCTTTCAATACATACTCATTTATTAAACAAAGATCCACTGGGGTACTACTATTTTAAGACAATCATGAGAAAATATTGTAAATCTTGCCTGCAACAGATTTCAAATCTTTCTTCTACTCAAGGAAAACAATTTCTTGGGACTTTAAAAAAAATTATTGCCTCTTTTTCAACATTTCCATCTTCTGCCCCTGTAACCCCTGTTTTTACCTCTTTGATTTTCTGGGTTAAATCCCCAAGTCTTATATTTGTATTTTTTTTCTGTGCTTTGAATATATCTTGCACTTGATCTTTCATTATAATAGTGACCAGCCAAACCTCTTCAATATCCAGGAAAATAATTTAGATGGAAAATTGTGTATTTAGTGTGTTCTTGCTCACTTGCCCTCTCTCTCTCTCTCTCTGTATAAATATATTATCATTCGTCTCTTCTGGAAGCTCTATTTTATTCATCATTATTCAGTTTCTTTGAAATTATCTTTTTCTCCTTAACTGCCAATCCCTTTAGGGATTTGTTATTTTCTCTGCTGGCCAACTGGGGCTTACATATGATCCTTGGAGAACCCAAGTAGCAGCACTCCTGGGAAGGTGGTCTCTACTCCCATAGGCCTTTGGTATAGAAGTGGGCAGAGAGTGCCTCCTAGAGCACCTGAAAGAGGCCTCCTTGCTTTCAAATAACTTTGTACTCTCTCCTAGGCTCAGGGCCAGAGAGGAGCCAACTCATGTTTTGCTGTTTCTTTCCTTGGAATATAAAAGACAAACATTCCAGCAAGAACCTTCCTTAGGAATTCATAGGTCCCATGGGTTATGCCTTCCAGGACATGCTGTTTTCTTGTCCCCACCCCATGACATCTAGATGTCAGTTTCCAGGCATTTAACCAATCCTTGGAGTTTTCTCCACAGGATATCCAACAGATCTTAAATTCATACCTGAACAGAACTAAGTAGCTGCCTGGAGAAAGGAATGGAGCAGAAGTGAGCTGCACTCAGCTTCCTATATAAAATCTTAGAATCTTCTCTTCATCTATACATTTTTGTACCTGCTATTGTTTTTGCTAAACACTTTGCTAAGTATTTGTTATGTATTTTACCATTAATTTTCAAATCAATATCACAGAAATATCACAAATAATGAAGTATCAAATAAAAATGAATTATTAACATCCAAGTTAATCATGAAAATATATGGGAAAGAGTAAGGTTCACCATATACAAAAATTAACTCACAATGGATTAAAGACTTGAATGTAAAACCTAAAATCATAAAACAACTAGAAGAAAACACAGATGGTAACCTCCTTGACATTGGTCTTGGCAATGATTTTTTTGGATTTGACACCAAAAGCAAAGACAACCAATGCAAAAATAAACACGTGAGACTCCATTAAACTAAAAAGTTTTTGCACAGGAAAGAAAACCATCAACAAAATGAAAAAGCAACCTACTTAATGGGTGACAATATTTGCAAATCATATCTGATGAGAGGTTAATATCCAAAATATATAAAGAATTCCTACCATTCAAACAAAAACAATCCAATTTAAAAATGGGCAGAGGGCTTGAAGAGATATTTTTCCAAAAAAGATATACAGATGGCCAATAGGCACATGAAAAGATGTTCAACGTCACTTATTATCAGGGAAATGCAAATGAAAACCACAATGAAGTATCACCTTGTAACTGTTAGAATAGCTATTATCAAAAAGGTAAGAAATAATAAGAAATAACAAACAATGAATAAATGTGCACCGTTTGTGGGATTGTAAGTTGGTGCAACCACTGTGATGGTTCCTCAAAAGACAGAGCCATCATATAATCCAGCAATTCCACTTCTGGGTATTTCTCAGAAGAAAATGAAAATACTAACTCGAAAAGACATACACACCCCCATGTTCATTGTAGCAGTACTTGCAATAGCCAAGCTATGAAACAACCTAAGTTTTCATCAACGGATGAATAAATGAAGAAAATGTGGTGTATACAAATGGAATACTACCCGGCCATAAGAAAGAATGAAATTTTGCCATTTGTGACAACATGAATGAACCTCAAGGGCATTATATGCTAAGTGAGTAAGTCAGACTGAGAAAGACAAATGCTGTATAACTCATTTATATGTGGAATCTAAAAACAAAAATAGCCAAGCTTATAGCTACAGCCTGATAGTTGCAAGAATTGGGGGGAGGGGTATGTGCAAAAATTGATAAACGAAAGATACAAACTTCTAGTTATAAAATAAGTCATGGATATGTAGAGCATGGCAGCTACTGTTATTAATATTGCATTGCATATTTGAAAGTTGCTAAGAAAGTAGATCTTTCTACTTTTATCACAAGAAAAAAAATTCTGTAACTACGTATGATGACAGCTACAAACTAGACTTACTTTGATAATCATTTTGCAATATATACAAATATTGAATCATATAGTACACTTGAAACTAATGTAATGTTACATGGCAATTACAACTTGATTTTTTTTTATAAAAAAGACAGTAGGATTAATCTCATTCTTTTTAGACACAAATTTTGCAACATTATATTTCCTATGCTACCCCTTCTTGGTTCAGACATACAAAGCCACCATATATGGTCATGTTAGTTTTCTACTCTATGATCATGGGGCTACCATTCATTTCATAGAAATCCTAGGTTGGGTTTTTTTTTTTTTTTTTTTTCTACATATCAGTACCATTTTCTAGTAGGTGATTCACAAATGCCCTGATGAAGGAGTTTTTTTCCCAATTTTCACAAACAGCCATCTGGCCATGTCCATAGTTAAAATTTTACCAAATTCTCTTCTATCTCATGAGCTTCACCCTCCAAAGCAAATGGAAAAGATAATGTTTTGAACTTCAAGATAACATCAAGCACTTTCAAATGGCTTGCTTGATTTTTACAATCCAATGCATTACAGTAAATCTAACCAAGTCTTTGCTTTTAGGTGGCGAATTTCTGGGGAGTTTTTCCTTCTAAACTTGTATGATTGGTATTTAAATTTCTTTGCCGAAGTGATGACTTCATGGAATGCTTATCCAGTGTTGTCTTGCACAAGAGAAAAGGTCATTTTCCTTTTCCATAGTAATAAACCCATGTTTTAAACAAGCATTTGGGTACATTCTATACTTCTGTTTTGACTGACTGCAGCTTTTTATTATACATTTACCAGACATAGTTGGGTAATGTTATCAGCCTTGTCCTATCAAGTGCTTTGTGGTGAGCTTTAGGGATATTGGCTCTTACACATGTCTCAATGATTTCAGGTTATCCTGAATTTCCTTCCTTATCTTGCATATTTTCTGATATTTCAGGCTCACTTAAAAAGAATATATACCCTGTTTAACTACCAGTCAGTGATCTCAACTGAAAACAATTTTAGAATAAGTATACTTTTTAAAAGATAAATTAGGAATAGCATTAAAATCTATCTACCACCTCTGCCACCGCAATGTGCGCACGTGCAGACACACAGACACACACACACACACACACACACAATCTGAGTTACTTCACTGGCAGGAATTAAAATATGAACTCCTAAAAAAAAAAATATGAACTCCTATGTAAGTTAAGATTTGGTTGAATGAAATTTTGGCAGGATGTTGACCTGATTTGTATGTGTGACATGCAAGAACTACTGAATTCTTGGAAAGGTAACAAACTCCATTTTCATATAACAAGCAACAAAGTTCTCCTTTTACTTACCAAGAAATCTCCTCTTACTCCCACCTTTCTGTATTAGCATCACTTGTTCTCACAAACGGTATGTTCTCCACTCATTTTGACGAATGCCTCAAGAGTTCCTTGAAGACAAAGAAAGTTCCAGATTTCCACTGATTTCCATTTCATAAAAATATTGTGTTTGCTGAGCTTATCTAAAAAATTCCAGGTTTAATGATGTTGGAAAAGCAATTCTACTTACTTATACCTGTGCTAAAAACTTTACAGAACACAAAAATTCAAAACTTCTGCCTCCCAAATCTTTAAGCAAATTGATTTTCAGAAAGCTACACCAGATTTAAATTGTGGATATGTGACTACAACGGCATTTCTTGGGTGTAGGAATATCCCAGGCTTCAAAGGCCACTGCTGGGGAGTGATTCTGCTCTGTGCAGTAAGAACAACATGAATGTAAGCCCTCGACATTGCAGTAATTCCTCACTTTCCCTCTCCCCATGATGAGAATAAAAACAGTTCCACTTCAGGAAATTGAAACAAAAACTCTCACATTAATAACCCTCTTGCTTGCCTCCCTCCTTTTCCCTCTTTTTACTGGGCTCCTGACTTCCACTTCAGTCCCACAAGCAAAATGAAGAGGAAATAAACCTCTCTGTGTCAAAGAGAAGAACAAAGCGCCCTCTTCCCACCATAAGGACTACCCTGCCATGGGGAGGGCGTGCCACAGTGGAACCTTGAAAATGGTACAACTTTTAAGAGAGCAGCTTAACAATACACACCAAGAGCCTTTGAAATGGTCAGACATTTCAAGGCAATGATACAGATGTGGAAATCTGTCCTAAATATATATAACCAGAGATGTAGCTTAAGATGTATGTAAAAAGACCTTCAGTAAAGCATAATGTGAAAGAAAAAACAAATAACTTGTGTGCTCAACAGGCTTTTTTTTTTAAAAAAGGGAAGATTCATATGACGAAATATTATGTATCCCTTTAAAAAGATTTGAAGATTTCAAAATAACATCGAAAATGTTATAAACCGATGGAGAAAATTAACATATAAATGTACATATGCAATATAATCTTAGTTTTTTAACTATTAATAGAAATCACCTATGGATTGTAGGATCACAGAACACTTTTTATATTTTCTATATACTCCAATTTTGCACCCACGAGCTTATGTCCCTTTTTAAATCATCAGAACTAAACAATGTTTTGTATTTTTTTTTATTTTTTTTATTTATTTGAGAGAGAAAGTGAGAAGAGAGCATGAGAGGAGAGAAGGTTAGAGGAAGAAGCAAACTCCCCGTGTAGCTGGGAGCCCGATGCGGGACTCGATCCCGGAACTCAAGGATCATGACCTGAGCCGAAGGCAGTTGCTCAACCAACTGAGCCACCCAGCCGCCCCAACAATGTTTTGTATTTAAGGAGAAGAGTTGGACACGCAGTGAAGCCACGATCATATCTAACCTTATTACAGCTAGATAAAAGTAACTTCACAAATACATTTCAGTATACAAATGTATTTGTTGACATCTATTTTGCTGATTCTTAGTCAAAGTAAATTATGGAATGTGGAAATATTTACTACAAGTTTCCTAGTCTAACACTGAATAAACATTTAGAAATTCTCCAGCTAGTAAAGGCGTAAAAAACCAAAGGATTTTGCTTTGGTTCTGTAAAGCAGGACTTTTTTACAATCAATGTTCAGGTGGTTTTTTTTGTTTGTTTTAAGGATTTCTCTCCTCCCCCTAAGAATCTAGCCACATAAAGTGAGTTATTAAAATATACAAATGAGTATAAACACCAACATACATGCAAATCTTTATCCTATGTACCTAATCTTGGGGTCCTCTGCATAAAAGGGACTTGTCTTGTTTGGTTTTTAAGACAGAGGTCTTTTAATTAACTTACATTGCAAGCAGCAGGTATTGCATCTAATGCTATTTGGTGTACATATTAATAATAATAATGACAAGATGCGATCATCTCATTGCACACGGATCTGTGTGCCCTGAGGGTTACTGTGCTATAGTACCTGTTTCCAGTAGGCAGGAAAACTGCAACTAGGCCCTGGGAAGTAGGAGAATCCAAATGAAATGAAACTCCAACAATTGTCAATGTTCTAGTTTATGTTTTATTGTTAAGCTGCTTTATGTCCAGTTCTCTGACAGGCTTCAGAAGGATGGAAATGCAGCCCCAATAAGCTGTCTGGCAAATGCAATGGCTCAGCCAAAGAATGATGGCCTCAGAAAGTTGGTGAAACTAGCTTGTGCCAGTGCTTTCTCGTGGGCATCCAGGAGAGGCTTGGGCGTCTCTATTTGTGTTTCCTGGGAGGGTCATGGTAGAGAGGATTTTTTTCTCCTATTCTGAAAATTCAGATAAACTCACTGGGGTTCATATATTACATAATCTTCCAGATCATCTTCCCATTTCAACTACAGGCATACAGAATGGTCATTTACGGGAACCTGCAGAAAGGACTACGTGCTGACAGAAGGGGGGTGGGTAGGAATTTCTGCAGGACTTTCTCTAATTTTTAAGCAGACAGAAATGCAATCAAAGAATTCAGGAAGATGACCCAAATCATGGCCTTCCAAGATGGGTCTGTGCTTCTAGACCCATAGATCAGAGAGTCCTGTTCGGTTGCTGCTGCCGGTAACAGGAAATTAGATTCAGTGTCCGTTCTGTAGTTGGCAGAATTGTAAAAAATCTATAGTTTATCTTTTTAAAAGGTTTACCAACTCTACCTTAAAAACAAAGAGTCACATAACAAAAAAGAAGTGAAAAAACCGGCATGAATACATGCCAGACAGAAAGAAAAAAATATATGGCAGTACACTCCAATTTATACTTTACGAAAGTTATAAAGATTCTTCTAGTGCTAATATTTCTGAATATTTCAGGACAAATATTTGGAGCTAGGTGTAAACTTTCATGAAGTAAAAACTGCCTGCATTGTGCATTAGAAGACTATGTGATCCAGGCTATGTGATCTTAGGGAAATCATTTGACCTCCCTCGCCCTCAGTCGCTCCAGGTGGAAATGGGACAATTCATATCTGCCCTGCCTCCCAACAACTTTGTTCTGACTGATCGAATATGATATCTGTGAATATTTACGAATGTAAAGTTTTAGAAATTATCGTTTCCTTACTGAACTTTTTTTTAAGCTCTCATCAGAAGGAAAATCTCAATGGAAAGTGAGGTAGACCAAGAAAAGGCATTTCACTGTGTCTTGGAAATCAGACATGTGTTTTAAATGTCACATTGTCCTCAATTATTTTCTTGTCATGATTTCCTGGGGCCAAAATTTCCCTTTTATACTAGAGAGTGCCTCTTTCAAGGACCTCAACTTGGATTTCAGTGTGAGTCAATTTCAGCATTCGCAGGAATATAACAGGAAGGAAGTGGTTCCTACAGTAACTTTCCTGTTGTTCCTAGAAAAGTAGTCACAACACAGGAAAAGCAGTTACTCGGAACTTGAATTATATACTCCAAAATATAATTAGCTCTTGTATATGGAACAGACAGCTACACTTTCTGGTTATATATCTATCAATTTTTTTATTTTAATAGTGATGACTCATAATGAAATTATGCATTCATCGTTCCACCCATTAAACGGTTTCACTTGCAGGCTATGCGTGTAAACTGCAAATTCTCTGCCTATGTGATCACATCACCCTCGCCCAGGCTCCGGTTCTCCACCTAATATTTGTTAACATACACAAATTCCTTCCAGAACAAGTTTTTTGGTTTTGTTTTTTTTATGTGCATTCAGAGAGCAGATGCCGTTGAAAACGTTATCAAGTTACAGATGCACAGGGTACTCTGGCTAAATGAGTTTGGCAATATAGCTCTGAAATATCACCTCAGTTCCTGCCTTCTGCTGCCCCAAACTTCATCCTCCAGGGAACCATCCAAAACAGCAATGCTAAGAATGACTAAATTCAATCCTCAGATCAGCTGTTTCTGAAATGGTAGAACATGCTTTTCAACAAATTCAGCATAAGTTTTTCTCTTGTTTAAAAAGGTGTGAGCTCCAAACACTTTATTATCTGAAACTTTATTATAGGGGGAGAACTACAATGCAACAGCAGTTACTGGCATGTGATTCTGAAAATAAAGCAACCAAGAAATTTTATCTTCAAGACTCCACAGAAGGACTTCTCTTCCAGACCCCCCTCTCTCTTCCCCAGTTCCTCTTCCCTCTCTCCTTGCCCTTGCTTCACTCTTCCTCTTTCCCATTGTACCACCTCCCTCCTCATGGCCCTTTTCCTCCCTGCTCAGGTGGAACTAGCACTTACTTCGGCATTTGATTTGCAGACAACTGTACTCATCAACTGCAGTCTTACAACAGCCATTTTAAAGTCCCTTTTTACACAAGACCCCAAATGGGCTCACAGAACCGAGGGTTGAAATCAAATCTCCTTATTTCAAAGCCAGTGTCTTTTTCCAACACCAGGCCACCTCAAGAAATTCCTTCCTTCCTCCTTCATAGATCCCTCTCCCTCTTCTTTCCATCCCTTGAGCTTCCTTTCCTCATTTTCTGCTCCTCCCCTATGTCTCCCAACAAACCACCTTCTACCCAACCCCACCCCCATCTGATAGATGCTTTCAGTAACCCCACTTCATCTTCAGACAGGTTATGAAATCTTTGCCCTGCCAGGGACAGAGCCTCCCTAAAGTAGCACCAACCATCTCTGCCCCAGATCCGCTCTCTCCCTCCATCCCAGGATCCAAATCTTGTCCATTTGTCTCCTGTAGGAGTAGCAGCTACTCCCTGAACTAACCATACATAGGATTCGAGGGAAATATCCAATTGGGGTGTTTTTTGACACTCTTTCTCCCTCTTCTCCTCCCCCATCCATTCCCATTTCTCCCTCGCCACAAATGATACATGGTGCTGTTAGTCATGTTTGTCCTATGTTAAATACTTTCTAACATTTAAAGAAAATATTTGGAATATTCAATTTATACTACTACTCTCTCACCATTTTTAAAGAGAATATCATAAATCCTTTCCTTCTTCCATTACAAATTTTTGGATGATATGCCTGCATATATAAAAAGAAGATTTTCATAAAATCCTGAAGAATTGTCTCCCAACAATTTTATTTTGGAATTTTTGTGTTCTCCCTTCAGTGGTGTCAGTTACCCCAATAAAAAATGAGGCACTAAAGACGATAATTTTGTATTCCCCAGACTCCTTGCAACTGTGAAATTTTAATTACTCTGGTAAGAAATAGTTTCTTTTGCATGATCATGAGGCTGGTGAAAGGTTTTGGACATGAAATACTAAGAAAATAAACAAAAAACCTTTTTCCCCCTGTTTGAGAAACTACAAATGTGAAAAATGAAAAAAAAAATATCTTCTCTGTTCTACCAACATAATGGGAACAGAATTATTTATTGAAATTCAAATTATAGCATTTTGTGATTTTGGTTTTGCCTCAGCGAAATCAGTACAAAGATATTCATTCAGAATGAAACATGGTTATGGTTCATGATACAAGGAGATTTTCCCACTAAATCACACTTTATTCCTGAGAAGAAATTGTGACCAGTTAAGTAGTAACTAAAATTCACATACAATCAAGGAATAATCAACTGACAACCAGGAATTTAAAGAAAAAAAAAAAAAAAAGCAAACACACACACACAAAAAAAGAAAGAAAAAAGTGTCTTTTATCAGACATGTAAAAATTCAGATATTCAGTTCTTACATATAATCAAATAATGGAAGCTGTGATCATAATAGTACTTCCAGATAACAAAACAACTGGTAATTAAGTAATGGTGACTTACAATCATGCCCTTTGGGCTTTTGTTTTGTAGTAGTTTTTGTGTGTTCCTTACTCGCTCCCTATTTTCAATTCTATAGGCCAGCCATAGTACATTTCAGTCCCGATTCCATCTGCCACCCTCCCTCAGCCCCTCTGCTGCAGCGACCACTCAGTTTCCATAGCAACCACAACACAACTATTGCTCCTGGGGTAGCAGGAGGGGAGAAAGAACAGTAGGAAAAAAAGGACAAAAGCTGGGTAGTTGAAGCAGAACACATTCTCTATGTTACTGTGAACTACCAAGAACTTTTTCTGTCTCCCTATTTGGAAAAGTACTTAGCAACTTTTCTGAGTAGCACTTCTAGCCTCATCTCTGACCAATGCTAAGAAATCCTTCCATCTTGCATGGTCATGACTGCCCAGCATGGATCACCCCCTCCCCTTCCACCCACCTTTAGTTCTTTGCACTTCGACAGCAGTGCACACACGATTGCTTCAAACACAAAGCTCTGTAAGCATGAAATAATAAATGTGCCCAATGATCCATTCGGCCCGTTTGACACATCATTTAAGATTTTGCATATAGGCATACCCTCAATCCTACCTCAGTAATCACAAGGAACGTTTTCCTATTGGGATTGATTCTCTTCTCTAACTCCAGAGAACACTTATTTTTGTAACTGGGGAGAGCAGGAGTCCCTTGCTGGGAGTGAGAGAATTGTCTGGGGAACCCTAAAGTGTTTATTCTCAACTTCACTTTCCACGTAAAAAATACCATTTGCACAAGGAATTCTTTCTCCGGTAGTTATAGAGGATCTGGAAATCCGATCCAGTAGGCAGGATGGTGTCCGCCTCTGTCTCCTAAGGAAGTCTGAGCCCTCTCTCTCTTTTTAATATGAGAATTCGAAAGCAGTGGGAAGTGATGTTGGACCTATCACAGCATTGCTAACAGACAGCCTATTACAGTATTTAATAAAAACAGAAACAGCATGCCTATCATAGGCTAATAAATCCTACCTCCTGCACGCTTTAAAAACAGTATGAAGCAGCTTTAACGGAGCTTCTGATAACTAATTTCAAGCATGGCTGTCTAGCGTGCCTGTCACTCCTATTGTCCTCCCAAACTCTCTCAGACATTTTGAGCAGAGAGTATTAAAGCTATGAGTTAGCAAGGGTTGTGATATTAATGGTCCAGAAAGGCTTTAGGCACGCGAGGCAATGATGATTACCGGTGGCTACTTGGAGGACTGCACTGGATCGCTGTCATTAAAAATTAAGCGTGGCTTTTGAGGAAGATGTGACAACTACCGGAGGTAGGATTTGCATGTAAAACAAAGGAATCTGTTGCTGTTTCGGGCTTTTGTTTGCTGTGTGCCTTGTGGGTCATGAATTGCAGCCAGGTGCGGAGTGAGAGCAGGAAGAGGAGAGAGAAGAGTGGGGGACAGATCAGCTTAGAGCAAAACACAGTGGATAGTATTATGTTTTATGGCAGAAATGCCTCGAGGACAAACTGGCTCCGGGCTCTTAGCCTGCTGAGTGTGCATTCCACGTTGCTTTTCCCCTGGAGTAGAATGCTTAGAGGTCACGGAAAAAACAGTTTGCTTCTTATCTGTGGTGCCAGCTGGGCTGTTAGTAGGGTTGAGTGAAGACTGTAGGTGGGAGGCATAAAGGTCTAAGAAAAATTAAGAGCAAGTGGTCATTAAGACTTGAAACCTGTTAGATAAATATTTTATTCCCATGGTCAACGTGCTTTGATAGCCAGAGTCTATTTTTAAAGGGGGAAATTGAAAGATTACAACGGATTTCCCTGATAAAGAACTACTTCAGATTTCATTTATTATCAAAGAAAATTGGGTACCTTCGTCCATTTTGCATATTGAAGGGCTGATCCACGCTGTTTGTATTAATGGTTTGTTAAAGCAGAGCAAGAGTTTTAGATTAAAATAAGAGGCTTTCTCTCTGTTCCTGCTCCTGCTTTTAGACTATTGCCAGGCTGCAGACGGAAATAGTGATTCGTTAGAGGTTATGGACTTGACGCTGTATCTTTTTCTTTTCTTCTCCTTGTTTTAATGAATATCATAAAAGCACAATTCTCCTTGAAAGATGAGAGGGCAACTGGGTTCCAAAGTCCTGCAGATAATGAGTGGATTTGCAGAGGAACTTACACTGCTTTGTACTTTATTATGGGATTGGTATAGCTCGATCAGAAAAGGCAATGTCAGGAAATCATAGGTTGAGATTTTTAAAGCAAAAATGCAATGGTCAGAAACTAATGTTTCCCCAACTTGATCTATGGTGCAAGTTTCAGCATTTGTCATTGCACATGACCCTCAATGAGAAGTGGCAGAAACGTAGTGAGTGCATTTCTCAGTGCTGTTGCGTTATTTCCCCCGATGGACTTCCCAAACTCCAAAATATAAAGATGTTGCTTTAGATTTTGAACAACCCTAGGTTCTGATGCACTAATATTATTATAACAAATAATAAAGATACAAAGAATAATTGCACATTTATAAAAGAATGTAATATTCTTCTAAAACTTTGATATTAATGCAGTATTAACTAGGAAAAAAGTGAGAGACAGGTATGGTATGCTTGTTTTCAGCTAAATATTGGAGTTAAGGCTAAGTAGGGCTTTTTCTCTTGTCAAATGCAATTGAGTTTGCACATTTGTGAGCTTCTGTATATATACTACCATTCACAAAGTTGAAATCATTGCCCTGTAGGGTATGGCATCTATGCTTAAAGTTGTATGTTTATTTTTCCTAACTGTGATTAATATTATGGAACCAGCCCAACTCTCTTGTCTAGTTGTTTATGTGACATTTCCATGAGAGGACTGTATAACATTTCTGATGCAATTGATGACTATGACATAGTTTTCTGTCTCTATGTGGCCAGTGGAATGTGTGACCTTGACCTTGTGAAGTCCCATCCTCTAGCCAATTATGCTCCCCAGTCGAGAACCCAAACATGAAAGAGAGTTTGCGATACACAAACAGAAACACACACACATACTTTACATGCTGCTGTCAGAAGTTTACAACCGAATATTATTTCTATTGTTTTCATTAATTATATTGATTTGAAAGAGATTTTCACTGGCTTTCATCTTGCCAATATCTTCTGAATCTAATCTCAACAAGCATTTATTTTAGAATCAGTCTGTGCCATAAAAGTTGTCAATAGGAGAAATTATTTTGCTATCATCATGCTCATCACACTTTACTGATAAACTAAGATGACTTTTCAAAATTTTCACAGATTTATGGAAAAATTCCTACATTAAATCTTCAAGGTATAAGTGTCTAGACTGGACTCTACAATATGAAAAATACAGGGGAGATATGGAGTTTCTTTGTAAGGTGTGGGGAAAGCCACTAATTTAGTCAAAACAACATACTTTGTATCACAAACTAATTTCATTTTTCTTTATATTGGTAGATATCAACCAAAGCATTTATACATATTTTTCCCTTTCAGTTTGTGTTGTAATCTACTAATGAAAAACCAACAATTCTCCACCTACCCAGAAAACAAGTCCAGAATCCACCCTGACATAAAAAAAAAAAAAGCAAAGCTTTAGTTAGCCTTGTTTTCTCAGTCCCCGTGAGTAACACAGCCAACGTATCAATCACCAAGACACAATTCACAAGTCCACAAACACCCTTATTCTCTGTCTTTCGTATACACACACATACACTCATCATTCTACTTTATTGGTTGATATTGGACCAGACATTTCTCCAGCTAACATAATCTTCTCTTTGATCAGCTTTTTCCTCTTCTCAAAAGATAACAAATGAATCTTCCTATTCTATTTTATCAAATTAAAAAAACAGACTATAATAATAAACAGACTATAATAATGTACATACACTATAATTCTAATTTTTATACATATGTATGTAAGAAAAAAACTAGAAAAAAATTATACCAAAATGTTAGAAGTTCTCTTAGTGTGTATTGTTGGTACATTTTATTCTCTTTATTCACTTATAGTTACTAAATTTTTTCAAAAAGCAGGTTTATATTAATAGTCACAAGGAGACTTAAACAGTTTTATTTTCTTTTGCAACCATGTTGCCATCTTTTCCCCATTACCATACTTCATATCATCTACTTCATCTTCACCCCAAATTCTAAAGTCATTTGTTGGTCTGAGCAAGATTGGCCAGAAGTGCTATTCCTCTATCAGAGCCTCCTTGTCCTTAGGTTTCTTGTTTGGCACATCACAAAAAATTTGGCATCATCCTTTCTAGTAGACTGATGCCTCCTACTTCTTAACCCAGGTTTACCTGAAAAGAAGTGAGTGCATACGTGTGTGTGTGTATAATTCTCCCTACTTTATAGGTAGAGAATTTTTCAATCTCCTTTGCTGGCCCCTAATTGTCTTCTAAATCTTTAAGTGTTGGAGTGCTCCATGGCTCAACTGTAAATCTCTTCTTTATCAACACTTACTTCCTAAATGACTCCAACCTCATCTCAAGACCTTAGAAATTATCCATACACAGAGAGTTCACAAATTCTAATTTCTAAGCTGGAATTTTCCCCTAATCTCTAAACTTACAAATTCAACTACTATATAACTATATAACATTTCCACTTAAATGTCTTATAGGCACTTCACACAACATGTTAAAAATTGAATTTCTGAATTTCCACACAAAATGTCCTCCTCCCCTAATTACCCCTATGTATGGAAATGTAAACTCCATTCTTCCACTTGCTCAGAATAAAAATTCTGGAACTCTCTTTGAGTCTTTTCTTCCCTTCACACAGAACAGAAAATTCCATTGCTTCTACCTTTAAAATGTACCTAGAATTTGATTATTATTCCCACTGCTACCACTCTGGGCAAGTTACCACCTACCCTCAGATTATAGCAATATGTTCACCATTCATTGAGCTTTTGCTTCTGTCTCCCCTGCTCCCACACACATTCTATTCTGTATCCAACTCCAGTGGCTGTTTCAGTGTTGAAGTTAAATCATAGTATCTTTTGCTTGAAAGCCTCCACATCTTCCCATCTGACTACAATAAGAGTCCGATCCCCACAGTGGTCACAGGATATATGTGATCAGTCCATGGTTCTTCCCTCACCCCTTTGCCTTTCATTCTCCCTTTAGCCCTCAACTTCAGCCACACTGGCTTTCTAACTCTTCCTCAAACCTGCCATGTACTCTCAAACCTCAGGGCCCACTACCTGGAAAACCTTTCCCCTACAGAGCCACACATGACTCAGTCTCTCACTTTCTTCAGGTCTCTGCCACATGTCCCTTTATCAGAGAAGACTTCCCTAAAAGTCTTTTAAATCATACTCTCTGGCATGCTTCCTATTCCAAGTCGCTGCTTTTTCTCCATGTATCCCAAATTATCTCCCAAGTTACTATATGTTGAGTTTTTATTGTCTTTGTCTCTCCTGCTAGAATGTAAACTCTATGAGAACAGTGACTTTGTTATGTTCCCAGATGTATCTATAGCATCAATTATCGAATGAATAAACTGATAAATATAGGAACTGAATATTCGTCCTCATCAAAATCCATCAGTAACATTAAGCTCCAAGCGTAAGTTTATCAACCTGAGGGTCAAAGCTGTGTCAAAATGCCCTGTTGCTTTTTCCAAAGAGAAAGATTCTGAACACCTTGAGAAAAGTCAAGGAGATTTATCAAGATGATTTTCTTTCTCCTCTCTACACAGGAGGGAAAAAAATATCACATCACTGATTCCAATCTATGTCAAAGCAAATAAAAATTCAATTTGCCTGAATTTGATCTTATCCAAAGATGACTTCTTTTTCAAAAAGACATCTTCACAGATCTGTACAAATAACTATGGACATAAACATGTTCTGTATTTTCTCTGCTCTCTGCTAGTGATGAGAGAAAGGATGGCAAAACCAAGTTGGAAAATACAACGGGGCTCAAGACCCCTTTCTGAGCATATAATCCCCAGTATTTTATTTGGCAATAGGAGTCAACTGACAATAACTAATAATGGTACTAGTCATTTACATTCCATTTATTGCTCTCAAAATCAGCATGGTTAGTCTCATGGTCTTGTTAATTGTGACCTCTCTAGCATTCATAAAATATATGTCTTCAAATAATTAAGGTATAATCAAATAATCTTACTGTCCGAATTAGGTACAAATAATAAAGTCCAATGTTTCTAGAAGGTTCCATAGTCTAGAGAGGTAGTGTGATGTGAAAAGGACACAGTGTCTAAGACAAGCACAAGCTCTAGGAAGAGATAGGCTTGATCTGACTCTCACCTCTAATTCACAGTTATGTGACTAGGGGCAATTTTTAAAAAATCTTATAGAGCCTCATTTACCTTAAGGTTACCTCTTTGGGTTAGAGATTAAATGTGATCATGTGAATCAGTGCCTCGTTAGAGTACTTGGCACAGAGGAGATGCTTAAAAAGTAATAGTGTTCTCATTGTTATTGTTGTTTTATCCTCAGAGTATGCCTGAATTTTAGATACTAAACTTCCATTGAACAGCTAGGAAAACTAAGGTGTAAAAGTTACTCAAACTGCTCAAAGTCAAAGAACTAGGAAGCTATTGAAATTTACTCTCCCTTCAGTCATAGAGACTCCTCACAAATAGAATGACAGACTAACCTTCTTTAACGTATTTAGTGACTAAAGGCTGCCAGTGATTAGGGGATTTTTTTTTTAAAAAAGACAGAAGTTGAAGAAAAGATTTTTCTTTCCTCTATGAACGATGGGAGTGCTTCCTATATTTCCTCCCCAAACGAAAAGGAGACTTAAACTCCTGTCAAACAAGTTAAATGAACAATAATTTACTCACTAAGAAAACCTCAATCTTTAGACATGCAGTATAAGGGAGTGTTAGAACCCCAGCTTTATAGCCCTGAAGACCGAATCCCATTTGTGCCCATTGCCAGTTGTCAAAACCTCCCTGAGCCTCCTCTGCTTCAGCGGAAGCACAGGTAGATACGGTACATCATTCTGGAGTTGTGAGGATTAAATGGGGTAGTCTGTGCACAGCTGTTAGCACCATGTGTGTGCAAAACACATATTATCTATCTTCCCTTTATTATCTTAGATGAAACTTTTAAACATTATATATATGTAACATATTTATATATATAAATATATATTTATATAAATATATATATATTATAGCACAGAGAGATTTGGTTTCAAGTATGTCCTTTAGGTTGTATTTCTTGGCATTGCATGCTGCTGAAGTCATCTTATAGATACCATTTAAGAACCACGTAAGCATTAAGGTATCACATAAAACTCGAGGTGTTTGAGCACCTGGCCAGCACTAGAAATAGAATTTCTGGAAATGTTTCACATTTGCTCATTTCTGAATAGACCCAAAATGCAAGAAGCAATTCTGGAAACATCAAGAAAATATTGGCTTTTCTAAGATACCAAACCCAATTTTACGGATTCATGTTAAAAGAACTTTCTCTGGGGTGCCTGGGTGGCTCAGTGTTTGTCTTTGGTTCGGGTCATGAACCCAGAGTCCTGGAATCTAGCCCCACATCAGGCTCCCTGCTCAGTGGAGACTCTGCTTCTCCCTCTGCCTGCCGCTCCCCCTGCTAGTGCACGCACACTCTCTCTGTCAAACAAATAAAATCTTTAAAAAAAAAAAAAAAAAAAAAAAAAGAACTTTATCTGAGTGCCTCCCCTCAGCTTTGTCAGGCTCCATTTGCAACATTTCCTGTCTCAACTCTGACCGTGACTACCCGGGCTTTATTATTTCTAAACTGATCCAATGAACACATCAAGTAATAGGACTTCAGTGTAGGACATGCATGAAATTGGCAATTACCATCATCAATTATTCTATATTTAACGTTACCAATTTCTTAGTGCAAAGGAATTCAATTTCCTTTCATTGCTTAATAAAAATTAGCACCTCCAATTAAACTATTGGAAGACATTCTCAAATACGAATCTACTACATAAGCTAAATTTTTCTTTAATCATTACTGAACTTCATCTGACACCAAACAACTTCTCCAATTTCAGATTTTTTTTTAAGATTTTATTTACTTATTTGACAGAGAGAGAGAGATCACAAGTAGGCAGAGAGGCAGGCAGAGAGAGAGGGGGAAGCGAGCTCCCTGCTGAGCAGAGACCCCGATGCGGGGCTCAATCCCTGGACCTTGAGATCATGACCTGAGCCGAAGGTCTCAGAGGCTTTAACCCACTGAGCCACCCAGGCGCCCCTCCAATTTCAGATTCTTGAAGGTCAGTTTGTATCACTAATGATCACATTTGTGCATTTACATTTCCTTCAATATTGTGTCATTTCTCAAAATTCACCTCTTTAAGTGCAACTGATCCCAGCACTACTGTCTCTCTCCAACAGTGTGGATATGCCACTGTCATAAAAATGTCACAGATTTTCAAGGTTTGATTTTTTTGTTTTAAATCTTCACATTATAGTGCTCCTTTTTGCTCTAAGAATACTCTGTGCATAGTTCTGCCAAGGCCTTTAGCACACTGTGCCGTGAGCTTATCTAATCTGCTTCCCCTCCTCCCCAATAAAATTGTTAAGTCCCTGCAGGTTAAGGACTGGGTCGTAGTCATCTCAGTATTTTCAGGGCCTGGCAGAGTTCTTAGCAAGAAGTTTATGCTCTATAAGTATTCTTGAATGAATGAATGAATGAATGAATGAATGAATGTCTATACTAGATTTCTCAGTGTCCAGTTTGACCTAAGGAGGGTAAATGACCAAGTGGATAGATAAATCATGCACCTCGGAAAAGAGTGGGCTTGGAACTATTTTCTGATAAGACAGCCCTGGACCTGCCCTGTGCTTACTGACTTCTCATTCACCTGTCCGCTCATCTCCTCTCTTCATATTCTCCAGCTTATATTGACTGCTTCTTGGACTGTTTCCCCACCCTTTCTCTGCTCTTCTGTCGGCCCACAGCTGCTACCCTGGCTCTCTAAAGGGTATGGTGGAGCCTTTCATTTAAAGGCAACCTCAAGTCTGAAGTCTCAGACAACAAACACCTAAACCCCCTCCTCATCAAAGCCAAGGTGACAGGTGAGCCTGGGTGAGGATTTCAGCTCAGGGGGAGGGGAAAAATAAATCAGCTGTCAAACGTCAAGACTGCTGACTTCCTAGGAAAGAGAGAGAAGATGCTTTTACCACCAGCCAGCAGGTCTTTGCTTTACATTTGCCAGCATTTGTACTAAACAGGGAAAATGTCAGATGAATCCCACGTGCAGGTTCCTCGTCACTTTGGTGTTTTCCTGAGTGTGAAATTAAACCTCCAGAATATTCTGGATGTGGAAGCTCATTTTCAGTTTTCAACAAATCTATACGATGGGTAAATAAGAATAGTTAGGTGAGTAGTAAAATATGTAACTAATTTTTAAAGTATAATTTCTAGCCAAGATCATTAGGTAATAAACTCCTTGAGAGCAGACAAGATATTTTTATAATTCTTAGGTGAACAGAACTGTATTAAATATATATGATTTTTTTAAAATAACTTTTTGATTAATGCATACTCTTCTCTTCACCTTATTCCCTGAGGTAGAGTCATAGTACAGAAATCAGGTAAATGTCTTATCATTATTTACCAGGCTCCTTGACCAGAGATGTAGGGTTTTAGAAACCACACAAATCTTAATTGCACTGAATCCCCTTGGTGCACTATGGTGCAGACTGGGCTCTTATGGAAGAGGAAGGAAAAGGGGGTTTGTGAGTTCTGATGTTGCCTGTTTATCTATAGAATTTTATTGCTCGCAGACATCTCTGTCATTGGAAATAATTTATAAAACCAATCCACGTAGGTTGCTACCAAAGGAAGGTTCAATTTGGAACTTTGTCAAAATAAAGTCCTTACAACACTACATGTGTCTGGGGAATTCCATTGTACTTTGTGACATAGTTCAGGACTTTATAAATAATGAGTTTGGTTAGACTTTTTAAGTCATTTAATTATTAAATTTTTCACTGGAAAGCTAGCAAAGGTCAAGCATCTGACTCCATAAATCTTATCCACAAAAGTAAACTATCTTTCAAAGTGAAACTCTTAGGAAATTAAGAAAAAAAAAAAAACAGGCAATTCAAATGCAAATCTAGAATCTGTTTCTTCTCATAGATGCAGAGGATCATTCTGGCTGTGCTGCATACAGCACTTTATGAGGTTGAGAGAGAAGCACTTGGTAAATCTTTTTGTTTTTAAGATTTTATTTATTTACTTGTGAGAGAGAGCATGAGCAGGGGGAGGGGCAGAGGGAGCAGACTCCCCACTGAGCAAGGAGCCCAGTGATGCTGGGGTGCATTGCAGGACCTCAAGATCATGACCTGGGCAGATGCTTAACCATCTACTGACTGAGCCACCCAGGTGCCCTGCACTTGGTAAATCTTGCCCATGAGAAAATTCTTGAATGTTTTGAGTTTGGTTTTGTACAATCATTTGAAAATTCTGTCCATGTGAAGTATTTGTAGCTCCATCAAAGTGAACTGGAATTTCCTCGGAGGGATTGTATTTCTGTAGTAAATTTGGAGCCACTGGTTGTCTTTGGATTTTTGTTTTCATTTCCTGGTATATTCCAAATGAAGAAATTAAGGGGGGGAAAAACCCTGGTATCTGGAAGAAAAATAATACCTAACTTTAGAGGCAAACTCTCACAGGATTGATCCAGTTTCTTCCTCTCTGTGGGAATAACCAATGACTGCTTTAACCTCACTTCCTGGCAGTTTTATTTGATCCTGTGTGGTGCTTGGCAACAGTCATGTGGGGCTTCTGTGTGGACAACTCAAGGTAACTATTTGCTTTAAAAACATAAAAATAGAACAGTACAGGACTCAATTCTCTGTTGGAATGAATAAAAAAAAAGTTGAGAGAGGGTAAGTTCATATCTAAAAGAGAAGGAAGGCTTAGATAATGTTACCAAATTTGAGAAAATCTCTTTGGGTGTACAAAAGATAACAATAGCCATGGTGCAAAGAAAATTAGCCGGAGAATATCTATTACAGAGAAACCTGGATGGCTCAGTCGGTTAAGCATCTGTCTTTGGCTCAGGTTGTGATCCTGGGGTCCTGGGTTCAAGACCCATGGGCCAGCTCCCTGTTGAGCAAGGAGTCTGCTTCTCCCCCTGCCTGCTACTCCCCTGCTTTTGCTCACTCTCATCAAATAAATATTTTTTTAAAAAACAAAATGTTTATTATAGCCTGCTTCTCAATCTTCTAGGCCTATTTTCCCCCCTGACAAGTGCATCTAGTGTCTGCTGAAATGAAACTGTGAAAAAAATGCTATAGAAAATAGGAGATATGCTCTGATTTATATGCCTATTAGAAAAGTTGCCTTGCATGTGATTTTGATATTATATGGTGTTTAGTTTGTTTACTGGAAGAAGATTCTTACCCTGGACTAATGTGCTCAGGTGTCCACATTAAAAAATCTATCTCTGCTCTCCATTTTGCTTGCCTTTAATTGATCAGTCCTCATTCTGTGTCTGCATTCATTCAACTACTCATTTATTCAATGTTTACTGAGTAACCACTATGGAGTAGGCACTGTGATGGGTATTGGGGTTACAATGTGGAGCCAACTCACAAACAACCCCATCCTCAACCATGGAGATTACAGTCCTGGATGAGAAAGATATTTTTCTAATAGTCACACGAATAAATGTAAAATTACAAATGTAATAAGTGGTAAGAGATTATTTAATTAGAGACATTAATGTAGTCAAGAATGTCAGGGAAAGTGCCTCTGAAGTAGAAAGGACTAAGATGCTAAATGAAGAAGCATGAAAGTGGACAAAAAGAAAAGAAAAAGCAAGTGTAAAACCAGCAGGGATTAGAGGAAAAGCATTCTAGGCAGGGAAAAAGCACATGCAAGGCTAAGGTATGGCACCCTCACTTATTCAACATTTATCAAGTGTCACACTTGTGTTTGGGAAAGGGTGAGGGGGTAGGAGAGGGTGGGAATTCCCTGCTCCTATGGGGCTTGCACTCTAGTGAAAGACAATTTTTTTTAAATTAATGAATGAGGGGTGCCTGGGTGGCTCATTGAGTTTCCACCTTTGGCTTAGGTCATGATCCCAGGGTTCTGGGATCAAGTCCCACATCGGCTCCCTATTCATCAGGAAGCCTGCTTCTCCCTCTTCTACTCCCCCCACTTCTGTTCATTCTCTTGCTGTCTCTGTCAAATAAATAAATAAAATCTAAATAAATAAAAATTAATGAATGAGATAAAAAGGAAGCCCGTTACAGAGAGTCAATGGGGACTATGCTCTGAGAAAGGGCCAGTGTGGCTGGAGAGCAGGGATCAAGCAGCATGTGGTTAAGGATGAGGCTGATGAGACAAAAAAGCATGTGACTAGGTGAGCCCTTACAGGTCCTGTAAAGAAGTTTGCTCGTAATGAGAAGAGCAATGGAAGTCATGCATGGTATTATGCAGGAGGCTGAGAAGATATCTGTGCTTTGCAAAGGTATCTCTGCCATTGGTCGGCTGCAATGTGGTGATCAAAATGGAGGTGAGCAAGTGGATACAGAGAGGTCGATGGAAAGACTATTGTAATAATGCAGATGAAGGTATCATAGACCAGGTAGCAGTGAAATGGCAGACAAGTGGCCAGAAGGAGCCATGTTCGAGAAGTCCTATCATAGAGTTAGGGATGGGTTAAATCGAGGGAGGACATGGGTAAAAAAGGAGGTGTCAATGACAATGTTAGATTTCTGGCTTGAGTAAGTAGATAGATGGTGAGGCTCTGAACCCTGGAACATGACTAGAGTTATCTTTGATCAAAAAACATCTTGAAATTGTAGTCTATATTTACCACCTCTACTTCCTTGCTCCCCACTTTTTTAAAAACACTGGTGTATGAATTCTGATGACACTGGTTTCCTATGATTGCAGAAAAAGTCACCCAATTTGGCTTTTTCACAACCCTCATGACCCTCAATTATTTTGATATATGACTATATATGATACACAGACACACATACACACACACACACACACCCCACAGAATGATTGGATTTTTTTTCTTGAAATCCTCTCTTTCCTTGATTTTAATTATGTTTCATTTCCCAGGTCCCCTCCTACTTTGCAATTATTTCCTATCTTTCCTCTTTGCTAGATCCTCTTTTTCCTTTCCTTATTTTTTTGTTATACTTTTCAGTAATTGAAAATACTGTCTCAGGGCCCCTCGGTGGCTCAGTCCATTAAGCATCTGCCTTCAGCAGAGGTCATGGTACCAGGGTCCTGGGATGGAGCCTTGCATCAGGTTCCCTATTCAGTGTGGAGTAGGCTCCACCCCACCTGGCCCTCCCCATGCTCATGTTCTCTCTCCAAATAAATAAAATCTTAAAAAAAAAATACTGTCTCTACTTTCATCCTGAACCATCTCTTCAATTGTGACCTTGCTCCTCAATCCAAGTCCCACATTCCCTGCCATCTAGTAGACATTTCCCTATGGCTGTTGTCTTCACTTCCAAACTCACTTGGCAGACCTGAACTTATGATAAGACTTAATCTACTCTGCCTCAGGTTTCTATTCCTTGTGCTACTGATGGCCCAGCTTCTAAAGCCAACTATTCTTTGAGTCCTTCCCCAACTATAGACCCAATTGGCCTGAGTCCTATTGAGTCTTCCTTCAAAAATTATATGTGTCTGTATCTTTATTCCACTCTATACAAATAAAGCCCCTTTGTTCTCATACCTTGGTTGTTATGATAGTTTGCTCACCAACCTCCTCACCCCCAGTCTGATTTTTTTTTTCAAAGTGCTATCCTTAAATTTCTGGCATAAGAATTACCTGCGGAGCTTTTTAAAAATATCAATTCATGTGGCCTGTATTCAATCAGAATCTTTTTCGGTAAGACCTGCAACTTTAATAAACACCCTAGGTAGATCACTCATATATAAATTTTGAAGAAAAAAAAAAACTGTTCTGATCTCTTCCCACCCTGTTTTCTCCTTCTAGCCTTTCCTAATGAGTAGCTCCAAAGCACGACCTTAATCATGGAAGTTCTGTCATCACAGCTCTTCAGTGGCTCTTGCTTAGCCAAGCAAATCAAGCCTCATCCAACAAGACCGGTCATCACAGCCATCCAAGTTTTGGTGTCCAGATAAATTTCAAGTCTAATCTTTACCTCCCCTTTCTCACCTTATATTACAATTGAACTGTACCACGTGCTACCCCTCAAACATACCTATCACAATATCCTCATGCCTCTGTCCCTTGGCCCAATGCACTTCAAACACCCAGGAAATGTCTGCCTCCCACTCTCCATTTCCACCTGTCAAGGTTGTACCAACTCTCCAATGGTACCTTCTGGATACAACCTTCTCTCCACTCTTTCCATTTTCCCCTCTTCCTTTCCCTTCATTGTCCCCCAAGTTAGAGGGGACGTCTCCAGGATTTGAGCTCTTTTAGCAAGTTTTACATTTTGCTACTTACTTATTACATAGTTATACACATACATCACTTTTTTTATTCTACTTACAGATTTCATGAAGAGAAAGATTTATAAAAAGATACTTTTATGGAATAGAAGGAAAGTTTATGGAATAGAAAGAAAGACCTGGGTTCAAAATCCATCTAGTGCGTGCCCTTGAGAAAACCATTTAATTTATCTAAGCTTCGTCTCTATTAAGTGGGATAGTGTCACTTACATTATAGGATTTGGGTCAGTATAAGTTGAGGTGTCTTGTAAAAAGCCGAACCATATGAAATTGCTGATATTCAATTATTTTCACTTACAAAAAAATCAAAATTTCATTATATCTAACAGTCCTCCTATATCTTAGTACGTTTTCCTTTAAAATACTATTGTGTCCCACACTGTGCTTTGCCTCTACTTCATACATCAGCCCCTTTGCCCAATATATATGTGTATATTTATATAATATGCACATATTATGTTATCTATTCATTACATTCATGTAAGTATAATCTTAGCGAGAAAAGAGATCAAGAGAACACTAGACCAATACCAAGTATGCAAACTCTTTATCTACATCCACGCTTACTCTTGCCTGTTCCTTCTTTAAAGCAGGTGAACAAACAGCAATTTTAACAATAAGCTAAAGCAAGCTCTTTTCTAATAAGAAAGTTCTGTTAAATAAAGGTCAGCAGGAAATATAACAACACTCGTTGTCTCTTGTTTATGGTCCTTCTGGGCATGACACAAACTTGCTCAAATTCCTTCCCTGAGCATTATCTTACCTAGAGTTTATCTAACTCACATTATACCTCCCCTGGCTGGGATCTTTTGTCATCAATCAGAACAGCAATGAGACTTTCAAATGCAACTTCTAAACAAAGTGTACACATCTGGGCACTTCAACTATGTTTCTCTACGGTTGCAACAGTATGGAGAAAAACCTCTTGACCAACTCACCCTAAGGGAACTCTGGGCCTGAGAGAGTCAGCGTTACATTGTTTATAAAAGTGCCAGGAAGGAACTGATATTTTCATGTTCCTATTTAGTATTCACTCTTCAGATTTATTAGTCCAAGGGAAGATTTTTGTCTAATGCTCCCTTTTTTAAAAATTAATTTGTCCCAACAAAGCATTATGCTAAAGGATGTCCTCAAAGAGACTATATATCACATTCCAGAGGTTAGGAGTGAAACTGATACCTTAAGAAAGGTACACGGTGCTTGGGTATTTTCATAGAGAAAGATTACAAATTGAAGCTAAGAAAAGGATAAAGCTCCAAGAAGAAGCATCAGTATTAACAGGGTTCCAGTCTACTTCCCTTTTTTCTTTTTGACACTTATGTGGCAGAGCAAGTTAATTACCATCTCTGTGCCTCAGCTTCCTCCTAAATGAAACGAGGCCTTCACACCTGCACCCCCAGAGATAGGGGACTAGTAAAGTGCAGCAAGATGTATGTTGCCTGTTGCTATGATTAAGGTGGGAGCCGGTAATCATGTCGAATGTTACAGACAGTTCAACTAGGAAGGGCTTTGGATTTGTGATTTGGATTTTACTGATTCATTTGTGAAATGGGAGATCACTTTCCAAAACAAGATTAAGCATCAAAATTAAGTTCAATATCATTAAAAGAGTGATCAGATGGTGAAGAAGCAGGCCATTCTTTAAAAGAATTTTTCCTCAAAAAGCGAAGCAAGAGTGAAGGCAGTTGATAAAGAGCCCGTGCGGATGCAGGGGTGGTCTAGATACCCTTCCTTTTGAGAGAAAGGTCTTTAGGGCCTCTTGGTTGTGAGTGAATTTGCATCTTACCTCATTTTGTATGTCACACGTGGAATTCACAAGGAATTAATCTGAGTCCCACAATTCAGTATAGGAGGCATCGTCATAAAATGGAGGTTTTTAAGACAGGAAAACTGAAGCTGAAAGACACTAAAAGTCCTGTCCCAAGTCCCACAGCAAGTAACGGCAAAGCTAGGCTTCTATCCAGTTCCTCTGACTCCAGGCCGCAGGCCACCCGGCTTCACCTCACTCTGAACACATCCTCTCTGCTTCTGGAGACTGTTTCACTCAGGCATGGACATTTCCAGAGAGGATTTGGGGGCAACAACTGTGGAGAAATAGCTGCTCATTTTTGATATGGTCTCTGCTAACAAGACCTTTATTAAGCACTTTGTAAATGATAGACCTTTTACATAATAATATCATCTGTAGCTTGTGAAGCCCTAGCAAGGTTAAGGCATGATGCCAGGCATTTGCTAAGCATTTTCTCATTTTCAGCTCAGAACAGACCCAAGTGCTCCTGTTATTCCTATTTTATACTTGAGAAAACTGAGGCTCAGAAAGAATAATGAGTTTGCCCAAAGTAACACAACTTGCAGGTGGCAAAGCTGGGGTTCAAGCAGACGCCAGACTGACTCCCAAATTTTCAAGCACTATATGTGCCACCTGCCAGCCATTTAACATACTTTCTGCTCTAGTGCCCATCTGCATGGGCCCCAGTTGTACAGGCCTAGACTGTGAGGTCCTAAGAGGGTCATGCCCAGAGCCCCAGGAAACAGAGGGAAGCACATGACTCATGGACAAAGGTCTGACCGGGAAAATCTGCTTTCCTGTGGATTAACATCTATCTCTGCTCTCTCCTTGCCCACTAAGTAAACCCCTAATGCACAGCACTGGCCCTTATCCAGATGCTGAGCAACATTTATAGATATGATTCTAAACGGTAACTATGAAAGAATGATTTGACAGTGTTCCCCCCCCAAACTTCCACACTGAGAAGGACAAAAGGGAAGGTAGAGTTAAGCAAATGAGCACAATGTTTTGTAACAGACCTCACATATTTTCCTTAACATATCATCAAATTATTTTTCTCTTTTCCCGCAGTCTTATCTTTTGAATAACAAAACCAAAAAAAGTGATTGCATTCTTCTGCCTCCAATCTCTAAGATAATTCAGGTTGACAACCCATCTTAGATAAAATATAAATTATGCTCCAATTCTCTTTGCATATTACTTTCCATAACCCAATGTAGATCAGTGGCATTATAAGCTTTATTTCTTTCCCACCCCATTTTACCTAAATCAGTCTTGATCTCATCGATGTCGTACATGGGCTGCTTTCCTATAAAATCACCTTTCCTCAGTCTAGGTAGAATTTGGATCACAGGTCCTTTCATTTCTGTAAGTTTTTGTTGGTGCTGCTGCTGTTTTGTTGTTGTCTATAACTATTTTAACTTAAGCAAATATAATAATTTTCCGGGATTTTTCTTCCTTTAAATTGTAGATATTCAAACACTATTACCCTGAAATTATTATGATTTGTATTTGGAAGCAATGACCTAATAAGTTACACATTTTATGCCTCAGTAGTCTGCTAAATTTGTAAATAAATACCAGTCAATTCTGACAGCACCTTTAATGATGTTCAGATTTCTTTCTTTCCTAGGTAGTGCACTTTGTTGTTATCCATGTTTCAAAGGCATAATAAGAGCTAAGGAGTTTCTTACTGGTAGTTGGTCAACAAAGATAAGCAAAAATAAAACAGAACTGCTGTATGCCAAAGTGTTATCTTGGTTAAATTTTTATCACTATTTGTCAAAAAGCTTCCACTAAAATGACATTGAATTAATTCATAAATATGAAAATCATTTCCTAATGATAATCAAATCATTTTAAAAAAAATTTAAAGTGAAATTCAAACTGAATCTTCACCTGGAACTTGAACTTCTAAATTGCTTTTCATCTAAAGTCTGTTAAGATTTATGACAGAAACAGAAAATATGAAGAAGAAAACAGATTTCCTTTATTATCATAACCTAAGTGCCATCTGGCACCATGTTAGAAAAAAAAAAAACAAAAAAAACAAGAAGTCCAGTTTGGAACTAGTCTTGATCTAGATGTATTTATAGGATTTGATGAAAAAATCATGCAAGATGAACTAGATATTGGCCAGTGCAGACTTTTAGGAAGACCTATTGAAAAATAACAGATGTATGGGTAAGCCACTCTAATGCAAGTAATGATGGGGACAGTGCCTCAGAGACAGAAAGGAACAGATTTATTGGCTGAGAGGAATGAGCATTTTCTGGTCAGCTTCAGAGATTCTTTTGGAACTGAGCATTGTTCAAATAGTTTACCCCAAAATGAAAACTTGAGAGGGAGTAAGGGTAGGTGGAGAAAAAGAGTAGATAATTGGAAGAAATAATTGAAAAGGAATATGCCAGAACCAAACTATTTTATCAGAAACTGTAACAATTAATAATGGCTAACATTTTTTGGTTACTTATTCATGAGTCAAGCACTGTACTCTGTCATCTCATTCTGTTGACAAACTTATGAATAGGTTTTGTTAGCTCTATTTTTCAGATAAAGAAACATAGCCACAGTGAGGTCTGGCAACTTGTGCAAAGTTACAAAATTAGTAAGTGTTACAACCTTGATTCAACCTCAGATGATCCAATCCTGATTCCAGAGTCCATACTCTTAATCACCATTACCAAGAAATTCCAAAGCAGTTTGCATTTAAAATAACAACTTTCAGAGCATTATGGTCATAGGTAAATTTAAATGAAATTCTAATAAAATTCAAACCTGAAATGTTTATCAGAGGCAGATCTTGAAAGAACAATTGATACCAAAGCACCATGCCTTTTCCTTATCTGTTGTTACAGAATAGAACTTGAAATCAAGGTAAGATTTGGAGAGTATATAAAAATTTATGTTTAAAGAAAAAACACTTTTCCTTATCAGGGCCTCATGGAACTTTATCAGAAAAAAAAAAAACCAATCCCTTCCTTTTCCTCTGATGTAGAAGTGACCCAACTACAAATCAATTAAATTCAGTTCTTGTGAATAATCAGTTATTGGGCCCCTTTCAAAAGGAAGCACTCATGGTTTTGCTTCTCCTTAAAAACAAAGAACTCAAATTCACACTATTGCCATGAAATAAATATAATTCACATTCGGAGTCAGTAGTCTAGGAAGATATAAAGATTAATAAAAAGACTAGAGTACATGCTCCCTGCCCTCAAATTGTTTGCAAACTAGTACTGATGGCTACTTGAAACAAAGTACTGCTGAGTTTCCAAAGGCATATGAGGATCGTGTGAAGGACCCAGGTCCCTGACCTCTGCAAATGACCTCATCAAGGACAGGAGTTGTCTGGAGAGGACCTCAGGAGGCTGTCAAACACATTCTTCCTCAGGAGTCAGCTGATCAGAACATACTGACCAGATCCAAGGTTCTTGTCATTTTATTTTTTTTAAGATTTTATTTATTTATCTGAGAGAGAGAGAGATCCCACAAGCAGTGGGAGGGAATGAGGGAGGAGCAGACTCCCTAAGCAGGGAGGCTGATGCAGGGCTTGATCTCAGTCTCAAGACCCTGAGATCATGACCTGAGCCTAAAGCAAACACCTAATCAACTGAGCCAGCCAGGAGCCCCAGTTCTTGTCATTTTAATAGGTATTCCTATTCCGAGAGACGCTGCCTTCTCAGAAGGAAAGATGATGTAAGTGATGGACTGACAGACCAGAGGAGCTGGTCCACAGCAAAAGAGTGACTTCCTCAATGCCCACTGAAGACTATGAGGCTCTATATCTGGATTTGACCCCTGTTCTTCCATTACTAGCTGTGTTACCTTGGGCAAATCGCTTCATGTTTTCAGTGCGTTTCTGCATCTACAAAGTGAATTCTCATAATACTGACCTTGCATTTTTGTTGGGAGTTTGAATGAAAGGACTTACATAAAATATGTGTTGGTGTGATGGGTGATCAATTCAAATTGGTCATGATGATAAAACTATCACCTATGTTCACAAAGCCTTGTGCCACCATTAAACTTTATGGTACATAACCATTTCCATTGCATCGTGTGTGTGTGTGTGTGTGGTTTACTCAGATAAATTATAAGTCTCTCGTTTTAATTTTAATTCCATCCAAAAGGATATGGTCTCTGACATTCAGGAGTTACAATTAAGTAAAGAAAACTGTACACACAGTGATGTATTAAAAATTAGAATGTGCTAAATCTCATACCAGACCCACAAAGTGCTTTGGGATTACCAAGAAAGGAAAGGCCAGGAATTTGAACAGGGAATTTGGAACAGCAAATAAAAGACTGGTTATGTGATCGGTAGCTTAAGACAAGGGCTTGGATAAGAATTAGAAGTAAGAAGGAGAAACAGATGTCTTAAAAATGACAAAGAGAAGAAAGACTCAATTAGGGGATTCATAGAATATGGGGAGCGAATAAAGAGAAAAACATGACAGATAACCAGATTTTTAAGCCCAGAAAACTGGGAAGACAGTGTTGGTTGAGGGATCACAGAGAAGGAATAGAATTGGTGGAAGAGATGAACTCGGTTTAGAACATGTTGAGTTTGAAATGGAGGAAAGACATCCATGTAAGAAAATCTCCTTGTGAGATATAAATTGCAACTCAGGAGAGGCATGTAGATTTTAGAGCCATTTTCACGAATGTGATAATTTAAAATTAGGCAATCACTTTGGGGGAAAGAACAAATCAAGAATTTACAAGCAACTAGGAAAAAACAGAGAAGCAGCTACACTTTAGGGCCACTTTAGAGGTACAATTTTAAAGAAACCTTCGGGGACCTGAGAAAGAAACCAAGAGAATTCAGAATCACAGAAGCCAAAGGAAGACAGAATTTCACAGAGACAATGATGATCAGGAATGTCAGGCCCTGCAGAGAGCCTGGGGACAGTGAAGACAGAGGGACTATTTTGGCCATTGTGGTGACCTCAAAGAAAGCTATTTCAGGAATGACCCCAGAGCAGAACAATTGAAAGGGTAAAGTGGGAGGAAGGGAGATGCATAGAATCATAGCTTGAGGGACAAGAGAAGGTGTTTTATTAAGATAACAGAAGGCCAAGCACATTTGCAGATTGACAGGAAGGAGCCAGTAAAATAGATTACAGCTGAAGAATAAACAAAGGCTAATTAATGTTTCAAGACCCTGAAGCACTCCTTATCAACCCTTTCTGAACATTAAACTCACCTAGGACCCTTACAATAATACTTATGCCTAGTTCTGATCTGCAGAGATTCTGATTAAATTGTTTTAGGGTAGGACGGACACCTGTATTATTTTTTAGTTCTTCCAGGTGATTCTAATATGTATCCAGATAGAAGAACCACCGACTCAGAAGAACTGGATGTTGGATTAAGGCCATAATAAAAGTTGCTTTGGGATGTAAAAGGGGCTCTTCTTCCTCTAAAATGGGTTATGATTGTATTGGAGTAGAGGAGAAAAGAAAGGATGAATTAAGAATAGAAACATTTTAGAGTGGCTGGGAGGTAGGGGTGGCTGGGTTATGGACATTAGGGAGGGTATATGCTATGGTGAGTGCTGTGAAATGTGTAAGCCTGATGAAACACAGATATGTACCCTGGGGCAAATAATACATTATATGTTAAAAAAAAAAAAAAAGAATGGAAACATTTTGAAGGAAGAACATTGAAGAAATAATGGATGTTTTCAGTATGACAAAGTAGAAGGTGAGACACTTAGAGGAAGGGGTAAGAGTAACATTGTCATGAAAGAAAACTTCAAATCCCAAACAACAATAGCATTCCACCAGGAATAAATAAGGTAACTATCCATTTCCTGCCTTATTCTATCTACCTTTTTGGGTTGGTGACCTCCTGACAAAAAAAAAGGCATTACTGTCTTTCCCATTCCTCTTAGGAAAATGAGAAGAAAAAAAAAAAATTCAAAAACAGGAAAGATCTGGAAGAATAGTAAAGGTATAGAGCTTTGAGGGAGACTTGTTTAAGCAGGGGTATTAAACGGGAAAATAGGTAAGCTGTGGACTCCAGTGTCTGGGAAATCACTTAGAACCTGCCCACGAAAACATCTCGTAAATCACCTTGCCCAACTCCTCCCATTTAAATGATGACTCAGTGGAGATTCAGAAAGATTCTGTGATGCAACCAGACCAAACAGCACGTTAGTACCACCAAGGGCCCCTGAAACAAAGTCCTCTGTTCCCACACCAGCACCTGCTGTTCCTTTACACACTCTACCTCATGACCTCTGTGGTTGAGGTCCTCAGTGAGAAAAATGGCCGCAGCTCTTCTGGGAGGATTAATAAGAAAATCTGTAAATTGTTTTTAGCTCGTTGCAAGAGAGGGAAAAAAATGTTCAATTTCTTCTTTATTGCTATTATTATGTGAACCAGATTGAATTGCTGGGTCTCTTAAGAGTTTCTTACGACTCGTGTGAAGTTTCTCATTTTAACCCAAGCCAATTTTAAATTGCCCATAGAATACGGAGATAACTGTAATAATTCAGCCACCACACTCAGTGTCTTGTTTGAAATACAACCGTAGAGGAGGAAGAAAACTTGTAAACCTAGAGAAACAGCAAGATAGAGCCTGCGAAACTGTAAAAAAGACATATTCCAGGTAATTAAGAAGGAGCAATGTGTGCTAACAAGCTTGGTGGTCCCCTACACTGCATGGCCTCAGTGTGTGGACTGTGGCCAGTGTTATGCCCAGATTTTGAGATCCCCAAATACCACTAGGGAGCCGAGTCCGATGCAAAAGCAAAAGAGCCCTTTCTTCAAGCTAGCTTGAGCTCTCTCACACACTCACCAACACAGCGGCATGGTGTAGAGAAAGAGAGAGAGTTTCAAAATGCGTAACAGTTTTAGAGGGGTCAGTGGCCAATGAGTTTGTAACACACAGAAAGTTGCTTAGTAACTGTTTGATCTAGCCTATCACCCTGGCCAGAATTGGCGCACAAGTTTGGCGGGCAAAAGGCGGAGTTAATATTCTTTCCCAGGCAGGGGTTCTGCATTCCTACTGGCTAACCCAAACCCAACCCATAGTCCCTCTGGGCTAATTAGCTCAAGGGAGGGCTGAGCTACACTCAGACCCTCCCAGAGGCAGGTCCTGGGGGGGGGGGGGGCACACACAAGAAGGCGGGTTTAAACAAAACAAGCCAGCCCTGCTCTGCTCCTTCAGCCAGAACACTTAGAGCCTAAGGTTCTTCATCTATAAAGGGAAAAAATGGGATTCAGTCATCTCTCAAGTCCCTTCCATTTCTAACTGTATTTTCATCATCACCATCATCCTCCACAAAAAATAGTTAGTCTGAAATAGTTTAAAACAAAATACATAGATTATTCCATGGATCATAGTTCTGGGGATTTTTTATACATATAATTTTTAAAAATTTATCTAATTAAATAAAGGTATGTCTCAACTTCCAGTCTCTTCTGTGTAGAGTAGAAAAGCACTGGAGTAAATATGGCTCCCTCTCAGCTCTGTGCATCAGTGGACTTTTCACTGCCTTTGGTCAGCTGTGCCGGGGAGCTAGGCTAGTTGCTATTTACCCTGCACGGCTGAATGGTCTGTTCCCACATCCTGCACAGCCAGGAGGGGCACTAACGAATGAAAACAAACATCTCCGGAGCACCTTTCTCTTTTCCTCCTTTTCTTTTAACCTATTGAAGTGTGCAGTGTGCACTTGGGTCATCTCAGGAGCCCTGGGGGCATGTTGGAAAGAACTGAGGAAGCAGAGTGCTGTGACGGGGTGACATGCACTGTAGGTAAGCTAGAATCTCCCAGAGAACTGTGTTTGTTTTGCATTCATCCTCCTGAGTTAGCAGAGGAATTGGTGATGGTTACTATGCAGAAAGAAGCTACGATTAAAGAGAACAGTATTGGTTTGGATGTGTCAGAGAATGGCTAGTGGGTGGAAAACTAGAAAAAGCCATGCTTCCTGGCTTTGGAACAATCTGTAGGACCAAAAACTCTGGAGTATGGGGAGCTTATATTCTTGATTCTAGTGTATATTTTCTCACATTTTAAAAAATGGTGTGGGGTTCATTCGCAAGTTGCAGGTTTCAACTCTAATATAATGGAGTTGTAGCATTTTTCTCAGCCTTTCAAACGCTCAATTACTTTACTGCCAGAATTTTCTTCTATTGGATCAATTTTCTGAAAGAAGCTCTGTCTAGACATGCAAACTGAATTGGAGAATGGATACAAACATCTAGAGAACTCTAGAAAAAGTATCCTGATTGTTTTAGGCAACAAGTCTTTGATCTATACCAGTATTAATTATACAAGTCTGTGTTGATATCTCTAATTTTGTGGACATACAAATGGTCTCACACAAACATATTTGACAATAGTATTACCTTACAGGATATTTTCTTCCTCTACAAACTAGATAACAGTAATTTTAGTGATGAGAAAATATATACAAATTCAAACTGACAGCAATTCACAGATCCCTAATATTCCAATGTGCTCTGGTATCTGTCACCAGCTTTGCAAAATTATTATTAATAGCCTGACTACAAAGTTGTTTAGGAAACATTTCATTTCAAATTAGGCATAATCTTTCTCTTTCAGATTATACAGATGCATTGTTAAAACAAATATAGGAAAGGAAAATGGCTTTATTTTTCCTGTTTAAAAAAAAAAAAAGACAAGGGAGGGGTGCCTGAGTGGCTCAGTCGGTTGAGTGCCTGACTCCTGATCTCAGCTCAAGTTATGATCTCAGGGTCGTGGGGTCCAGCCCGGTGTCAGGCTCTGCACTCAGCACAGAGTCTGCTTGTCCCCCTCCCTCTGCTCCTCTCCCCACTCCTGCTTATTCTCTCTCTTCTTCTCTCTTTCAATAAACAATGCTTCAAAAAAAAAAAAAGGGAAAAAATAATATATATAAAATATATAATATATATAATATAATGAGGACCAAAACAACTTGGAAAGAAGATATGGCAAGTAATTAGGAAGTTCACTGGACTATCTTAGATCACCAAACAGAATGCTTCAAGTCTTTCCAAAGTACTTTGTACAATTTGGTTCAAATGTATTACTATGAGTGGCTAATTTATTAGCAACAACAGAGGGTGTTCAAGATAAGGCAGGGTGGGAACAAGTGTAACTGACAACCAATCAGGAGGTCTTTGTCTGAGAACCTGAAGGGAACAGAAAATGCTGTCAAAGAAGGGAGGCGTCTTTCTGGAGGACACTTCTCACAAGAACAAATAATTCAAAATTAAGTTGAAGATAATGCCCCAGTGAGGTGATTGCTCTTCCCAACTCTACTCTTAGGAGTCTTCCTCAAGGATTGAGATTACCGTCCTGGGCAAATGGGCTATGCTGATCCACACAAATGGAACTCAACCAATCCATCAACCAGTAGTCAATCAACCAATCACATCTAAATATTTCAGACCTGTAGCCCAAGTTTTTCTTCCCTACATGTGTTGAGAGATTTGGTTTTTCTACGTGCTTTGAAGAAAGTGACTTTATTGGCACAAAATAATAAAGATTTTAAACATCTGCTAACATTTTTCTTTATTTTTTAAATTTCCCAATTGAGGAGCCCTGGTTTTAATAGCTGTCAAATTCTCTCAGTCTGTGGTTTACTCCTGGTGGAGAATTGCAAAAACCTTTAATTGCTTGAAAGATACCACAACCTACAGCACCCATCGTAAAGGCCCCACGGCAACTGTCCACAATTCACTCAGGGCAGGGCTCTCCTGCCGTACCCCTCCATCCTGATGCCACCCGTGCAAGTGATGCCATCAGTAGCCTTTTTGAGCAATGTCTGTCAGGCATGTGCTAAGAGATTTTGGTCTTGTCTTTTAACAGAATCTTGGAAGTAACCCTATGAAGTAAGTGTTATTTTTGTCCCGAGAGGAGGACACTGAGATTCAACTAACATAACAAAGCTAATACATAAAAGAACCAAGGAACAAACCCAACCCCACCTTACCTAGAGTCTCTGCTTTTACCCAATCCATCATCCCACCTCCTTAGAGACAACAGTGCACTATTCTCTGGATATCTCTGGATACTCAACACCCACAATAGAATATTACTTCTCTGAGGCTAAAAGTCATGCGATATATTGCCTCTGATCTACCACAGGTGCCATAATGCTAGACACACAGTAGGCACTTGAAAAATATCTACTGATGAATTCACAAATGAAAACTCTTTATTCTAGTGTTTTATCCTTTCATTGTGCTATGAAATGGAGTATGAATCCATAAAATTTTAGTCATAAGGATAATGTTATTTGAACAGAACAAGATGGCATTATGAATAATAGATTTCAATCTATTAAGCATGGAGCTACAACCAGTTTAACGGGATAATGCAAGGATTATTATAAAATCTGAAGAGATTACTGTAAGTGGCACATGATCCCCTTCACTATCAATCAACACAAAACAATGCTGAGAAGGAGGCTTTCTTTTTGTTTGTTTTTCTATGAAAACACTATGGACTTACACCACTAGACTAGTTAGAACAGCCTGGTTCTATTACTGGTTCAGAAACTAAATGGTTCTGTGGCTCTTGGCAAAGGCTGATCCCTTCAGGTCTAAACCTCTTCAGGGTTAAAAGTAGGGGAAGATCAGATTAAATGATAGATAAGGTCTTCTGCCTCTAAAATCCCATCATTCTGTAATATTGTTACAGTAGATTCCAGTGTTAGCTTAGCTGGAAATGCTCACTTTGTGATTTTTTTCACCTTTTACGATATGCTCTATCAGGAAATCCAAAGGCACTTCATGGCCAAACTCAGTAGGGAAAAGAATACAGCAGCCTTTTAGCCACAAGTTGGGATGCAGCAACTACAATGTGTGTGTAAGGGAAGACGAAATTCAGTGATCCACTCTGGTGTAGACAAGGTCAAATCTAAAATGGTATCACCAAGACTTATTGCACTTAGGATTAGTGACTGCTCCTATATAAATTCAGAGTTTCTAGTAAGATCATATATAGGACGATTTAATCTATACAGACCAGCTGGCTTCAGAGATCTACCTTCCTGTTATTTAGTTGGGCTATCTTAGTTGCCTTTCCAGATCTGGGTTTCTCCATCTGTAGGCAGAGAGCACTGGGTTGGATGTGTTGCCTAGCTCTAAAACAAGAGATTCTCTTATAGTAGGAAAAAAATGGTTATGGCAGTTGCTTGCTGCCTTCTTTGGAAAGTAGTTTCTAATAAGCAGAGGCTGAGAGGATGACAGTTATGACCACCAGATTTGGCATAGGTAGCCCAGGAATAAGTTGCTTTGTGTTATTAAGGAAAGAGATCCAGAAGCCCCTGAGAGAGGACTCTGGGAAAGGACACAGGGGGCAGTCAAGTTACATGCTGGGGCTGAAAGGAAACCCTAAGAGCTGTCAGGCTATGGGAAGAGACCTGAAGGGAAAAATGCTAGGTTTTTTAAGCCCTTTCTTTGCCTCCATCTCTTAGCTGTCAAGAAAGAGTATACTCTTCAATAATGACTTGGTGTAGGTAAATTCTTTATTCTGAAGGAAAAATGACCAAATCCAGCCTCAGAAGCTGTGTGGAGAAAAGGCTAATCTATGGGTTAAAGATGCACTACAAGGAATAATGTTGTGAGAGAGAGAACTCTGCATCTGCAATATTAATGGAAGGAAGGATCCCCTCCACTGAGCTGTGGCCAGAACGCATCTCAGTTCAGTTCTGGATAGGACATTTCAGCAGGGATCCCAAATGCGGACAGCTTGAGGGACCACGCTGAGTGAAGCCAGGACTAAAACAAAAGGTGCTAATAGAAACTTGGAGCTGGAGAATGCATATCCTGTGGAAAGGCATTCCATTTTCTCTTGCTTTTCCGTTTTAGTTAAAAACAAAATAAATAAAAAAGACATCGTGCCAAGCAAAACACATCTGTGGGCCAGAACCAGACAGCTTGCAATCTCTGAAAGAGTCATTAACAAATCAGAGGACATTCAGAGGAGAGTGGTCAGGATATAAAATAACTCAGAATCATGCGGTATGTGAAACAACTGATTGAACTGGAATTCTTTAATTTGAAAAAGAGTAGGCCCTGGGGAACCCGGTGATTGTCTTCAAAGTACTTGAAGGCTGTTTTACAGAGAAGGTATTAGAAATGTTTTATCTTTCCTTAAGGGTTGGAGCCAGAAAAATAGGGACACCCAGTAAGGATTAAATAAGTTAATATTTATAAAGCACCCAGAACAGTGTCTGCACAGAGTAGGAAATGCAGAAGTGTCTGTTAAGTTAAAAAAAAAAAATGGACTTGATATTCAGAGCTGTCTGAAGCTTAAATGAGCTCTATGGTGGGTGATTGGACATTGGGCACCTCGTAGGGATGACTGAATGGCAGTATTCTGACAAAAAGTCCACTGAAACTTGGAGATTACCAATGTCCAGGTCTGGATGGTTCTCTGAGATAGCTTGTAAACCTGGATTCAGTTGCATATGCATTAAAAAAAAAAAACAAGTGAAAGATACTTCTCCTCTACCAAATGGTCATGCACTTTATCTCACTTAGACAAGATTCATCCCAGCTTTGAGATGAGAATCAACTGAAGTATAGGGGAGGTATACACAATCCTATCAAGTAAAGGAGGGCCCAGTGGAAGTGTGGGGACTTTGGAAAGGAACTCCCAGAATGCCCCCAGAGTCCTCCAACAAAAAAGCAATAGAATTTAGGATCTGCAAATCTCTCAAACCCTCCTTTATGACTTTTTGTTGGATAAACAGGTGTGAACAGTTCCATGCCTTATCATTCAAAACAGAAATCCATGTGTCAAAACTCCAAATCACATGGAAAGAAAGAGGTGTTAACAAAAGACTGAGAAGACATTTGGCAAAGTACTTTTGAAATACTGAAATTCTGATTACAATAGGCATCATGTGTCATAGAAGGATAATGACCAATAAAAATAAAGACAACAGTGACCAGAACTAACTCTTACTGAATTAAGAAACTCAGTATTAATGTAGATATGAATGCCGGAGTCCCGGGAACACTGTGTATAATCCAGGTGGAAAAAACTGATTCATTTAATAATTGTTTCATTGTTGCTTTGTATAACTTGGAGCAGTTGGAGAAAATAAAGATTTATTAAGTATCCAGTTTTGGTCGGGCATAGTGCTAGATGCTTTATCTGTGTTATATCTAATTCTCAGGTTAACCTTAAGAAAAAGGTAATTTAGTCTCATTTTATACAAAAGAAAATTCGAGTTCAATTTAATAAATTCATTCTACTCTTATATACACTTTTGAGGGATTAAAAATCAATAAAAACTTTCTGAAGAGTAATTCAGCAGAATCTATCAAAAATTTTAAAGAGCAAAATTACTACCTCAGCTATTCCATTTGTAGCCATTTATTCCCCAGAAATATTTTCACAAGTGCACAAGGATATTATGTGCAATTGTCTTCACTGTAACATTATTAGTAATACTGAAAATCTGGGGACAACCTAAAGGCTCTTCAGTAAAATAACTTATGATGCCACTATATTCTAGAACACTTTGAATGCAATAAAAAGAATGAAGTAGATGAAGTTAAACTCATTCAGAAGGATATCTTAGAAATATTTTTGAGTGTAAATATCAAGATAAGAAATATATGTAGCAAAGTCAACTTTTTATTAATAAAATATACATACATCTGTATGTACATAATGGAAGGTCTGGAGTAATACATACTGAGTGATTGATAGTAGTTATATCTAGAGAATGAGAATGAGGAGCTAGGATGGAAGGAACCACTTTCTACTTTCTGCTCTTCTGTATTATTTAAACTATATTAAACAAATATGTGCTGTTCCATTTTTAAGAAGATGGAAAGTCATAATGAGCCCAAAGTCACACAAGCAGCAGCTGGCAGTCAGAATTCAGCACAATGCTTCCTCCAGAATCTACTTCTAAGTTTGCAATTTGAGAATTCTCCTTACCTGAAATGACTTTACTCTATCTAGGGTGGAAAATGACACAAAGTAGAACTACCTGAGAGAAAAAGTGAAAACTTTCCAGGGAAAATCAATTTGAGCATGGATGGAAGCCATTGTAGCAACTATAAATGCACTTCCCTGCCAAGGAATACACACTTCTAGACATGGAGGTCAGTACTAGACAGTGTTGTGTCATGTCAGCTGGTTTTTCTGATAGTGCAGCTCTTAACAGCAGTTCCAACTATTCTATGAAGTTACCTCAGCAGACATGGTCAGATACACCTAGCCCTCCCTGATTATACCACTTCCACATACTCTACTGAAGGCATTTATATCTCCAAATGTCAACCTTCATCATTTCCTGACTTTTCTCGGACAGCATCAAGCCAAAAATCAGGATTCCAGTAAATCACATCCTCATAGCATAAATTCTGTGGCAGGCAAAAGACCTGGATTTTAAGAAATACAATATTTAACAACACTGTTCATTATAAGTATTAGTGAGGTACAGATCCTTGAAACAACACAACCAGGAAAGAGTAGAACATGAACACAAACACTTAAAAGTATTTCTGAAGTTCCAAAGATACTGAGAGTGGACAAATAAAACAAAGTGATAATGAGTAATCTCTCTAGAGTAGTGTGGACTTCTATTAACAAGGAAGTATCATGAGAATACTATCAAAATCATTCCATCATGAGAACCACTGTTAGCTACTTATAGATATAGGTACAAATATAAACTAAAGTCACATCTGAAAAGTTCAATGGTTGCAGCATTCAAGTAGGCAGTATCTAGACACATCACACAAATATACATGCTTGCTGTACACATGTATACATATACATACCTACCTGGCAATTTCAGCTCAGAGAAAACTCCTATAGATTAATATACAAGTCGCTTAAAAAAAATGTATCCAAACCTAAATGAAAATGAACAGCTCACCCCATCTGGCTAATAGATCTTTTCTCCCTCCAGAAAACCACTGTCTGTTTTCTATTTGGTTGTTGTTGTTGTTTTTAAGTAATCTCTACACCCAACATGGGGCTCAAAGTCAAGACCCTGAGTTTTTCTGGGTCTTGAATTGAACATGAGAAAGAGTCACATGTTCTACCAACTGAACCAGCCAAGCACCCCTCTATTTTGAACCAGTGTCAGAGAGGAGCAGAGGAATAAAAAACAAAAACAGACAGACATCAAAATCCATGCCCTTGACTTACATTTAGATAAGAGTGTAAAAATCAAGAAAACTTCATATGAATATTCTTCAGGTGGGGATATCTCAACAAAAATCATTTTCTAAAGATCATTTACAATGCAAACTGCAAATGTTATCAAGCAGGCGTGTGCTTTAAAATGTGCACCTATATTCTACAGATTAGCCACCTGATGGCTCCAGAGGAAAAATTACACCAAAACACATTGGTGTTAAAATAATTGAGAAGCATTCGTTTAACGATAAACTTCTTATCTCTTTAGCTCTAGGTACTGAGGATGCATAATAACAAGTAATCACATGAATTAATAAGATGCCTTCAAACCTTTCAGCACTTAACAGAAGTAGTTAAGTCATTTTCCAACCAGCACATCATAACTGTATCAAAAGTGTTCTTGGCATATCACCATTCCGGGTTTTCTCATCCCATCTTTACCCTTGCCAATATTTGACCAGAGGTAGAAAGGTCAATGTAAATAATCAGAGCTTCTGAGTGTGCATATATGTGAATATATATGTCTAAGTAGCTCACCATTTACCCATTAGTCAATATTATCTGTTTGAAATTTACCTAAGACCTAGAAAATAAGCAGGAAAAGTCCTGCGCAACCAAAAGAAAGCTCTAAAAGTGAGGATAAAGTAGACCATATATGTAATACATCTAGGGGCTTATAGAAGATATTCTATAAATCATCACCGTATTACCACCATTATCATCATTGTCTCCACCTGGCTACAGAGGACGTGGGATCAGTTATCCTAAAAAAAACGTACTCCAATTTAAAGCAGCTAAGAAGCAATCAACTGAAATGGAAGACACATTTTGCTTCTGCCAAACCTACTTAAAATAGTAAAGAGTTACAGTTAGCTTTCTGACAATAAGGGGGAAAATACAGAGAAAATTATAAATGTCAGACATAAATCAACAAGAAAGAAGCATGAGGCCATTTATACCAGGACATACAGTTTAGAGGATCTGAAGCCAGGGAGATCTTCATTTAATCTTTGCAAAGCACACAATTTTTGTTCTTAATGATGACACTGTGATAAGAATAGTACCCATGGAGTCAGATCTGAGTTCAAGTCCCAGATCTACTCACAGATCCTTGTGGTTTTGTGATCCTGGTTTAGTTAGTTAACCCTTCTGATCCTCAGTTTACTCATCTATTAAATAAGGATTGTATCTATTCCGTGATAGGTCTAAATGAGATGTGAAGTATAAACGACTAACAAAGGGATCATCACATGGAATCCACTTATTAAATGGTAGCTATAAGGGTGCCTGGATGGCTCAGTCAGAAAAGCATGAAACTTCATCTCAGGGTCAAGAGCTTGAGCCCCATGGTGGGTGTACAGATTACTTAAATAAGTATTTTTTTAAATGGTAGCTATAATATTATTACACTTTGCTTTGAAAAAACATGGAAACATAATTCACTTTTAAAGATCCCTTTTAAATAGTTTAATGCTATAAATCAATTTTGTCATGTAAGGGAATAATTTTCAGTTATCTAAAAAATAAACATATGGAAAGCCTATTCCTACATGATCCTGCCATAAATACTAAAAGTTTGTTTATAATTTAATATATAATCAAATACAGGTGAAGGAGAAGATATGTAACCAAAAGGCAGAAAGAAAGAACAATGTCTTTTTTTCCCTTTATCTGGGTCAAAGTAAGTTCACAAATGTCTCAGACTTAAAAGGCTGTTGAAAAATTTTTGAAACTGGACCAATCATTGTACTTTTGTAAGTGTAACTATCCTACTTTGGAAGTATATTTCCAGTGTTTCATCCAGGACATTTCTGTTTGTCCATTTGAAATCACAAATAAAATGTGAATTCCTCCAAATATATCCATATAAGCCAGTGGTATCTTGAGATAAGAGAATTCCAAAGAATTCCTCTTTGGAAAAGTACAAAACCTTCTGATGCCATTCATGCTATGATCTTGGGCACATTCAGATTAAAAGTCATAGTATTGGGGTGCCTGGGTGGCTCAGTGGGTTAAAGCCTCTGCCTGCGGGTCAGGTCATGATCTCAGGGTCCTGGGATCGAGCCCCGCATTGGGCTCTCTGCTTCCCTCTCTCTCTCTCTCTCTCTCTGCCTGCCTCTCTGTCTACTTGTGATCTCTTTCTCTCTCTCTCTCTCAAATGAATAAATAAAATCTTAAAAAAAAAAGTCATAGTATTCCACAGCTCTTAAAAAGTATGTTAAAAAGAAAGGGAGAGAAGTATGGAATAATGAGTGCCTCTTTAGCACTTGAAAGACACTCAAGAAATCCCTATTGAACTAGTAAATATATCTATCCTAACTGGAATGTACAGAGAAATCTTTGAGATGATAGATATATAAAATTAGGACTTGGTTTAAAAGAACTGAGTCTATTTTTCAGAACTCTGGGCATAATGACAAAACACAGCTCAAACACAACCAAACAAATATAAAATGTCTTGGCTCATAGAAGTAAAAATGTCAGAAGTTGACTACATTTGGCATAGCTAGATCTGATGCTCAAAAATGTCCTCTATCCATTTCTCAGCTTCTTGTCTTTCGGATTGGCTACATCTTCTAGAAATTTTTCTCCATGTGTTAATAGTAGATAGTCACCAGCAACTTCTGACTTATATGAATTTTGTACTCAGAAAGACAGAAAGGCTTTCCAACACCCAAGTAATTACCAGAAAGGGGCTCTATGTGACCCTGCTTGGATTTGACTGGCCCAACACTGATCACAGCATTCTGATTTGTCACCTTGGTTCATGTGACCACATCTGGAGTTGGGGGAGCACAGGGTGGGGGGCAGTGCTCTGTGATTGATAGCCCTACCAGAAACATATGATGAGAGAAAGGGACAATTTCCAAAAGAAGGATATAGTCAAGACAAAAGGGTCGATGCCAACTAGACTTCCCTACAATAAATTACTTTAATATCCTCTGTTGATTCCTTCATTGAGCCTCTACAATATTTATAGTCAGTGGTTTACATGCCCCAGACCTCACCAATATTTAAGCTTTCTCAGTTAGAGGATGTGCTTTGCTCACAATGTGGTTCATTAGACATCATGAGCACTAATTTAAAGGGATAACTTACACAAAATTTTATATTGTAAGGAATTCCACAATTGTATATTTGTATACATTTATAGTGAAAGTGATCAAGAATTATACAAATGTAAATACTTAGAGCCATGGATTTGTCTTTGACCTTCTTATAGAGTTAAAAACATCAGAACTTCTATCTTAAAATTCAGGATTTTAGATGATGCAGGACTGCTTCTGATAATGGCTTCTGCATCTATGCTTCCTTCAACTTGAATCTTTGTATAGCATGCCATTTTTCCTCATTCACATCACAAAGGGGCTGAAGATAAGATATGAAGTTATACAAGTTATATTTCCAGGTAATAGTACCCATTGTAATACTGTTTCCCTGTTCCTGGTATTGAACAAGATGCCTGAAATGTAGCCACATCTGTTTTCCTCTTTGTTAGTTATCATGTCTAGGCTGGTTTGCATTGGTTCTTTCTCCTGTAGATGATATTTCCCTTAATACTCAGAGTGAAGTGGTTTGTGGCCACTCAATATATTTTCAGCCCTTTACAAGTCATCACTATCTTGATAGTTGAGTCTCTCACCAATTTTTCTAAAATTACATATCTAAGCTTCTCTCTCAAGGTTTTCTGGTTTTCATGTATTTACAATTATGTTAGGAAAAAATTATAACTCTCTAAAGGAAGACCATGTTTTAATCATCGTTTTTTAACCACCCAAAAAAAATGCTCCTAAAATTACATTTGTATTTAGTCTGAAGAAGGAAAAAGTGAGTGGAGAAAATGTGAAAATATTTCAGTAAAGATAAGACTAGAAAGTCAAGTCTCATTAAAATGAACACTGCTGCAATAGAAGTTCACTATAATTAAAATATTTCCAAGCTCTCTCTGGACAGTGACCAATAGTAATGATGTCTTTTTGCTCTTGCTAAAATAAAAGTTTCCTTTGTTAATAATTCAAAATTACAAAGGCTTTATCCCTCAGTTCCTAATTGTCACTAGCTATTGTGGAGGGGAAAAAAGCCTGAATACTTGATTCTGGAGCAAAGTGGAAAGAGGAACAGAAAACACCAACTAATACAGCAAAAACCTCCTCACAAAGAAATGACCATCAAGAAAAATATAAAATGTATTGGTCTTTTTCTTTTCTTTCTTTTTTTTTTTTTTTTACAAAAAGAGAAGGAAATGAGTAATGGAATCCATAGACTCCACCAAGAAGAAAAGGAGCTTTGACCAAAAATGTAAACTATCTTACAATTTACACAAAATTTTTTACTTAGATCACCTCATAGAATGTAACTATTCAACAAAGTTACGTAGTAAATATTATATTATCACTTTGCTGAATAGGAAACTGTAATTTAGATTTCAAGTGTTTTTCCCGAGAAAGCCAGCCATCTTCTCATTTAAACATTTCGTACCATTTCCATAACAGCACATCTGCCTCTGTTGCTTCAATAAATTAACCATATACTTTATAAATACTGAGGCCCTATATGCCCTTTGAAAAAATCTCTAATTCATTATAGTTTCATTCTTTCTACTTCTTAGTTGTCCCACATATATATGTCTAGGTTATAGTTTTACTTCTCATTTTTTATGTAGTTCCTCTTTTAAATAGAACAATCTAAAATGTAGGTGACACCTAATAATTTATATATTGAGGATTAGATTAGATATAAATTATGGTTATGCAATGAAACTCATCTTTTCTTATGATAGGTGTTTAGTAGGATTGTATAAGAATTTTAAAAAGTATGATATGCAGTGAAATATGTCAGCATTGTCTACAATTAGATGATATAGAGAAAATACAATTTTAACATCAATTTGCAACATGGATGAGAAATAAGTGCAGAAAGAAAACAGTGTAAATGAGCGTGAAAGGACTTATTGAGCTTGCATTCTAATTATAAAGACAAGAAGAGAAATATCCACTTAAAACCCTCAACTCAATAGGTCTCTCCATTGACATTCACCTAACTAGTGAAAAAATGGCCTCAAAATACAAGTTCCATTATTTCAATTATCTTTGTAAGTTTATTCTCAACCTTAACTAAATTCAGTACATTGGACAGCATCTTGACTTAAAAAAAAAAAAAAAAAATAGAGAGCCATCTACTGGCCAGGAACCTGAGCAATCTTGGTACAGTTGGAGTTTTAAGTCTTCAGATTCTAAGATGAAGAGGAAAAAGAAAATATTTCCTGATTCCTTCTCTGTGGACAATTTTTTTTCACCATAGTGGAGTCTATGGATACTCATTCCAGTTCCCTCAAACAGGACAGCCAGTTCCTACAACCCTGAGCGGTTAACAGAGCTCAATATTGCTCTTTCCTTGGGCTCTAATCAGGTCTGTATCATCCTGCCATAGTAATTACTTTGTGAATAAAGAGCGCATAAAAAATAGCCAAGCTTTTGAGATTGCCAGAGTTGCAGATGCTTTGAAGTTACACTGGAAGTGCTTTGAAGTTCCAATTCTAATATTGCTAATCTATCTTCCCAAACAACCTATAATAATATGTTAAATAAATATTTGGTAATTGAATATTTGTAAGTGAGGTGAACTCTGTGAATATGTGACTCTATATTTTCCCTATGGATATAATTTCATAGCCTAATTGAGCCAGTTAAATGAACAAGTGAAATGATTCCACTCAAAATTCTCTTTCCTCTGTACTATTATTCCTTAAAATTTTTAATTAAAAATAAACCATGTGCACTGACACAACCACACTTCCTTAGTATATATTCCATGAGGCAAGTCTTGGAAAATGTCCTATTTGCTTGGAGAAATAATCATCGTGTAACATTCATAATGGTAAAATTTCCAATTCAGGCACCATCCATTCATAAAAATAAATTCTTCCATTTGCGTTACAGAGTGAAGAGCAGGACAGAGAGGGATGAGCCTGGAGATAAAAAGTTTCTGGAGTAGATATGTGTAAGCGTTTTAACGAGTTTCTCTAATAATAACTTAGGATCTCTTGCAATTGGCTCCTCAGGATTCCTTGTTTGGAAAATGTGTATAAATTAAGAACTTTTGTACTTACAGCATCGTCTCAACAGATTCTCACAGTAACCTCATAAGATAGTTAAGGAATTTGTTACCCCATTTTAAGGATGAGCAAATTGAAGATGAACAGTATCAATTAACTTTTCAAAATCATATGACTAACATATGTTAGAACTAGGTCTCAAATCCAGTTCCCTCTGACTCAGCTCTATTCTACACCACTACTCCTCATGTAACTATAGACACATATATTAGAAACACCTCTTTCATGAAGGTGGATAATAATCCACTTGCCTCTCTCTTCACTTGTGTTCATGCATTCTGCAACGCATCTACGTTTTCCTTTGAAGTAAAGAACAAAATATGCAGGTAGAAAGCTAGGCATAATGTGCTTCTGGAGTGGTATTTAACCATGTGCTTAAACTTGTTTTAGCCAATAATTTCTGAACTTTAAAACTGCTATACGTGTGAAGAATAGGAATAACAATTGATAGCAAAATATTATTTCACTTTTGATTGCTGCTTTCAAATGCTATAATATGTATGTATACTCTTGAGAAATCATTTCACTATCCCAACCTTACTTCCTGCAGATTTTATTTCACATAAACTCCAGCCCTATTATATTCTTAATCCCTCCCTGCTATGGCTACCTACTACCCCCACAATAAAGGATAAATTCCTTAGCATGATGTTACAAGCCATCCATTATCTATTTTTCCTTTCCCCTCCAAACTCCTTCCCCAACACTCTACTTTCCCTTTCTAGCTAAACTGAACAACCGTGCAGTTACCCAGTAGAGCCTGTATCATTTTACATTAGTATGTCTTTGCCCATAACCTCCCCTCTTTCAGAAAGGTCTACATATGACTTTCCTATCTAAAAACTCCATTCTTTCTTCAACTTAGTTCAAGCATTAGTCCATAAAATTCCTTGAGCAATCTTTCTACTTCCTTACAAAACAGGATTTGGTGATCCTCTTTTTGTGCATATCTCAATTATAGTAAATTATTGGGTTCTACTTTGGTACCTACCATAGGATGTTGCAGTCAGTTGTTTGTCTCCTTCCATGTTATAACTTACTGCCTCTGTTCATAGCACAGTACCTAGCAAGATACAGCAAGTGTTCAATAAACATTTACTGAATGATCAATGAATGTGTAAATAACCCATTTAACAGAGTAGCTAAGGAAACAGAAATTCACTGACTTCTTTTTCAAAGGCAGAATCATCCAAACACCGAATGGCATCTTGTCTGATCTTTCCTATGTTCTATTCCAACTGATATCATGTAAAAGTACCAAGGATCTGAAACATATGACCTTAGCATATAATAATATAGTTGCTTAGAACCTTATATCTAAAGAGAACAGAGAGGGAGATTTATTTATCTTATGCAAAATTCTAGAGCTATTACTACCGCCTTTGAGCAAAATTTGTAATCTTGTGCACTTCTGTTGTTGGTTTGCTTTTATTCTCCCTTCTTCAGTTCTGAATATTTAAAAACAAAATAGCAAAATGAAACAAAAGTAAGTGCTAGCGTTTTTGAGGAAAATGTGGATCCCAAGGATAATAACCTTATTCACTCCAGACTCCATCCTCAGAATGCCACTTGCATAGTAGGAAAAGCAATCCCTAAATCTGAAGAACCTTGTAGAGACATAGTATGAAAAGTTATAATCTTGAAGAATAAAAATCTAAACAAAACCTTGGATTAACTAAAAGAAATGGCTCTGGAACTAAGTTTACTGATTTTATAGTTGGATGCCTATTTGAAATGTACTTTTTGATCCTTTATTTACAAATCCCTATACCCATTATTTATGGAACATTGTCCAGAAACTGTTGTGACTCTGTGGCTAATATAAATATAATCACAAATATATTTTTATATTTATATGCAAATATATTTGAGAAAATAAATATTTCAAATAATGACTCCAAAGTGTATAATTTAAGGTCTAATTCATTAGGATAGATAAGTTCATGGAATCAGAGTTCATGGAATCAAATTATATTTCAGTCTTAAAACCAGTTCAATATTTGAACAAAGATTTTATTTAGCAACGTTATAGGAGGCAATGATACTAAACACTGAGGGATGAAATAAACAGGACATAGTCTCTGCCTTCTAGATGCTTAGTATTTAGTTTCAAAGAGAAGGCATTTACACAAATAAAGCCTGTGATACATGCTAAAAGAGATTAAAGTGACAGCAAAGTACAGAAGAGAGAAATTTCCCACCTAGAGGAAATCCAGAACCACTTCATAGAGAAAAGAGTTGCTGTCAGGCAAAATGGCAAAATATACATTAAAGCGCTCCATACAACTATGAAATCCTGTTCCATCGTTAGATGTTTTTTTTTTTTTTTCCTGAGAGCAAAACGGAACATGTTGCATTCTAAATTAGACATCAAGAAGGATATTTGGATTAGGCACTTTTAGATGTAAAAACAGAGGTCTACCAAGGGCACAGACACCAAGGAAGCGCATTAAACCACAGACAAGGAGATGCCAAACAGAGCAGGTCCTTGTGGAGGGAGAGCTGGAAGCTGAAACTTACTTGGAAATCAAGGTAGCACGGAGTACCCTATCAGCAGGGCTTGTACCTTTTCACTCCTTGTCTCACCACTCTAACTTAGTTCTTCACAGAGCTTCTCTTCCTCTTGCTACAGAAACACATTAGCTTGCTTTCTCCCTTGCATTTATTTATCTTTTCTCGCTCTGCTTTGTGAGCATTTCTCCTTCAGATTCTCCTTGTCTTTACCCACCTTGGCCTTGGAATCTACCATAGGGCTCCACTATATACATTTATCTTTTTCAAACCAGGCCATATCACATGTCCCTGTGGAGCTTAAGGACTGCCACCCCTCCCTCCTTGAGTCAGGTGCCAACCATTCATCGTCCAGTTGGCTTTGATCAGGGGAAAAGGACTATGGTTCCAAGGTGACCATGTAGTTGTCCTCTTTCGTTCACACCTATATTCATTCAATCTCCTGTTGTTTTATGTACTAGATGATACAATGTAAACAAGATTTTTCGTTAAAGATTATGTCCTTATGATGCTTTCATTCTAGTTCGGAGTGATAATAATAAAAGAAAATAAACAAGCAAGACCAATTCAGCAGGTGATAAATGCTGTATAAATAGTAGAATGTATAATAAAAATGACCAGGAGTAGGGAAGGGGAAGAGATGCTAACTTTAGCTGGGTGATTACAGAAGGAAGAGGTACCCTGTGAGAGGAGGAGTCAAGTCACTAGTGTGGTCAGTAGTGAGTTATATCGTTAATAACATAAGAAAAATATATCAAGACTGCTAAGTTATTATACCAGTCTCGCTCCCAACCAAGTTCAAAATTAACTTATCGAGTTTAAATTATATATACTAGCTATTATGAGCCATGAAGAGTCAACTTTAAAGTATGTAGAAGCACAAATCCAATATAATAAAGTGATCATCCAGTGATAGATTTCTTACTAGAAATTATGATAAATCAGGTAGGATTCTTCCTCTATAGGATTTATTGATAAGGTAAAAGCCAATAAAAAATAAAGGTTTTAAAGGCAATTTTAGATATAAGAGATCATGATCTTACTATTACCTAGTAGAGAGGAAGAAAGGACATTGAATCCCAAGCCAGGTAGGCATCAATCAATCCCACATTTCTGAAATTGTGAGTAATCCAAAAATGGTTACAATATGTACAAATGGTGCTCAATGGAGAAAACATTCCCAAGACTAAATTCCACTAGGAAAAACACTTTATGTGTATGTATTTATGTCTTTCCTGTTAGGAACATTATTTAAAATCGAAATCCTTTCACTTTACCATTTATTTAGTCTAAGTGTACTATAATTTCCACACCTATATCTCACAAAAATACAATTTTTTTGTCAGAATTTTTTTTCTCAATTTGAAGGTTACATTTTCAGATCTGGGCATCTTTCTATATCATCCTATATTCATATAAAAACAGGTAAGTAGCATGACCAAAATATTTTTAATTTTTTTATTATAAGCAGGATCATGTAATTACTAATCACGGCTTATCTAATTTTACAAATGCTGGTGGAAATTGTTCAATAGGTCACTTTTTTTTAACTGGCCTTGTCCTACATACATCACTAATCCCCCTTCACCAATTAGTTTACATTGATCTTTCCTCTGAAGAATGACCTTTTTTTCTACATCCATTCATTAGATCTTCCAGAAATAGGACTTTTTAAATGATTTGCTTTGTACGTACATTTATAAGAATTAAACAATAATTTCTCTTGGGAAATAGCATGGTACAGAGAGAAGACCTGCATTAAATATTTTTACCATAAATAATTGAATGACTATCAGCAAATTATTTAACTTTTCTGAAGTTCAGCTCCTCAACAGTAAAATTTATGATTAAAAGAGATGGTGTATGTAAAATGTGGGGCACAAATAAGAACTTAGTGAACTGAGTCCTCTTTAAAGGTGGCATAATTTTCTACATGTCCAATTGATTATAGGAGGAAAAATAATGTACTTTGAGTTCAGTATAAAACATGGTTTAGAACTTAACATGAACAGTCTTAGACTGCACATTATTTACTTGGTGGATAAAATGTCTACCTTATACATATTAATATGTATCAAAATACATTTTTCAGAAATATAGGAGTTCTTATAAAAATTGCTATAATATACTTACAGGATACTTGGCTGTTTAAATATGAACCATCTGCTATTTGCATTTCACAAAGTAACATAAGCAATTACATTATCTTCTTTAGCTAATTTTATACTACTTATTGGCTAAACCTCATTTTCTCATCTAAACCAGAATCAAGTTATATAAAGAGGAAACTCAATAATGCTAAGTTTCAGTCTCTTTTTGGCTGAGAATTTATCAAAAACATTATTTAATTCAGTAGAGACAATGTTTCATGATCATAAATATTCATTTCAGAAATCTGAACTATTATTTTCCAATATGACAGTCACAAAATGTTAAAATGATAAAAATCAATAATGATTTGCCTTTGATTGGCTCTCTCACCATGATGACCTCAAGAGGCTAGAATTTGGAAGCACATGATGAATTCCCTTCTTGGGGCTAAAATTTACTAGCTGTGTGATTCTGGAAAGTTACCTAACCTTTCTGAGGCACGGAACTCTCATTTGTAAGACTGGGAATAATGTCTACTCCACTTTCTTCACAGCTATTTTGGGGAACAAATGAGATACTGCAGATAAAAACGCTCAGAAAACTCAAACACTGAAACAGGACGGAAGAAACTGGTCAGAGTAGTGGCTCCTTTCTTTTTGTTCCCATAGCAGGCTGTTCATTGCAGTCCCCAGTATTATAATTATCTGTTCCCATGCCTGAAACGTGATACAGTAGCAGGAGGAGAGTAGAAACCTGAGGTCTGTGAAGCTCCAGATGAAACCATCTGCCGCCAGCAGCCAGGAAAACCTGGGTTCAAATCACTTATTTTACCAAAAACAGTATTATCTTTGGGATGTTTGGTGATGCCCAGCTTCTGCAAGAGGACTCACAAAGGAATTGTATAGAAAACAAAAGGCAGCTAGCCAAGAGGTTGTCCTGGCTGATGGCATTCGCATTTCTGCTTCTAGGTGAGGAAAGGAGTGGCTCATGTACTCACATCCCAACCAAGAGACAAGTTCAGGGGCTCCAGAGTAGCCCCTGTCCACCATAAAAATCTCTGACCAAGAGTGAGAAGTTGGTCTAAAGTTGGAGTATTAGAGGATTTTTACATTTATAGGCTAAGATAAATTGGTGAGGCTTAATGGGAGAGATTGCAGTGTACTTTGCCCCAGGCAATAGCAGTTCTGATGTTGCAGGAGAAAGCCTGCTCAATCTCAGGGCTTCCCTCTCTCTCCCCCACCCTCCAAGAGCCAAAATCTGTACTTTAAAAAAAAAAAAAAAAATCCCTAATTCATAATTTTGGACCAAATGGTCAGATTTATACTATATTAATATGAAGTAAACGGGACCCACTCAAATGCACTCTCTTCACAAAAAGGCAAGTTGATTTTTATACTCTTTTCCACCCTCAGAAAACTGCAATCCTCCCCTCCCCCACCCTCCTCAGAAAACAAATAGAAACCATCTGAGACAGAGCCACTGTTTGTGTATTGTATTTGTGTGCACCTAGCTACAATGTTCTTACTTCTATTAAGGAATGTTTGTCTGCCAACATTTTCAGATTTAGCAGCAAGGATCTTCTTGACAAACTAAGAAAGGGGTCCGCAGAGGAAAATTCATCATCTGATTAAGGCTTTCAGGCCAATTAAAACTCTCTGGGCAGGATACTCTTTCCTTCACTTAGATTTCAGTGAACAGAAAGTAGATTATCTCTCCAGGCAATTATCAACTCTAAAAGTGCTTGTGGTTTCAAGATTTTGGCAGAACTTGTTGAAAATAGCATCATCATAATACACTTGTACAAACACTAATTTCAATGGCTCTTTTGTCCCACATGATGTATGATCGAATTTATGACAGTCTGTTTTCCCCCCTCAGGGTCATTTCTTTTTTTTTTTTTTTTTTCCACAGAGCCAATCTGCATCACTTAAGTTCAAACTATTATATTAGCCATCCTTTTCACTAGACTAGAGAACTTCTTTTTAATTGTCCATATCATGGCCACCATGCATCAAAGGTAGGATCATTATTTTCCACTTACTTTCTCTCCTAGAGAACCAAATTCTTGTAGGGGGAGTTTTTAGGGTTGGGAATAGGAGAGCATCTGAGACTCGGGAGCAGATTCTGTCATCAGCAGTCTGATCTAGGTCTTTAAATATGCCAAGCCGGGGACACTTCATACAGTTCTGTATCTGGGCTTGTTTTCCTTGCAGACATAGGGTGGACTGACTGGGACTTGATCCAGAGACTTGGGCATCCGATGGAAACTGCCTGAATAATTTTGCATTTTTATTATTAAAGCAATATGATGCTAGTTTCCTGGGGGCACTGTAGTCTCGCTTAAAACATGTATAAACTGCTTTATTAGAGATTATAGCACTATTGGGAGAGAAAACAAAAGTGATCATTTATATGGTAATGTAAGCTGATAATTTAGGAATGATTCATTCTCATAAATGCTCCAACACTGCCGTGTAAGTTTATTGCTTAGTACGTATGGTGGAACAGAAGTTCTATGCAGAAAGTAAAACCTTTTATAAAGCGATCTTTGTTTTTTTTTTTCTCTTTATGGTAGAGTGGTATATAAAACTTGGTAAGATTTTAGGGTGTAAGGATTGCCACAGCTCTCCTTCCCACTATTTCTCTGCTCTGTCTCCTCTGCCTCTTCAGACTGGGGTAGCTTCATGGACCAAGAGGGGATATTGGAAGGGGAGCCAAGTTTGGGATGGAGGAATTGACTAGATGAATTCTGAAGTTCCTTCCAACCCTGAGAGGTAGAAATAATTTCCAGCTACAAACACCGGTGGAGAGCGCAATTAAAAAGGAATTTTGTGATATGTCAATGGATGGGGGGGGGGGGGCGGAAAGCAGGAATTGTGGTAACAAGTTAAACAGGGAGTCGGAAGAAGGACTATTTTAGTCCACATTTTATTTCAGATTAAAATAAATCCTGGGTCTTTAGAAGTCAGTTTTTGAAGGCAGTGTCTTCTATTACAATCTTTCTTTCTCAGAAGATGATAAAAGGGTAAGGGGTGGGAGTTTTTCTAGAAGCATGTGGCAAAAAAAAAAAAAAGATGAAAAAAAAATTTCTCCTAATAAGAGAAATAGGACTGATACAATTGTGTGGTAAAATTGTACAGTGATTAAAAACCCTATCGTATTTTTTCAGATAGATCAGCTAAATACAAATACATTCTCTAAACATTTTTCTCCTCAATGTTTCTCTAGGAGTCCAAGTAATGTATGACTACATGCCCTTTGAATTACTTTCACAAAAAGTAACCACTGCTAACATGTTTTTTAATATTTTTTCTATATTTACATACATTTTATGTCAGTATTTATTTATTTATTTATTTTACAGAAAATACACTAATCTTTTCCCTTATGGTTAAGGGAAGATTAAAACATTATTCCTTTATACTTTCTCTAGGATAATATAGTTTTTTGTGTTTAGAATATTAATCAACCTGGAATTTGTTTTGGATGATATTAGAGGAATATTCTTTATTTTTCTCTACATGGGCCTAATAGTCTCCTCTTCCTTTCCTATTATCCTTTCCTTTCCTGTTTTACAATGCCACACTTATCACATAAGCATAGTAGATGGGTTGGAGGGCATGATTTGCACCCTATTCTGCTCCATTGGTCTATTTATCGACTTCTCTACTAATATCATATGGGTGTTAACTTCTTCAGTTTTTGTACATTTTTCTACCAAGAAAAATCTTCATTTAACTATTTGGTTTGAACATTTTCTTTATTCATGAGAATTAGAGAGACAGAGAGAGCACAAGCAGGGGGAGAGGCAGACCCCCCATGAGCTGGGAGCCCGACATGGGGCTGGATCCTAGGACCTGACGATCACGACTGGAGCTGAAGGCAGACACTTAACCATCTGAGCCACCCAGGCACCCCATTCATTTAGCCATTTTTAATAAATAACTCCTAACAAATTTTCCAATAGAGATGGATTATCCCAGTCTGAGCTAAGGCCCGGGCAGTGCCAGGAAATTCAGGATGGAAGAAAGAAACCCTAGAATCCAAGAATATTTTTTCCTCAACAAACAGAATTCTATGGGTTGACTCTGTTTTCCAGTGATCTTTCTGTCCAGGGATCCAGGTGACTGTGCCACTAAGACATGACAGGTAACAGAGCACCTGCAGAAGCCAAGAAATATAATCTTCACCAAGTTCACTCCCTGCCTTTCGGTCCATCAGAACCTAGCAGGAAAAAAAAAGACCCAGATAGAAGAGGGGCTCATTCTAAGTTGGAGTTCAATGAAAGGTTCAAATCCCTGCCACTATCAACTGAAGGAAAAGCAGAAGTTTCCTGTGAGTGAATAATTCATTTTGCTAATAGGAGAGAGAAAGGATTTTCAGGAAATTGAGCAGGGAGATGATAGAAGGTGCCTAAACTGTCCCCTAGGAGTGTGTTGGCAAACCAAATGAAAGGTCCTTTGTTCACTTCTCACCACATATTCCTCTATGGAAGCAAACTGGTCTTTGTAGAAAGAAGACCTCTGTTAAAATAATATTTATTGAATGCTTATTATGTACCAGACACACATACATCTGTATGTGTATATACATATAACTTTTAATAATTTATATATAGTACAGTTTACATATAATTTATATTTTAATATGTGTGTGTGTGTGTGTCTTCATTTACTCCTGACAAGCACCCTGGAAGATAGCTATCATGATTTCATTTCACATTTGAAGACAGGGAGGCTGAGCTACCCCCAACATCACGGCACTCCTTCCAGGACTATAGGCATTACTACGCCACTCTCAGCCTCAGGCTTCTCATGGAGAAAACAGGAGGGTCCTGCGATGGACTACCGTGAGTAATTTCTGAGCTAATGGCTATGAAACAGGCAGCATGGGCCCGACTCAGAAAGTGCTCAATAGCTAATAACCGTTTGAGTCACACAACTGAGAGCCCCGGTAAGTCTCTGTGCATAAAGTAACATCCCTCAGGCTCAAATCAAACACTAAATACCTATTAGGTTGTTTTGTTTATGGACCATCTTCTACAGCTTTTTAAAAAGGTCCCTTTATAAAAATAAAGGCAAGTTTATCTAAAACAATGATTTAAAATAAAAGCTTATTACAAACAAATGCAATAGGTTCTTATGCCAACGTTCCAACCACTCAGCTCTCACCTTCCAAGCCCACCAGTCAGGTCAATAGCAGGTTTCTAGACCCCAGATTTCTAACAGAAGCCCTAAAAAGCATTCGGTTTTACCAGCACGTGCAGCTGTCTGAGCCCACATTCAAACCCTGCGGCTTGTGCTGATTCAACTGGATGGTGCTTACACAGCCCACAGATCATTCCCATCCATAATCCCCGGGCAGAAACAGCCCCCACATCACAGACCACGGCTTTCATTCAATGAACCCAAGCAGGGTCTACTTCCATCTGAAAAAGGACTGTGTGAGGTCCTCTGGAAAAGCAGAGACGCATTCAGGTCAGTTTTATGACCCTGGCCCACAGTAGCCATTCCATAGGTACCACCTGGTTAATTGACCAAAATGGCAGGGCAAGGTGAAAGCCTGGTCGCGGAATTCCCTTCTGCCATTCTCTAGAGCAAGAGACCTGAAGAAAGTAGAAAGTCCTAACATGTTAAATTGCTCATTATGAGCTAGAAACTTTTTAATGATCTTTTTATCTAAACTTACTGAGAGGTGAGATCAAATCAGATCCGCTTTCACATCCATACACTCAAAATGGCTCACAGGTGTGACAGAGCGGAGGGTAGGCCTGAGATTAAAATGCCATCCCCTTAGATTTAAACCTTGGGAACATTTAACCAGAGAATTTACATGACACCTTTCTCATTCTTCCTCTTATCCCTACTTCCCTCTCTTATTTGGTGCTAAAAAGATACAGAGAAAGAAGGGGTATTTTTGAGAACAGTAGGTGTGGCAATTTTACCTGCCCGTTCTCCTTATTCCTTTTTTTTCTCCTCTTCATAAACACTATTTAAAAATTAAATACAGGTTTGGTTGACACTGAATATGGGAAAGGGAGAAGCTTTCAAATTTTTCAGTTTTTCCAAAATGGGTACTTTTTGTTTTATGTTTATAACTTTACTTTCTATCATACCATAACATATAATTGCATTAAAATTTTTTTGGAGAATTAAGGGAGAACATCACCGTTGTCTCATCACTCAGAAGTAAGAATAGCTGACCACTCCTTGAGAATTTCTATGTCCCAGACACTTTACCAGGACTTTGTACATTACCTCGTTTAATCCTCACAACACCACTATAAAATAAGCACTATTATTATCTTCTATCTATAGTTGAAATTAAGGCACAGAGTAGTTGAGTTAGTTGCCAGAGTCACACAGCTTATAATTAGTTAAAACAGTACTCGAGTCTGATTCCAATGCTCATGCTCTCCACCACCCTTCTTTCATCTAATACTTTAATCACTTTTTAAAATAAAGTTGGCCCTTGAAAAACCCCCGTCTCCATGCAGTTGAAAATCCACATATAAACTTTGACTCCCCCAAATCTTAATTACTAATAGCCTATTACTGTTGATCAGAAGCCTTACTAATAACATAAGCAATTAACACATATTTTGCATTTCATATGTATCTAAACTGTATTCTTACGATAAAGCTAAAGAAAAGAAACTGTTAGGAAAATCATAAGAGAAAACGCATTTACAGTACTGTACTATATTTGTTGAAAAAAAAATCTCTGTAGAATTGGACCCATGCAGTTCAAACTCATGCTGTTCAAATGTCCACTGTAGAGTTAAATCATACTGCACTTATAGTTTGGGAACAAAGCTAATATACTCTCTTTCCCCACAAACAAGGAGATTTCCTGATCTCTATTTGAAGGGGCAAAAAAAAAAAAAAAAAGCAAGTTTGCTAACTTTACTTAAATGTATTGAATGATGTTGCACAAAAACCACTAAAAAACCACCTCAGATTAGTAACTGAAAGCAAATCACTTCAGGATTTTGAAGAGGAAACTTATAAAATATGGTATGTTCAAAAATGGAGAGGAGGCTAATCTCTCTCATATACCTTTCTAAGGGGTCTTTATTTAAAGTGATTCCTATCCTCTCAATCAGCCCCACACAGCTGAGAACTGCCAGAGGAAAATCTCAGACTTCCCACATGCAATCAATACGCAATGCTAAAATAATAAAATTCATTTGGGGAGTCAACACGTATACCAGTGTGCCTAAAGGAAGGGCTGACTGTGATGTTTCACACAGCCTTGTCTTCAAATTGCAAAAATTACCAGGTTTTCACTGCTTTTCCCTTTTCCAGAGCTCATTCTTGTTGTAGAACCATAAACTCTACCCAGGGAGATTCAAGGTATGCACAAACGAGGAGCTTGTGGCTTCTCAGCCTTAGACTTTCCTAGCGGGTAGGTAGCACTCCTATCTTCCTTGCTTTAGACCAATTTCCCTGAAGAAACCCAGGAAATTCAGCAGCACTTAGCCAGCCCTTCTTATGACTACAAAGAGACTATAGGGGTGAGTTGTTAAAATCTGACTCTACCCCTTCCTGCTATGGGCAAATCCCTAACTTCTATGGTCAGTCACTGCTCTCAAAAAAGAAGGCATGGACTCAAACAGTGCTCTTGTGTTGAAGCCCTAGGGTTCTGATGTAGGATATCCAGTCCAACAGTTAGCTTGAGAAGATCAAGCCAGCCTCTCCCTGCACCCTGGCATCATTCAGAGCAGCTCTGCCTTTATCTTTTTATATTTGCGGGTTCTATATAAAACTTTGTTTAAAAAAAAAGTCTGTTGCTACAATTTTTTTTTTTAAATCACTGGATTGGATGATTGGATGCTTCGGTTCTATGCAATTTTTTTTATAATAACCCAGTTCAAGTTTGTATATTTCATGTGAAGCCAAAAGAGTACATCCTCCTCACATCTGTATTATTATACATTGTTTTCCACAGGGTTTTTTGAGGAGGGCTTACTGCCTTTACTGGCGATATTTATGGAAGGTCTGAACTATCTTAATCACACCAGTACCTGCAGATCACGTTCAAGCAACATAACGTGTGGTCTTTCACTTAGTCCTCACACAGCATTTCCAAAGGCATAGTTTGACCACATTATTTGAGAGTCTGGGAAACCAAGAGTCCTAGGTGGTACACCAGGTAATACTGATCAGCTTTTGCCTCTCCCAAAAAAGTGATCACATCTAGTTTCTGAAGACACAGGTTCATTGAGGACATTGACATTATTTAATGTTTATCTCACAGTCTTTTAAGGAATGATACATATGTGAAATGTATCAAAATTAGGAGAGCGTGATACTCAAATTGCTGGAAAGGGACAGCTGGATTTACACTTACCATGTTACGAGGGCATCAGCCACAAAGAGCACTGTGAAGACCTATGTGTATTTTCCATAACAGCAGATGTTAATAGAGAACAGTTTTTTTAGTGTAGTATTGATCAGTCTAGCATCTGGGTAATACTATAATCCTAGAAGGTCTATATATTTTGGGAAACTCATTGTTTGTGCCTGCATATTTTCATTTAAGCCACTTTCAAACCAGAGTACGCAGGCCATCTATATTCGCATCATGGCAGGGTGGTATTTTTGAAAAGCGAAAATTTCTACTGAATCAGAATCTTCAAGAAGGGCCTGTATTGTTAGCATGTTTTCCAGGGCTTCTAGTGCACTCCAGTTCATTTTGAGTGTGTGACCCCTTTGCTGTAATAAGGTCTCAGAAAACATCATTTGTGTGTTCTGAATCATTGGCCTCCAGTTATGAGGTTTGGGAGGTCTTCTTACTACTCGATTTTTTTCTTTTTAAATTAAGTAGGGACAACGGGGTCTCTGGGTGGGGTGCGGATGTTGTAGATGATCTCTAAGGTCCCTGGCAACCTGAACATGCTATTCCTGATGCTAGTGGGGTTAACTTAAGCTTAAAGGTCAGAGCAGTTTATTACCTTAAGTACTTTTCAGTTAGTACTATCTATTCAATGGCATATATTCAAACTGGAGAAACAGAAACTTTTAAAATATTTATGTACCTATTTATGATGTGTGAAATGGAAAATGATACATCTGGGAACAAGTACCAGAAATGAAAAAAGTGTCTAATAAAATAAACAAACCAGGAAGAAGTCTATCACCTGACTCAGTTCTTCCTAGAGGGGCAATTGAATAAGATTTGTCTTGAAATCCACAATTAAATGTACTATAGAGTCTAGCCAGAGAACTTGGTTTCAAAAAAACATGACTTGGTCTTTTTTGAGTTTGCGTTTTTGTTGAATTAAGTTGAGGTTTCTAAACTGATTTTTTTAAGATTTTTTTTTATTGTTTATTTGAGAGAGAGAGGGAGTGCACAAGCAGGGGGAGGGGCAGAAGGAGAAGCACACCTCTCACTGAGCAGGGATCCCGATGCTGGGCTCCATCCCAGGACCCTGAGATCATGACCAAAGCCCAAGACAGACACTTAACCAACTGAGCCACCCAGGCACCTCTAAACTGATTTCTAAGTAGATTTTTGAGTCATTAATCTGATTTTTTCCCATTGAGATATACTCTGAAAACCAACTGATGACAAACTTTTATTCTATAGATTTTTGGACGAGGCTTACTTTTTTTGACCAATGCTTATTTAATGTCTGTAGTATGACCAGTTTTACTTCCTGACATACTGTTGATCATCTTCCATACTCTTGAACATCACATACCAGACCACTCATTCCCTGGCTAAGCCTATATCTTTGTATAGGCTCACCCACAGAGGCACTGAAATTCCAATCATGCTAAGTTCTTTGAGGATCAAGACTTTGAAGATGCTGTTCTCTCCTTCTGGGATGCCTCCTCCCTCCCTCTTTATTACCCAATATATGTGACATTTGATCTGTAGCAGAAAGGCCACTGAGGGAAGAGCAAAGTGAAGAGAAGAAGAATATTAGGAGATATGTGGGAGGCAGAAAATAGGGCAGATCATGTAGGACTTTATATTTGAGTTAGATGGAATATAATTGAAAGGATCATAGCAGAGGAGTGGCATGATGTGTTTTGTACCTAACACAGAGCTCACTCTGGCTACTGTGGTGAGAATGGTCTGTGGGTGCAGGGAAGTGTGAGAGAAACAGAAGCAGAGAGACTAATTAGGAAGGAAAACAGCCTGAGTTGTTTGGAAACAATGGAGATGATGGAAGGTAGCCAGAGTCTGAATATATTTTGAAATTAGAGTCAGTAGGATTTGCTGATGAATTCATTTAGGTTATGACAGAAAGATGAAATCAAGGATGACTTCCAAGAAGGAAGTCAGACCGATTGGAAAGATGGAACAGCCATTTATTGAGATATAGCAGAAGGAACACATTTGCAGGGGATGGTAGCAAAGTAGAAGGTCAGTCTTAGGGATGTTGAATTTGAGATGGGTTTAGACTCTCAAATGGGGTTGTATTGTAGGAGGTCGGATATAGGAGTCTAGACTTTAAGGGAGAGATTGCATCTAGAAAAATTAATTTGTAAGTTGTCAACTGTAGGCATTATAAGTGAGTATAGATATAAAAAGGAATGTTAAGATAAAACACTAAGATAAAAACACTTTAAAAAGTGAGATAAGTGAATAAATGAATCAGTTATGCTGATTGAGATACCATCTTGCAGAGTAAAGTAACTAATACGAAAATCTCATAACAGTATCATTCAAGAGATTTCATTCTTCACTTTATACTCTTACGGAAACTTGTCAATTCTCATTTCTAAGAACGTACAACTAAAGAAGTTATTTATTAGACTATTATAGATATGGTGAATACAATTATCAGATTAAACATGGAATTACTAGGTCTTCTAATTCTATACCTCAGTGGTCATAGATTTGCAAAAAGAAACAAAAATCAATGTATCATTACGATGAGGCTGTTGAGTTTTAGATGGGTATCACAGCCAAAAGAGGTGTTTGGGAACATTAAAAACTTCTCATATCCTCACATGATGGCTCAGTTTCCGATCTTTATCAGTTTACAGTTACAGCAAATGCCTGTGCCACTTCCACATGTCACCTCCCTGAGGAGACCAAGGTCCGCCCTAACTTTAGCTGCAGACCAATAAAACTTCCAAAGGATAAGAAGCATTAGTCCTTTCCCATTTCATAGTGAAGACTGAAAAAACAAATGGTCCTTACTGGCTACCATCCAGCCCTATTATTATATATGTCTTGGATCTGGGTAAATCTCCAGAAACATCTTCAGGCATGGAAACTTGGGCCTTCCAAAGCAGCACCATGGAACAGAAAAGTGTGCCTGAGAATGTGTCTGGACACACCTTCCACTCAACCACCTCATCCTCTTGTCAAACCCTGCCACCTCTGTGCTTGGATTTGTACCTTCAGATGTCACAGCATACATTCGCTCTCCACTCAGATTTGACACCTCTCCATCATTAGCTTCCCATCTTGGACACCTTCCCTTCATGAACTAAGTTTCTGAGTCCTACTCACACACTCCCCTGCACCCAGATGCAGGCGATCTATTTTAATAACCCTTCCTCAACAACCAACAGTGCCGAATAAGAATAAAAACCATTGATTTTAATACTTGCTCCACACTTGGCCTTCCCCCATGTTATCTAAACCATACAATAATTCTAACCAGAAAGGCATTTTCTATTTTACAAATGAGGAAACAAACTCAGAATGACATGACCCAATTCTTATGGTCACATAGCTGCTAGTAACTGGAAGAATTGAGATATGAACCCAAGTCTATATTAATCCAAAGTCCAAGCTCTTAATTCTGTACTACCACCTCCTCTCATCATGACCTTGTCCCACTCTCCATGAGACAACATTAACACAAGTTAAACGATAGTTTGTTTGTTTTTTCAACCCCTCTGGATGAGGTTAACTGCTTCTTGATTCTCCTTTATAAGATCCCTCAGAATATTTCATGGTCTTCTCCAAACCTCTATCCTTTTGCTCCCCACCTCGACCATCACCACCACCCTGGAGATTGTCAGAACTGTGTTATAACTACTGAAGTCCAGGAATGAATCAGATACTTTCAACAACAGCCAGATTGAAAAGAACTTCTATGTGTCTAAAAGACAAGAGATCCAATTTTGTATCGGGCTCCAAATCTGTTTCTCAAATAGCTCCCATAAATCTGTACCAAAATCAAAAGATGTGATTTATAAAAGAACCTCTTCTGGGATGCCTGGGTGGCTCAGTTGGTTAAGTGGCTGCCTTTGGCTCAGGTCATGATCCTGGTGTCCTGGGATCGAGTCCCGCATCGGGCTCCTTGCTTGGTGGGGAGCCTGCTCCTCTCTCTGCCTCTGCCTGCCTCTCTGCCTGCTTGTGTTCTCTGTTAAATAAATAAATAAAATCTTTTTTTTTAAAAAAAAAAGAACCTCTTCCAGTTAACACATCTACTCCATTGTTTGCTTCAAATCAAGGTTTCTATGTGGTTTATGGTTGGAAAGAAGAGAAGAGGGTCAATGGGGTTTCCGTCCTGAGGTTCAGGCTTCACAGGTATGCCTACTGTTCTTCTCTACACAGTTCCAGACATCCTGTGGACACTTGACACTCATAAAGGAACAGGGTTAGTCACACAGTCTCAAGCTACCTGCCCTAAAGAGGCATCATGGGGAGGAGTTTAGGTCACCAGCTAATATTCTTATGCCTCTTGCCCATAATGGATTTTTTATCACATCATAAAGGAGGCTCCTCAGCCAGTTGGAAATCATTGCCTTGCTGAATCAATTATGATTGCAGGGCACTTCGGAATGTTATGTTGATTGTGATGTTAATAGGTACAAAAATACACAATGTGAAGCTCTATATCCATTCCATTAATGTCTAATTTAAAGTTTGTTTCCAATATCATCATTATGACAGAGAAAATGACCCAGAGGACATAGTACTAGAGAAAGTAAAGCTCACTTATAAGTATTCTGGCATCTAAAAGCCACTTGCCTCTCCCCAGCTTCATTCCTCATGAAATGCGCACAACCCTGAGTTTGGACAGCCAGGCCTACAGAATAATCAAAGGGAAAATTTCGATTGGGATAAAATTGGCATGCAAAGCATGAAAGTGGGGATAGAGTCACATTGTCATTTCCATTACTAACATGGTGATACAACAACTACAGCATTCACCATGAATTGCATTAAGACTCTGGAAGCAGAAATCTTGGAGGTGCTGGAGTACCACCATGTCAGTAATTTCACATTAATGTATTTGAATGATGTCCCATTCACCCTTCATTTTCCAGACTACCAGGCGTACTGTTTTACATGGTTATGGACAAGGTATTTTGGCACTCATTTTCATCTTTCTCTCTCTGACCAAGCTCTACTAGTAAAAAACTGACCCTGTTTATAATCTCCATGGCTGCAATTTCCTCTTTTGTGTTGGCTCTGCAATATTTCAAATATTAAATTCTGGGGAGAGAAGAAATGCCATGGAAAGCAAATCATGAACCTTAATAAGAAATGAGATTTTTAAGCTTTTGGAAGTAGGGTAGTTTGATGACAAGTTATCTAGAAAAATATAGGACAACAGACGAGGTACATAGACCTTGAGTTTCTCATTAGAGTCTAACACCAGCTCAAAATCTCTAGAGTATACAGTCATGAGCTCAGATTACCCAACCTTTTAGATACACTATCTCCATCTGGACCAGAGAGTAGTTCCAGGTAGGAAAGTGTCTGGTGGGATAACTTGGGATATACAGAGGACCCTGGGTTGGAGACCAGTCAGGTGATAACTACATAGCATCACTTTTCTGAGATGCAAATTATAGACCATAAAAGTCTATAAAGCACTACAAAATTTGAATTGGTATATAAAGGTAAAGTGATCAGACTTTTTGGGAATCTATTACATATTCTATTCATTCATTCATTCATTCTGGTAGGGAAACTTATCCCAAGGGTACATATTAACAATAAACCAGACAGTGAGAGAAAGATTAAAAGAAAAAGCTATAGTCATAGTAGAATTTATTTGTTGATCAGTTGAGAGATGGAGGGAGGGAAGGGTAAGGGAAGGGAGGAACCAACATGAAATTGGTGATACTTGAACAGTTTTCCAGGTGGAATGCCAATCTGTGAGGGGATAGAATGGAAAAGACTAGAGTCAGAGCAGCCTAAGCAGGAAGAAGGAATTAGAGTATGCCCATGCCCAGGAACCTCATGAGACCCAAGGCACTCAGGACCATGTTGAAGTCAAGCGTAATTGGAGAAAGATCAGATTCTCAGTCTTGTGAGGTGTGTTAAGGAGTATATATACTTTCTTCTAAGTCAGTTGTTCTAAATTCTGGTTGCACATTAAACTTGAGGAGCTTCTGAAATATATTCAGATCCATCCTAAGGGATTCAATTTATTTGGTTGGAGGAAGGTCCTGAAGTGCCAATTTTCAATGCTATCCAGGTACAGCTGGGGTTGAGCACCACACTACAGGGATGAAGTTATGCCAAGAATGTTTAAGCAAAGAAATGTCAAGGTCACTTCAGTGCTTTAGAAAGATAAGTCCAGCAGATGTTTGGAGAGAGGTGGAAACCAGGTAAAAACTATCAGTCTATTGGAGTAGTAGTGTTCAAATTGGGGTTCACCAAAACTCCAGGGTTTATGAAATTTTTGAAAAGGTTATAAAACATTTTCCTTCAATTTGTTTTTAAGAACATTTGCTTAATTACTGTTAAAACAATAGTTGACAAAAATTCCAATGTGACATAAATAAAATTTTAGCACATCAATAGTGGTTGAATTTATGTTTCAAATTTAATTCAATATTCTCCTGAGATCCTTAACTGGTGGATAGCCTGGAATTATAAGGCAAGTTGTTTTAAAGGGGGATAGGGAAAGTCACCAGACCATTCTCATACATTGACTTTCTTGTGTATTTTTTTCAAAATTGTAACAAAATACGCATAAAATGAAAATTACCATCTTAACCATTTTAAGTGTACAGTCCAGTAGTGTTAAGTCTATTCTCATTGTGTAACGAATTTCAGAATTTTTTCGTTTTTCAACTGAAACTCTATTTCCATTAAACAACTCTCCTTTACCTGCCACCCCCAGCTCTTGGTAGCCACCACTCTTTGTTTCTATGAATTTGGTTACTATAGATACCTCATGTAAGTAGTATCATATAGTATTTTTCTTCTAGCTTATTTCACTTAACATAACGTCCTCAAGGTTTGTCCATATTGTAGCTTGTGTCAGAATTTCCTGCCTTTTAAAGGACAAATTATATTCTGTTGAATGTACATTCTGCATTTTGTTTATCTCTTCACCTATTGATGAACATTTGGGTTGCTTCCACCTCTTGGCCACTGTGAATAGTGCTGTCAATATGGGTGTGCAAATATCTCTTCAAGACCCTGCTTTCAGTTCTTTGGGATACATGTTTTGAAGTAGGATTGCTGGATCATATGGTAATTCTATTTTTAATTTTTTGAGGAATACATTGACTTTTAGTAAGTAAAATCTACATACCCTTATAAAAAGCAGCTTTGTCTATTTTATAAAACAGAATTCTGCTTAAGAATTTATTTAGAAAAGTTAACTGGGGAGGAATCTGCTCCTTTGGTGGGGGTTGGGGGGTAGACAGACCACAAGGCAGAGATGGTAGGAATAGAGAAGCAGGAGTAGGAATAGATAAGAGGTGAAGAAGGTGATTGTGTCAAGGTCTCTGGGTTCCCCTACTCTTTAATGATTGTGGCCTTGTGGGGAGCCCTAGATTGAATGAAAATAACACAAAGCTCTATGGATCACATAAATTTGGAGTCAGTGAATGTCCACAGCTGACTCAGAAGGAAAGCTGCTATACATATTACAGAAGAGTAAAAACCTGCATTATTTTCCTAGCCTCTTCTCAGTAGGTCCTCTATTTAGGTCACAAGGTAAAGAAAATATACTTATAAAGAGCCTTTATTCTATTTGACCTGGAGGCCTTGTCTCCTCTCATATGCCAAAATTGATAGCACCAATAGTAAATTTGCACTGTGCTTTGAAAAAGCAAGTTACCTAAATTTTACACATCAGTAGAGAAGGTCCCTATCAGAAGAAGTGGAGAACTAATAGTGGTGCTCTCAAGCAATTAGTTGGGGCCAGAAAAGAACAAAGACAACAAAAGGAAAGCCATTATGCAAATATCTGGTCAGTAATTGCCTGCCCACCTTGAGTAGCCTTGGCAAAGAATGGAGGTGAGTAGCTGACTTGAAGGGTTTCTGCCAGACTGACTTACTAGATATCTCTATAATTAATAATAGGGTTCTGCATAAGTTTTCCTCAACAGGCTTACTGAAGATCTTGATGTGGTTAGAGGTAGGGCGATTAAGAAGGAGAGATCTAGGATAACGCCCTGGCCACCAGCTCAGATGCCTTGGCTGATATGGCAAAGGCCTGGAATACCGGGTAAAGTGCAGATTCAGGGAGTCTGAAAAGATGGCCAATCTGAAATAGCTATATGGCAGCATGAAGGGACAGAGATAACAGGCTCAACTCAAAATTATTTGTCCAAAAACCTTTTTTGTGGGTCACCTACTATGTGCATGGAATAATCCTGGTTGCTGGGAGAGTCTCAGTTTAGACAGAGATAGAGATTGACAGAGATAGAGATTGAAGATAGACAGAGATAGAGATTGAAGAACAAACATGGTCCAAATGTTTCAGAGAGTTCCTAGAGGATGTGCCAGGCAAAATCAACAATTACGGTAAACGGAGCCATTGAAAAATAGATGTTGCCACAGAGTGCTATGGGATGCTTAAGCCAAGCCCCTAATGGAGCTCTGGGGGAAGTGGAGTCTAAGTAGACCCTGAGACATGAGGAGGACTCAGCCAGGTATAGAGGAGGAGTGAGTTTCAGGCAAAGGAAGCAGCACGTACAAGGGCCCTGTGGCAGGAGAGAAGCTGACATGGTGATGGGTCAGGAATTCAGGAGGATGATCATCAAGTCCATCAGGTAATGAGGTCGGTGGAGTCCTCACACTCTAGTGAGCACCATAGCCACCAGCAGGGCTAATTAAAGCACAGACAGCTGGGCCCAGAGTTTCTGATGTTTTAGCTCTAGAGAATTTGCAGTTCAACTAAGTCCCCAGGTGGTCTGGGGACCACATTTTGAGAACTAATAATATAAAAAATATAGTGGAGCTGGCAGTTGGAGGGCGCTGAAAGCAAATCTCCCTAGAAAACAGCTGTGACAGTAAGAAATGGTAGCAGCTTGGACCAGCGGTCCAAGTGGTGATAAGCAGGTATGGAAACTGTAGAACTCACAGTTATCAGTTACTAACTGTATATTAAGGTCAACAGGGTGTTCAGAGTATAGAGTTGGAGGATCATGTTACTCCCTGAGACAGGGGAAAAGGATGAGCATATTTGGGGCAGAAAATGGCATTTGGGTCTTGAGAATATTGCTTATGAATTATGTAAGTAGAAAGCAATCAGCAAATGGATGCTGTATCAAAGGTTTGTAGAGTAGGTAGTCAAATGTATATTATTTGAGAGCTAAAAGAAATAGCAAAATAGGCTGGAGACACAGGCTAAGGTCCTGGGAAGGTACAGCATAAGCACAGAGATAGGGACTGAAGCTGTAGACATGGCCCAGAGAGAGCATGTAGATAAAGAGAAGCCTTAGAACAAAATCCTGAAAGAGAAAGAAAAAGAAAGGAAGAAAATAAAGAAAGAAGGAAAGAAAAAGAAAATTTCAGAAATGAGCAAGAGGAAAGCCAAAAAAGACGAAAATAATCAGAAAGGCAACCAGAACTACCCAGGAAATACACCAAATAGAGAGCATTTCCAGGAGGGAGTGATCCACAAATACAGAGAGGGCGAACAAGAGAGGGTCACCGCATCCACTGGCTTTTGAAACACCAAAGTGTGGTGACCTTGGGGAGGATGCTTTAGTTGAACAATAAGAGAGGAAACTGAATGCAGTGCCAACCTGATGATAGCGTATTCTGTGCAGTGGAAATCCTCTTGTGGATTGGAAACTCTACTGCAGGTTCTCTTGCTTAAGCACCTTAATTCTATGTACAGAGACATTTGGAAATGTCATGTCTATGGCAAAACAAACTTGGAGGCTGGCAAATGAAACTGATGTTGCACATATTTTAGTCTGAAAGGAAAAGAGTACCTGTGACACAGCTCAAAGCCCAGGAACAAGAGTCCTCACACCCAGGAGACCCAAAGTCATCCCACAGTGACCATGGCAGCCTTTTTCCAGAGTAGCCTGGCGGGTTAAGCCAACAGCTACAGTTCTGCTCAATTCTCTCCCTCGTGGGCAGCCTGCTTCTGCTCTCTTTCTCTCATCACATCCTCGGCACGCCCTTCTCTCTGGCACCCCTGCCCAAGTCTCCCCCTTCTGGGGCACCCACCGGGAGTGCTGTTCCTTATGTATAAGGGTCACCACCACTGCTGTGTGGGGACAAGAGTGAGAATTAACTATAGGATGGAAAAACAGCTAGAAGAGAGTGTGAGAGTAGCATGGGGACAAGACAAAGTCAGATATGATAAAGAGAAATTAGGAAATGCATTCCCAGATATGAAGACTATGCCACAAACAGGTTAACTGATAGCAACCAACAGAGTAGCATGCTGAGAGGCCATTAAACCCGGGGAAACACTGTGTAAGCCAGAACTGTGAATCTTTATTATAGTGTTCAGCCAGTGATTTGGAGTGTCTGAAATCCTCATTACCATCTCCTCACAATCTAAGTGTAGCCTATTGTTCAAAAATTAGAGTATGGTTTTAAATGTTTTATGGATTTTTTAACAAGCAAAGTATAAATGTAATTCACAAGTTTGGGGTGACAAGATTTGATTTTCAAACTCAGAGTAATCCAGAAAATCTCATTTTAACCAATACCAGTTAGCATTCCCTTTACTAAACCATTCCTTTGATTTGTGAGTGACTAATATTTTGCAGTCACTTGGCTTACGTGAAAAAGCCAAGAATCTACCCTGTTGTTGTCTAACTTATTTGACACAAACTAAAACTCTTCATCCATCAATTTCCTAGCAAATAAAATTACTCAGTTGGATTAGATGATTTGACGCTATCTGAGATACTAGCTGGCTTAAGAATACTGTCAATGGCCTGGGGTAAATAATACATTATATGTTAATAAAAAAATTAAAAAAAAAAAAGAATACTGTCAATGGGACCCGGGATACTGAGGAGAACAGATTATGTCCAGCAGAATCACAGCTTGACAAAAGCTTAGACATTATCAAACTCAACCTACTCGTTTTATATATCTCTAAAAGAGACCCTATAAGATTTAATATCTTGCCTACTATCAAGTAGATTTCTAGGATCAGATCCAGAATCAGATTGAAGACCAGTACTATTCCCACCACAGTATACACCCCTCAGTTTATACATTAAAGAGGGGAATGAGACTAAGGACTGAACACAGAAACTCACTGGTGAGTCAGATGTAAGGGAAGGGACAGTAACAATGGCAAATGGGATACATCTCCTAGAATAAAGATCTTTGACCTCAAAAGAACATGAAACATATGGTCAGCTGAGGGGAAGTGGATAATAAATAGTGAAACCAAAAGACAGGAAGGATTGCAGATTAGGTATGTTGCTGCCTGCTTAAAACAGTGTGTGTGTTTTTAAAATGCCTTTGAATCTATTCAAACCTCTGATTATCCCAGCCTAGTAGATCCTTATTCTTGGAGCCCAAACTTCAGGACTAAAATTAGAGCTGTGTGTTTCTCATTCTCAGCAATGGAGGTATTTTATTATAGTTGAGAATTTATATACAGGATCATCGAGGTAAAGAATAAAGTAAATGTCAGTATCACTTCAGTTCACATTAGTCCTTCAGAGTTCATGCAGAATGTGTGTGTTCACATTCAGATTTGCTAATTGATTTATCAGCAAATACTGAAGACAAATCATTCATAATTTCTGAGGACAAACTAGTGAATACCTAACGAGATTTTTTTTAAGAACTCCTTAAACTCAACACTCACAAAACAGATGATCATGTCGAAAAATGGGAAGACATGAACAGACATTTCTCCAAAGAAGACATACAAATGGCTGACAGACACATGAAAAAATGTTCATCAGCTTGGGTACCTTGTTAACACAATTCTTTAAGACCAAATTTTCTTTAAAAGTTTTCATGAAAGGTCGGGGCGCCTGGGTGGCTCAGTTGGTTGAGCTGCTGCCTTCGGCTCGGGTCATGATCTCAGAGTCCTGAGATCGAGCCCCACATCGGGCTCTCTGCTCGGCAGGGAGCCTGCTTCCTCCTCTCTCTCTGCCTGCCTCTCTGCCTACTTGTGATCTCTCTCTCTGTATCAAATAAATAAATAAAATCTTAAAAAAAAAAGTTTTCATGAAAGGTCAATTGATGTGCATGGAACACATTTTCCTACTCAGCTTGCAGGAATGACATTTCTGTGGTAGCTCTAGGGTTCTCCTCTAAATAAAATTTTAATATGAATATGGTAGGAGACACAGGGAACACAAAGGGGTAGGAGAGCTTAAAAATATGGGTCCATATAATGAATCACTTGAAACAAACATGAAAATACATATTGCAGAGAAATTAAATTATAGTCATGGGATATAAAGGAACAGAGGGAGGTAAGAGCAAAATAGAGGAAATAAGAAAATGAAATTCATAATTCTAAAGGAAAACAACAGCATAAATGCTTTGGGGAAAAAACAGGACTTCCCAGAGATTTTTAACCCAAGAAGGAAAGTGAACAAGGATGTATAGGGATTTACAGTTTCACCTACAGGCTGATAAATGTCATTTGACCTGTCAGGACATTATGTACAAATAGAAATGCTCAAGCTGCCAGTTATTAAATTGTTAAAACATTATTAAAATATATGTGGGGTTGGCTTTATCATCTCCATTTCACAGATGGAAAAATCAGAGAGAGTACACTTTCATGATATGCCTACAGATTCAAACCAAACCATTTGTGAAAATGGAATCTAGATATCTTATCTTCCAACCCATCCCTTCCACCTTAGACGAGGATAGAATGAATGACCAAAGAAATAATTCCATTTTCTTCCCTAGAGAAATTTTAGTACTAGACAGACACCCATCCATCTCACTGGGGAAATGTGGCAGAGGACAGCAGAGGCAGTCATGTTTTATTTTTTGTTTTCTTAGATATTGGCTCTCTTTTGTCATCTTTATTGTGTGTTGTTTCTATGTTCCTTTTAGCATATGACAATTATCTGGGTGCCTGGGTGGCTCAGTTGGTTAAGCAACTGCCTTTGGCTCAGGTCATGATCCTGGAATCCCAGGATCAAGTCCCGCATCGGGCTCCCAGCTCCATGGGGAGTCTGCTTCTCCCTCTGACTTTCTCCCCTCTCGTGTTCTCTCTCTCACTCAAATGGATAAATAAAATCTTTAAAAAAAAAAAAAAAAAAGAACATAACAATTACCCAAATTCCTATGATGCACAATTAGCTATTACTAGGATATTCAAATTTTTGCTTCTAATGTGTTTGTTTTTAAAAATCATTGTATTTTTCTAAAGAAACGTTATAACCATTTTTTAAAGTTAAATTCTTTCAAAAAGCACAAGAGTGAAATTTTTAATAACCTGAAAGAAAATGGATTACTGAGAAGAAATCACCCTTGACATTAAGAAAACATCATCCTTGGAACATTTCAAAATATGCCAATAGAAAAAAAATGAGATTTTAATAAAATTAAAATCACTTTATAAACAGTTTTTTAAAAGTAAATTTAGTTTTATTTTTTTTTTAAGATTTTATTTATTTATTTGACAGAGAAAGAGAGATCACAAGTAGGCAGAGAGGCAGGCAGAGAGAGAAGGGGAAGCAGGCTCCCCACTGAACAGAGAGCCCGATGCGGGGCTCTAGCCCAGGACCCTGAGATCAGGACCTGAGCCAAAGGCAGAGGCTTTAACCTCTGAACCACCCAGGTGCACCATCTTATCATTAGCATGTAATCAAAAACAGGAAAAAAGCTTTAATCAGTATCAAATTATGTTTCCAAAAGTTCAAATTCTTAACTTTCCCACATTTAAAAAGAAACCACCCCGGCGGCATCTGGGTGGCTCAGTTTAGCCTCTGACTCTTGGTTTCGGCTCAGATCACAATCTCAGGGGTGTGAGATCAAGCCCCACATCAGTCTGCCTGCCATGCATGAGCCTGCTTATGATTCTCTCTCTCCCTCTCCTTCTGCCCCTCCTACCCCACCCCCCTCTAAAAACATAAAAATAATAAAGTGTCAATAAGGTAAGAGATATACAAAGTAAAAAGAAATCACCCCAAACTCAAGTTGTATATAACACAAATAACTTTTTACATGTCAAATATGCCTCAATAAGATGATTTAAGAAAATTAGCGAAATACTTTTTTTTTCTGTCTTTGTGGGGCTTTCCTTCCAGCCATCATCATTATCTCAATCATCATCATATACATCACTATTGTTTAGGGCTCATGTTTCTGATACTGTGCTCAAGTGTTCTTTACAAGAATTGTGTTATTTTATCCTCACAATCCATCTGACCATAGATGTGCACTGAACCATCCTCCCAAAGACTTCTCTAACCTTACCTGATTTCAAGAGAAGGACAGACCAAGTACGTAACTACCAGGACAGGCCCAGGGAGTCTCATTCTTGTGTTCAGGGGACAAGCATGGAGAGTTCTGACACTCTGTCACTTCCTTCATGCCTCCTTCTCACTTATGACTCACAAGGGGGAAATAGGAAGGTTAAGAGAAGCTAATCTTTCTGACAACCTATTTTTATAAAATTAAAGTCACTAAAATAAAAAATCAGAAAAAGTGATTGGAAAAATCTCAGTGTCCTTGCCATTTTCCAATCTTCCTACTTCTTTTTACAGCCTTTCCCTCACATTTTGCTCTCTTCTGAATGTCATCTTGGAGAGAGGAGAGGTAAAGAGAATTTAAAATTTAAATTGGGATGTCTCCTGAAGGAAAGCAAGTTCTTTGACTGTGAGTGTACTAAGCGGTAAGCCCGCTCACACATATTATCTCCTTAGTTGTATGACAAAGTGGTGAGAACTATTTTCCCTACTGTTTAGATGAGAAGTTGGGGCAAGGGAAGATAAATGACCTGTCCGGGAGCACAGCACCAGTGATGGGTGGGGCTGGCACTAAAACCTAGCTCTGTTCGATCTTAAAGCCTATGTCCTAGAACGGTTTCTCTACTATGACGAGGAAGCAATAGTCATCATTAATTCCCTTGGCTCATACTCATTGTGCAGCTACCATGTACTAGACACAGTTTAGGTTCTGAAGATACAAGGGAATGCGTGACATAGCCTCTGACTTCAGAGTTTACAGTCTGGTAAAAGCAATGTTCAAGAGCCTCATACACTGTCCTCCAGCCACTACAGGAATTACAGGTAAACTTAAGATATGGAACTGCTTGTCCGCTCTAAGAATAAAAGGCAGAGAAATCATATGGATGTTGAAATGCAGAAAACAAATATCCTCAAGTAGCCTGCTCAGCTGCAGCTGAAAGAATAGAGACCTAAAGAAACACTCAGGGTCCTGAATGTGTAACTTGGTAAAAGATGCCTGCCAGACGGAATTACCAAAGATTTCCAGGCTCCGAACACCAGAGGGATGAGATAGCTCTTGGACTTGCAATCAAGTTGGGAGTAACGGGATAAAGACATTTTATTACGAAGATTTATTAGAGTATCAAACAACTAGGCCCAAAAGTATTTCTACTTGTAACAATTAAGCTAGAAAAGTCTGAAGTCTAAAATCTACAATTATATGCAGAAATAAGGGCAACAGAAAACAAGCAAACTGAGGCACTTGTGTGACTCAGTCATTAAGTGTCTGCCTTCTGCTCAGGTCATGATCCCACCCCGCATCTGGCTCCCTGCTCAGCGGGGAGCCTGCTTCTCCCTCTCCCCCTGCTTGTGTTCCCTCTCTGGCTGTCAAATAAAATCAGGAAGGAAGGAAGGGAGGGAGGGAGGGAAGAAGCAAACTTAGTTGCTATCATCTTCAAATTACATTTTTAGTAAAACTTCCAACCTCCTTCCTTGACCCAACAAATTGCTAAAAATACAAATGTGCATTTCCTATATAATTTTTACTGAGTCTAAGTGTTTTGTTTTTTTTTTTCTTGTGAGGGAATTGGAAGCCTTTTACTTCTCAGAGGCAGAACTGTTATTTCTTTCAGGGGCAGAGAGAAACCCCTTCTATGAAAGTTCCCTCCCTCCCCAGTATGCACTCTTTTCCTCAGCCAAGAGCAGATGAATCATGGGGAGATTTTCTGGCAAAATAAAAGCAACAACGGTCCTCATTTATTGAGTTTCCACCATGTCCTAGGCACTGTTGAGAGGACGTTAAATATGTCTCAGTTAATCTTTCCTACAACCCTAGAAAATAGGCCTTCTTTTTATGGATAAAGAAACTGAAGTTCCCAACAGGAATGGTTATGTATATTATGGTATATTCCTACACTGGAATAATATGCAGCCCTTTAAACAACATTTTGGAAGCATTTTTATGGATGTGATATTATAATAAAAATTATCTAAGAATTAAGTTCTTAACCTCTACAATTGCAACTAAAAAAAATGGCAAAATGCAAACAATAGTTAAACTGGGTAATAGAATTATGGATGACTTTTTGTACTTTTCTACATGTAGGTTTTACATTTAAAAAATGAATTTTGTTTCTGTGATTTTTTTAGAGGAAAAATTATATCCAGGAAATACAACCAAAAAACTATGGCATCTCAAAGACGAAGGCATAACTTCTGGCTGGCATGATGTAGGATGGTTTCATGGAAAAAATAACATTTTTCACAGTCCTGAAACTTATACAGGTCAAGATGGGAAACAGAGGGGCAAGAGAGATGCATTCCAGGCAAGGAAGAGTAGGGCAAGACTGCTAAGAGTTTGGGGCATGTGAAAGGCAGTTGTGAGAGAGAAGACCCAAAACAGGTGGAAACTAGACTGGAGATACCGCTGAGTGCTTGGTGAGGAAGTCTGGAGTTGCTTTGATAAGGCAATGGCAAACCTTTGAAGGTTTCTTGGTAGGGCAGTACCATGATCCAAGAAATGTTTTAGGACCTTCAGCTGCCTTGTATACACACAATGAATGGAAGATGCAAGAGAATACAGACTGGAAGAATAATTAGAAAGTCATTGAAATAATTTAGGACTGAGATAATGGGGAATTAACCTGATGGCAGTGGGAATGACAAGAAAGGGACAGAGAAGTTCCCCCTCTCAGCTCTCTATCCTAACTTCCCACTCCTGCTTTCTCTTGTTCCATCTCTTTAAGCCACACTGACCTCCACTCTTTTCCTGAAGGAACTAGCAGCCTTCTTGCCCAGGGTCCTCACCCAGGATGCTTACTCCACCCTTGTCCTTCAACACTTTTATTCTTTTTTTTTTTTTTTTTTTAAAGATTTTATTTATTTATTAGGAAAGAGAGAGAGTGAGAGAGAGAAGGTCAGAGTGAGAAGCGGACTCCCCATGGAGCTGGGAGCCCGATGTGGGACTCGATCCCGGGACTCCGGGATCATGACCTGAGCCGAAGGCAGTCGCTCAACCAACTGCGCCACCCAGGGGCCCAACACTTTTATTCTTATTTCATCCTTTGAGTCTCTGCTTCAATGTTTCTTCCAGGAGTATTGGCCTGCCTCTCTCAGCCACTCAAAGCTAGATCTTCCTGTTTTACTTCCTAGAGCACCCTGCACTTTTCTCCATTGCACTTATCATAATCAACAGCTAAAAACTAACATTTATTGTCCATTTGTGATGTCAGTTTACTGTGTTCATTCCTTTATAAGTATTATCTTACCCTCAAAATACCCCCATAAAGAAGGTAGTAGTATTCTCCCCTATTTTCTGATAAAGGAACTAAAGATCAGAGAAGTAGTTATCGATGGAATTTGGAAGTGACTGCTCTCATCCACCAGATGTTCCAGATCACATACAGGGGATAGTCTGAAATAGTGATTATTAGTATCAACATAGAATTTAGAGCCAGACTGAATGAGTTCTTTTCTTGTCTCTACCACTTACTGTCTGCGAGACTCCTAAGAATGTTGTTTAATCTCTTGGCCTTGGTTTCCCCATCTGTAAAATGGGATGACAGTATTGGCCTCACTCATAAAGTTGGTAGGAGGATTAAATAAGTTAAAGACTTTGAACAAGAATGGCACTTAATAAGTGTAATATATGTCAAAAGTATTAGTTGAGTAACAATTTGTTTAAAATGTGCCTCCCCATCTATTCTGTAGGGAAGAATCTGTCCATAAGAAGTAGAGGTTGTACGGGCACCTGGGTAGCTCAGTCTGACTCTAAGCATTTGACTTTTGATTTCAGCTCAGGTCATGATCTCAAGGTTGTGAGATCAACCCCCATGTCCAGCTCCACCCTCAGCACAAAGTCTGCTTCTCCCTTTCCCTCTGTCCCTCCTCCCCTACTGTCTCTTTCTCTCTCCCTCTCACTTTCTCTCTCAAATATTTTTTAAAAAGTAGAGGTTGTAGTTACTACTGTGTGCCTAGTACCTAGCATAGCACCTAGACATAGTATACATTTGGTAAATATTTGAATGAACAAATGAAACTGACTTCAGAGAGCTTACCACCTACCATCACCATCATGCACAGAGCACTTTAAAACTTATGATGCATATTTCATTATTTTAATTCTAACTACAAAATCAAAGGCAGGGAAGGAATTATTATTCCCATTTTGCTTTTGAGCATGTCGTAGCTCAGAAAGTTGTTTGCTCAAGGACGTACAGCTAATAAATGGTAAAGCCAAAAGAAAAACCTAGCCCCCTGACTGCATGAGGCCATGGAGTGCCTTAAAGACAACCCAAGTAGAAATTACCACCCATGGGGTTAAACCAATCACCGATGACAATGATCTTCTGGGTTACCCCAGGTCTGAGCCCTGGCCTTGCCCTGACTAAAACCTCTCAACTGCTGCCTCAGCTTTGCTCTGTATCCTCTTCTGAGGTACCTGCTGGGCCCTCCTTATCCGAACACCCCTTATTGGCCTCACTGCTCACTTCAAATCTGAGGATCGCATCGCAGAACGAGCCTGGTACTAAAAGTGCTTTAATTGTCTCATAATAAGGTAGGACATTTTTTTCTTTCTTGGTTGGAGAGAAGAAATAAATTAATGAATTAACTAAAGAACAAACAGGTTATAATCCTGGTTAACTGGAAGAACGGTGGCCGTGTTAACACAGATTGTCAATACAAGAAGAACATAGAATCAGTTCAATATCAGATATGTCAGGTTTGGAATGCCAGTAAGGATTCTATGTGAACAATGCATAACTAGAAACTGGAAGTGAGATTAGCATTTGGGAGAGATGTCAAGACAGAAGATGTAGGAATCATCTATGCCAAAGGAATGCTTGAAGCCAAAGAATCCAAATCCTGCACAATATCATTTAGTGCAGGGTTTTCAAACCACGCTCCATAGCGTGCTGGTTTTCCTTAAAGGGCATCAGAGATCATCCATTGCCTGGGATTGGGACCTCAGGGCCAGCTTCAAATAGCATAGGACCACATTTATCTGACTTACATTGACTTTCAGTGTCAGTTTGGGAAGGGAGGGAGGGAGAAAGAAAATTTGTAATGAAAAGAAAATGTTTGAAGTACTGATTCAGTAGGTATTCCCTCTCCCCATTCTACTACCAACGTATCTAATAGTATCTATGTCCCCATAGAGATAGACACATGGCAGGGAAGAATTGTGAACTTGAATTTTAGTTCTGATAGGATAGTAAACAAGCCCCTGGCACCCAGGACTCTAACTGAATTATATTCAGTGACTCATTTGTAATTTAGAAAATATTTTGAGATTCTAATCTGGTTCCAGTTTAATCAATCAGTTACAGGTTCAAACCAGTTCACCGGGGTTTAATAAAAAAAAATGTTTTATCTCTTAGTTCAGTAGAAAATAAAAATAATGTTTGGATTTAAGATTCAGCAAGTGTATGTAATTTGTTTTCTTTCATAGTTTGTCTCTGTGCCAACTCCTGTTTTGAAAAAAAAAAAAGCCCTATAGATGTCTACAAATCAATAATGGTGGACTATATTCAAGACCTCCATTTAAAGGACTCTGAGCAACAAACTGAGAGTTTTGGAGGGTGTTGGGCGAGCCTGGTGGTGGGTATTGAGGAGGGCACGTATTGCATGGAGCACTAGGTGTGGTGCATGAACAATTAATCCAATTAATCTTGTAACACTGAAAAAATAAAAGTATTTGGGGGAAAAATAAATAAATAAAATGTTATATCAGAACCATTCATGATGTCATGGGGGTCAACCCCAGCTAGTCCTTTCCTTGAGTGCTGGGAAAACATAGGTCTAATCTCATAGGGACAACACCTGCCCAGAAGCTCTTCTGAGACAAGGTCTCACATCACAGACTACCCAAGGGACAGTAGCACCACAGAGGTGAAAAGTTACATCAGACACAGCTGCCCACTTTAGTGCTTCAAGTTTCACGTAGATTCGTACCTACTTGTTATTTCTTTCTGGGCCCAATTCTCAGGGCTGTTAGCTCACCCGAGGCCCCTCATCCATAAGAGACTTGAACCATGCTAGGGCAAATTTAAACTGCTACAAGCAGTCAAGTAAAGGTAGATCCCAGCTTTCCTTTAATCAAGCCTCAGAGGAAAAAAAAACAAACTTATTTCCAGTGTACCTATTTCTTTTTATCCTTGATTGGTTGACACCCAACCCACGAACACCTCAATGTTTTTAAAAATGTTCCTAATTATTGCCTTGGATTTTTAAAAACACATAAATTCATTTTCACAGCTGCAAATTGTCTGCGCTAAAATGTCTGACTAAAGAAAATAGCTGAATTCCACTCTGGAAAACGTGTAATGCTGCCTAAGGTCAATTTCTCCATTTTAAACGTACTCACTGAGACAATACATCATTTATTCAGTGTGATCCATTTGACCTCTATGTTAGTAACCTGCATAATACCTTAATTTTGGGGGCTCTCAGAACAATCTGGATAGCTTCCCATCTTCTAACCTATACTAATAGTGCTATCAGGAGAAAAAGAGAAGAGTTTGCCACAGAGGAGGTTGTGCATTAGGAGGCCTAGAGCAGTGTGCAGGAGGGGAGAAAAGGGTCGGACAGCCTTGGGTTCAAATCCCAACTCTTTACCTACTTTGTGGTGAACTTGGGCAAGTCACTTAGTTTTTCCTGAACCTGCTTCCTCTCTGCAAAATGGGCTGTCATGAGGATCAAAGGAGATACTGTGCCTACAAACTTGGCTGATAGTATATTCTCAATACACATCTGTTCACTTTTCTACCCTTCTCAGATAAATCAAGGGTCATCTTTGCATGTCACTCAAAATGTATTAACTGCCAAAGATAAAACCTTAACATGACTTACCCTACAAAGTGAGGCTTGATTTGACCTTGAAAGTGGGAAATAGTGGGAAATCCTTCTGTAAATGTCTATTTCGGGCAATATTCCCTCAATAAAAGATATTGCAAAAAAATAACAAAGGAAACCTGGAGTTAGAGAGACTCGAATGTGAACACCAGTTCCACCACTGGTTAAATGTCAGACCTGAACAAGATATTTAATGTTTCTGAGCACTTGTCCCTCATTTATAAGGTGAAAATTACAATAAAGTCTGCCACAAACAGCTGCAGGAAGGATTAAATAACATAAGTGCCTGACACTTCTGGTGAGCCTTCAACAAGTGATCATTATTACTAACCCTATGCTACCTTACATTGGCCAATGATAAAATCCAAGATTAGAAAAGCAATTTATAAATGCTTAGGTGTCCATTGTAAATTAAGTACTAATAATATCATCTTATTGATTGCCTCTCTGAAATTTAGAGCTTGAGTTAGCTAGATTACTTACAAACTTTGAGATTGGTTTCATTCTCTGTTAAAAGCCTAAACTTCTGAGGTGACCATCAGGAAAACTTGAAATTCTTTATGTTCATTATCACTCTATCTTTTGGTTATCAGGCAATGTTTTTCCTTAAATGTACAACTACAAAGAAAATACTATAATCAATTTATGCTATGTCATTTCATTAAGCTTGCCTTTGAAACTAGATTGAAGTCAGATTGTGTGACTCTGAATATCTGTTTACAAAGTTATAATAGAAAATCCTAGGAGGCTATTTTTATATCTGGTCAGGAGCTAGAGTGATGCAGAAACCCAAAACCCTTAGTCCTTTTTAAAGGAACTTTCACGTTTGTTCTAAGAACATCTCACTTTGACTTATTTCACTTTTATAATAACATTTTCTAGGAAACAACTTTCCCCCCAAATGTCCAGATACCCCCTTCAACTTTGCCCCTGAAAACCATTTGTTAATTTTCTTTCATCAGGGCGACATCTGATTTACGGTCACAGGGGGAAAAGAACAGACCCAGAGCTGTTGATTATGCTGCTCTATCTCAACCTATACTTCACAAGTCATTTCAACCCTGGACTAGGCTAACCTGCTAACATTGTATTTCAATAGGTTGTTGCTTCTCAAAAACTAAGAAGGGTATTATGGGAATAGTACCCCAGTGCAAGCAAATATTCTGCTCATATTTCAGTCACTGATTTTTCCAAAGAAAAGCCAGGAATATAAATTTTGACAAAGGAAGAAAAGTGAAACTTGAACATCCAGGAAGTGCTAAAGAGGCCAGCTATAATTCTGTGGAAACAGCTAGTGTGAACCTCTGGCCATGAGTGTAAACTAACCATTTAGCTAGTTTTAATTAAGAAGACAGCTTAGCCCCAAATTAACTATTTAAGATCTTCCTCCACATTTGTAATGTTTTCAAAATACATTGGAACTCATACTTCTGATGTGAGTGATTTTAGATCTAGGCTATTATGTTTCTTATATGGAACTCTCTGGAACTCTCCCCTGGCCCTGCCCCCACCCTTCCTCAAGACCCTCTTCCCTAATTCTCCTCTCTTGGATTCTGTGCCAGTGCATAATGCTGAAAAGAGTGAATATGAGAAGTAACGAGCTTGGCTTTCCTCTGTTAATACCAGACTATTCCCAGTTCATCTCGTAAACAAATATTTCCTGAAAAGGAAACCTATAAAAAAAAAAGATGATGATGATTCTGGTTTCTGTCGATTAAAGTGCATCGATCATTTAACTTTCTATAACAGAACACAAATTATAGAATAAATGTGGTCAAATGCAGGAAAAGTTTCATTAGCCATCATTTCTAAGATTAGAGAATGAGATTTGATGATTGTGATCTACCAATATTCTCAGGGAATTACAGTTTAAAACTACAGAGAAAACTAGGAGTTTTTTTAAGTACCCAGTTCAGGTTATGTTTCAAATGAATTGAAGCATCATTATCAGGAGATACAACTGCAATAGACCATCTAGGAGCATATATAATAGACCAGTGGAGGCCATTTTCTAACTTTTGTATTAAAGAACACCATATGGTTTCCTGGATCTGGGGAAAGGGAAAATCATACTAGAGAAAGGGAGATGCTCAAATGCTTAAGTTCTTTGAAGAATTTGAGTTGGGTTGCCCTGGACAGAATACTTCCAACTATGTGTATTTTTTTAACCATTATATTTATATCTAAGGAAGCACTCCCAGTTTTAAATTCTCATGGTCCAAAAATAATAACTACCTCACCATAAGATCTCAGTCTACTTAAATATTTTCTCTTAATCCTTATCTCAGCAACACAGTGTTCATTAACTGGAATAAATTTAATTAGTTACATTTAATGTATGTAAAGAATATTTTCACTCAGATCACTCATCTCTACTATTTGAAATGACTTCTAATTATCTACATCACAACCCAAAATTCCTTACTCCAAACCCCAGTTAGCTTTCCAAACTTCTATTCTTTGACTCCCTTCCTGTATTTTTGGCACCAGACATATTGAGTTACTCACTGTTCTCTAGAGATGGTCCTAAATTTTCCTACATTTGTACATCTGTTCACACTACTTTCTCTCTCTGAATTTATAATAGGAGGTTCTGTGGTAAAGAGCAAGTAAAGGTGAACTGAAAGCAATTCTGTAGGAAAAATTACCACGGGCAGAATGGCTCATCTCTCCCGGGAAGGAAGATGGTGACAAATACTGTATCAAAATTCTGAGAGACTGCATCAAATTCAAGAGCAATAAAAGTGCCAGGCCTATCTGTAGGTTTGATTTGGGTGGGGTGAGTATGGAAGTTCGGGCAGCATAAGAAACATTGAACTCACACTGGGACTCTCCGTCATAAATCAGAGAAGTCTAGACCCACATAAACAGGGTCCTGCTCTGACGAATAAGACTACCAATAATCAGAGCACAGTGTCCTCCTTGTACATTGTTATATAACATTTATCGAGTACCTGCTACATGTACAGCTTTATGATAGGCACTGATAGATATACAAAGATCAATAAGAAACTCCTTGACCTCAAAGAAATATGGAATGAACACAAATAGTTCAAGAAGTGGGGCTTGTAGAAACAGCCAGCAAGGAATTTCAAATGGAAACTTCTCATTAAGTTTGGGCCCATGTAGAGTAAGGCAAAATATGCTATATACCTCTGTGCTCTACAAGGGCAGTTTCGCATTATAAGCCAGTTCTGAGAAGTGTAGAATGAGAAGACAACATTTAATATACTCCCAATGTTACCAGGCATTATCAACAGATTCCCATCTATTGTTGTGCCAAGTACAGTTCTGAATCTCCAATGTTAAGATCTCATCCTATCCTAGTGTCCACCATATTATTTCTCTCCTGTTCTTATTTCCATGTGTGAATGACCACAATGTCTTCTTTTTTGAAGTTGTTTATAAAAGACTACCTGCTACCACTGAACCATCTGGGTTCATGTGAAGACCATGACAAGAAAGGTGGTATCCCAGAATGGCTTGGGTGGGCTTCAGTTCCCTCCCTCCCTGACAAAATTTCCAGCAAAATTCTCCCAGAACCCACCGCCAACTAAACCTACAATCTAAATTAAAATGCGTGTGTGAACATAAAATCAGTTTCAGAAGAAGCATCCTAGCACTCCAAACAAGACTGCCACCCCACCAAATCTCCCCTGTAAAGCCACTATCAATTCCAAGATCATGGACTATTATTGAGCTATATTAATTCCAGTCACAGAAATAATAACCCTTTCCAAACTCTTTGCCATGCTTTGAAGCAAAGACTCCAATCAAGCTTAGGCTGGGTCTAGAATATCACAAATTCTTTCTTATAAACAGTTGTGCACATTTTGGGGTCCTGATAACTAGACTACGAGCTCCAGATAACAGTTTGCACTGAATCCAAGGAAGTGACAAGGTAACAGACACTATGTCATTTCTTCCATTCTTCTTCTTTCTATACCTACCTTCCCAAATACATGACAGAAACTATTATATGTATCAGTAGATGAAATTGACGTGTAGATGGGGGCCTAAGGTTCCGAATGCCAAAGAGTATGTTCCATACCATCAGTGAACTCTATCCTTAAGGTCAGAAATGCTAGAAAATTTTTTAGAAAAATTTCCCTGAAAGTGTAACCAGCTTTTGTGTTTGGAGAAACAAATTACAATTATCTGAAAAAGTAAATTCTTCTTGTTTAGTAATGCTTGATGTGAGGCATTATTTACAAGCAAAGAAACAAACCAAAAAACTTGATAAAACTATGCAGCATGCCTAAGACAGAAGAAGGGTTTCCACTGTTTCCTGATATAAGCTTAACTCTCAAACGCTTCAGATGACTGAACTTCAAGGTGGAGACTCTCTACTCTTGGGATTCCTGGAGGTGAAAATTACTTCTCACTCACTACCCAACTATCTTGGCCATCTTTCCACTTGAGCTTCACTCCTCTCTGGGACTGATAAAACCTCTCAATACCTTCTGAGATTTCTGGTAAAGATTTCATTCACCATGATGCTTCCCGTCTAGCCTGGGTCAAAAAAGGGATTGACAAGTTATTAGTGTTGTTGGTCACAGCTACACTGGGAGAATGGGCTAAGAGACACAAGCTTCTTAGCCAAAGGAACTCATTTGCGTTTTATCCCACACCCTACAACAAGCCAACAAAATATCCAGCTTCTGCCTGCCCAGCTGGTGTTCCTTGATTCCCTTTTGCTGCTCATGTTTAGGAACAAATAACACATGGCGAATGCTAGATGGATGAATGGCCCCCTCTGACTGGAGTCTCAAACGAGAAAGGGAAAATCAAATCTCAGGGGTGCTACCCATTGCAATTGAACTTGAAGGGCTTGGTGAGAAAAGTTGGGACCAAAGCTACAGACTAAAATTTGATTTATGGAGTTGGGTTTCTCTTGCACTCCCTTGGTGAACTAATTTTACTAAGGCTTTATTGTTTTTTTTGTTTTAGATTTTATTTACTTATCTGACAAAGACAGAGAGATCACAAGCAGGCAGAGAGGCAGGCAAAGGGAGAGGGGGAAGCTCGATGCCAGGATCCTGAGATCATGACCTGAGCGGAAGGCACAGGCTTTAACCCGCTGAGCCACCCAGGCGCCCCAAAGGTTTTGTTGTTTTAAAGTAATTTTCAATTCACACAAGCAAACCCAGCGTAAAAGATCTAGAGGTTAACCCTTCTATGGAGAAAAGAGCAGTTCTAGCCACTGCTTAACATCATGCACGGTTTCCAGCTTTGCCTGGAAAAGATTTTTCTTTAAAATAAAAAAATATGTCTTGTTTAGTTTGCATTCACTACAACAGGTTGACAGTGCAACAGGTTTGGGAGCAATTTAATTGAAATCATAAATTATTCTGCATCATCTGGGAGGCAAGACTGTCATTCTAATGCTTTTGTTTCCTTTGGAAACAAAGTAGCAGGATGCCTCAGGAAATGTACACACCTCAAAACAGAGCCTGAAAACACAGGGCCAGCTCTGACTACTGGGTGTGTCCCTCTGCCTTTATTTTCACAATAAACAAGACCTTTCCAGCACAAAAAGAGTTTAGATTGAGGGGAAAGGTAGCACATGGGATAGCTCTTAACCCCTGGGAGCCCACTAAGACCCATAGTTCAGTGTGCTGTGAAACCCAATGCTAGACTCCTTAAGAGGCAAAATGAACAGCTGCCATCTTTCTGATCTGAGGTCTGAGGGAGAAATGTGGGGAAAGGCAGAAAGGAGGCAACTGAGATTAAATTTATGGAGTGCCTGGGGCTCTGCAAACCTCTATTTATCTGATTGGTGAACTGCCTTTGAGGGGGCAGATCCTGGTCTCACGGAGATGGAGGCAGTAGAGGATGTGGTGGCACAAGTCTGAGCCCAGTGGAGAGGAAAAGCTCCCCCTCTCCTGCCCCCTGTCAAATATATTGAGGCTTTAGGACTCAGGGATCAAAGGGAATGGATCTCTGTTTTGGTGTGTGATTGTTTGTAGCTTTGGGACGCAGCAGGAAGCAGCAGTCTATGCACAGTAGTGCTCTGCTGCGGTGGAAAGCCTGGAGGAAGGCCAGCAGTGCCCACTGGACAAAGACTTGACTGAGCAAGTGGTAACCGGCCTGGGAGATGGGCCAAAATACCTGCTTAGAGAGGGTACTTTGCCAGCGTGCTTGAACCGGGGAGTGCCAAGAGCCAGCACTATCTGGATACAAAATTGGTGAGGACTGGGGTCAAACAGCTTACTAAGACAAGTCTCCAACAGACTGGGGATTCTGGTTTTCGATCGTTAAAATCTCCCTTCATCGGTACATACACAAAACATATACTCTACCCAACTTTCGATAGTTCTATTTTTTTTTTTTAAGCCACAGTCAAAAGAAACTTTACTTTGAATTTTTATCTTTTCCCAGGCTAGCAATAATGCAGTACGATACTCTCATAAATGCTGGGCCGCGGCAGCCAACCGCAGCTCCCAGTCAGCCTGCTGATTAGGAGGATAAACAATCCGTAGGCTCACAAGCATTCTGTACCCATCCGACCATTCAGTTTTCACTTTCGCTACAGTATTCATACATTACACGACATATTCGACACTTTATTATAAAACTGGCTTTGTGCTGGAGGATCTTGCCTAAATCACTGTAGGCCAGGGTAAGTGTTCTGACCATGTTGAAGGTAGACCAGGCAAAAATATGATGTTAGCTAGGTTGGGTGTATTAAATGCACTGTTGACTTAAGGTATTTTCAGCTTATGATCGGTTTATCAGGACATAACGCCAACTCTAATAGAAGGAGATTTACACACACACGCACGCACACACACCTTCCTCATGATGAGCTCAGTTTTCATACCGGGCAGAGGGAAAGGCAAAAGACAGCTTTAGATTTAGCTGCGGTGGAACAATCTGAGGAGCTCCATTTCACAGATTTCCGTAAATTAATAGAGATATCATTTGGTAATCCATGATATTCTCCACACCCAGGTTCTCACTGCTCACGACACAGCTCTGCCCAGTTTTCTACGTCAAATGCCTTCTTCACCCAGGCTGTGTGGTCAAGTCAGAGAGCTGGGAAAATTTTACATGCAGATAAACACTCTCTCTCTCACACACCAGTCATTCGCCCAGAGTCTATATGGCCACATTTAAACATTTATATTTTAGCAGAAAGTTTTTTTCAGCTTATAATCATTGTAAAAATCACTGCATAGTAAATAAAAAAGTATAATTATAAAAATTCAATACAATTATTGTTCATGACCTAATTCAGTCTTGAGCACCACAAATAATTGTTACTGCCAGAGTTTTATAATTTTGCTAATATCATTGTTAATGAAGCACAAAAAGGATATTCCACCTGCACACCTCATTAGAGTATATGGTTTGTTCATTTTTAACAAACTAATTTTGGACTTTGGGTTTAAAATTAGATATAATTAGTTCATTGTTTGATTATTTGATGTGGTTGGAATCTGTGACTCCAATATGACAATAAGTATCTTCTTCCTAATTTTTCAACCCCAATCCAGGGATTTACAGCAAATTACCTCCCACACAAAACATCCCTTTGATTTCAATGAATGTTTTCCAGAAATGCAAACAAAGGGACCCATGTCCTAATTGGGAGATTACTGTTTGCTGGGGACTTTTTGTTTTGTTTCGTTTTGTTTTAAAGATTTTATTCATTTATTTGAAAATAGTGAGAGAGAACACAAGCAGGGGGAGTGGGAGAGGGAGAAGCAGGCCTCCCTTGGAGAGGGAGCCTGATGTGGGCTCAATCCCAGGACTCTGGGATCATGACCTGAGCCAAAGGCAGATGCTTAATGACTGAGCCACTCAGGAGCTCCTGCTGGGGACTTTAAAAATATGGAATCAGAAAGAGAAAGTGCACTCCCTGAGCCTCTTGCTACCTTGAAGCTTCCAGGGTTTTATTCATCTTAACGTGGAACAAACATGCACAACTAGCCTAGCAAGTTGAGCAAGCCAGCTGGGGCCTTCTTTTCAAGAGCCATCTTTCTCTTTCAGTGGGATATCTTCTGAGCATTGCTTTTTCTTTTCCTGAGGTCAGGAGTCTCTGGTGACTCAGGGGTGGAGAGAAGTAACTTAGGATGCAGGGCAGCTTTGGAGAGAGGTATCTCATGAAACAGCAGAACTCCACTGGCAGAGAAGTGAACAGATCCATCCATCATTAATACCTAATAACCTTCAGAGATGACTTAATTACATTGATCTTCAGTCTTGTCATCTTTACAGTGAAATTATAGAACAAGAACATTTCTGAAGTCTCATACCATCTGACTTTAATATTATATGGGTTGGTGAATGTAAAGGATCTAGTATAAGTAAAATGAAGGTCATGCAGGTAGAGACAGTTTATGGAAAAACCACTAACAACCTCATGGAGGGAAGCTGGGGATACCAGTCAGTCACAAGGATGGTAGAAGAAACTCAAGGATCACAATGACCCTTGCATATGCTGTTTATTTTCCACTTCTGATCAACTGATCCCCATCTCCCTTTTCAACATCTTACTGAACCTTCCACTTCGAGGTGCTAGAGGCGAACTTCATTCTCGTTATGTTCTCCCACCCCCCGCCCCGTGACTTCAGTATTTCTGTCAATTCCACTTCTACTGTTTGTTCCTACCCAGGCTTCCCAGCATTCTCTTAGCCACACAGCCTTGAAATTTATCAGATTTCTCTTAGTCCCTGGAAAATCATCCAAATAAGGTTCCATGCTGCCAGGTCTACTCCTACAATTTACTGCAGATATGTCCCTTTCACCATCAGCACCTTATTTCAGACCTCCTTGTGGATTTCCAGGATACCTCATTCACCTCCTCACCTCTTCTCTCTTGCAGCCCAGCCTGTAATTGGACACCACAGGTATTTTCCCAAAGGGAAGGTCAGAGCCTATTATTCTTAAACACATTCAATTGTACCCTTTAGCCTGTGCATAAGATTCAAATTCCCTAGACTGCTTTTGATTCCCACAACTCTATTTCAAGCAAACTTTGTTGATTTCTCTCCTATCTTCCATATACACTTCTCACTTACTGAACTCCATCGTCCTTCCTTTATATTTTCCCCGCTTTTATTCCCCTTTACTATTATCTCTGTATGTCTGAGTCTACTCTTGGGTCAAGGCACTAAATGCTACCTTTTCTCTAGAGCTTTTCCACATCTTCCTGCCAGAAGCAATTGTTCCTACCTCCAAACGCCTATAGTATTTAAGTTACACTTCTCTTACTGCACTTCTCATTTTTGTTAAAATATTTTTTAAAAACACTCTTGACAAAATTGCAAACTCCTTGTATAACTAATGTAGTGGCTTGTATATATTATGGCCTCAGTTCATATATAGACTTAAGGTATCGAATGCCTCATCAGAGGAGACAGATATGAATAAGTTACATTTCAACCACAAGTATATTAGAAGGAACATATGGGTTAGAGGAGCGGTTTAGATGGGCTGGCTTAGACTAACAAATTAGGGTGAAACTCCTCCTACATAACCCTCCCAAAATACTCCAACAGTCATTTATTTATGGCCCTTCTAGGATTCAAGTTACTGGTCAGATTTTTTTTTTTTTTTTTTTTTTTGATGTCTGTGAATCCAAGCAGCATCTTAAAATATAGTTGGCTGTTTAAGACAGAAGCAAGGTCATGTTGGAATAATTCTAGCTGGCCTATATTGATCCTTTATTATGTACCATGTAATACATTAAAAACTTGTCATTAATTATCTCGATTCTCGCGACAATCTAATCGGAGCTTAGGATTTTCACTATTTTTCAGATGGGGATATTGAGACATAGTTATGCTGAATGAATTGTCCAGGATTAAATAGCTAATGGAAATTCCACATGATCCAAAGTAACTCGACACTAGAATTTACCCACTTACCCATTACACTACCCTACCCCTAAAAGAGAAGAAAGAATATTAGCCGAAAAACAAGCATATAACTCTGCCTCTGTTAGTTGTGTGATCTTGAAAAGAATTACTTTTCCTGTCAGACTCCCTTCGCTATCTATGAAATGGTTAAAATAATAGCTATATGGCAGAGTTCTTAATAGAAATAAGTAAAGTGGGCCTGCCTGGTGCCTGGTTAGGCATCGGACTCTTGATTTCATCTCATGTCATGATTTCAGGTTGTGGAATCAAGCCCTGCACCAGGCTGCATGCTGAGCATGGAGCTTGCTTAAGATTCTCTCTCCCCCTCCCCCCCTCCCCCTCCTCTCTCCTTCTCAAAAAATAAGATATAAAATCTAATAAAGAAATAAAATATCTCTAACTCAACCCCTGGCTCCTCACTCTCAGGAGTAACTTTCCCCTTTGGGAAAAAGAGGCTCTTCTCAATCTGATCCTAAGTTGTCCATTCTCCTGCTGCATGTTCCTTCCTGTATTTCTACTTTCTGTGAGTCCACTAAGTCCTCCTGGATCATTAGGGGAAAAAAATATAAAAGGGGACCCACAATAGCACATTACATCTATATCCACCACTTCATTCTATAAAACATCAGAAAGACCTTTGAAATTAGAAGTTTTCTCTGTTTTTGGTCAAATTCTTGATTTGTGTGTCCCACAGAACATTCTTCTATTACTTCTGTATGGAATGAGGGATGGAATCAGTGAGGAGCATGAGGATGTATGAACTCCACAGCTAAGAGTGGGTGAGAGTTCCTCTTGTAGTTATGTATGTAAGTGTCTAGTACAGTGCCTGCCACAGAATAGGTACTCAATAAATACAAATTGACTTCCCTTGTCCCAGAGAGAAAATAGTGCCATGTAATACTGAAATATTAAAAATTAAAAAACACTCACTCTTATGAACTTTGTATATCATCACTTACTACGATCCAATAAATTGGGCACAATATGTAACTTCTATTGGTAAGTCTCAAAAACTTGAAAAGTTTCCTCTTTTTATTAATGCTCAAAAATTCATTTGGATTAAAAATTTAATATTACAACAAAATATTGGTTTCCAATGCAGAGAGCCAAAGTTCTTATTTTTTAATAAAGACAAATATATCAACTTTTTTTTCATGAATGTGCTTTGTCATAGCTAAAACCCAAGGTCACCCAGGTTTTCTCCTATTTTCTTCTAGAAGTTTCATAGTCTTGTGCGTCTAGATCTACAACCAATTTTGAGTTAATTTTTGTGAAAGATATAAAATCTGTGTCCAGGTTTGTTTGCATATTAATGTCCAATTGATCCAATACTATTTGTTATAAAGACTGTTTCTCCATTGAATATTCTTTTCTCCTTTGTCAAAGATCAGTTGACTATATTTGTTTAGGCCTATTTATGGGCTCTCAATTCTGTTCTATTGATCTATGTATCTATTATTTCACCAATACCACACTGTCCTGATTAACTTTCTAGTCAGTCTTAAAGCCAGGTAGTATGAATCCTGTTCTTCAGGAAGAACTTTGCCTTTCCAAATAAACTTCAAAATCAGTTGATCAGTATCTACAAAGTAGTTTTCTGGGGTTTTTAACTTGGATTGTGTTAAACCTGTAGATCAGGTTGGGAAGAACTGACACCTTAACAATATTGAGTCTTCTAATCCATGAACATGGAGTATCTATATTTTTTAAATTTCATCAGAGTTTTGTGGGTTTTTTACATACAGATACTTGATATATTTTGTTAGATTTATACCTAAATATTTCTGGGGGGGGGACATAATTTTAAATAGTACTTTTTTCTTTAATTTCAAATTCTATTTGTTTATTGCTGACATATAAGAAAGCAATTGACTTTTGTATATTAATTTTGTATCATGTGACCTTGTTGTAATCACTTGTTACAGGAGACCTTTTGTCAATTCTTTGGAATTTTCTTCATAGAGAATCCTATTATCTGTAAACAATGACAGTTTTATTTATTCTTTCCCAAACTGTATACTTTTATTTTTTAAATATATTTTTATTTTTTTTGTCTTTTATTTATTTTTCTTGTCTTATTGCAGTGACTAGGACCTTCATTATGATATTGATTAGAAGTGATGAGAAAAAGTTCTTGCCTTGTTCCTGATCTTGAGAGAAAGCATCTGGTCTCCAACCATTAAGTACAAGGTTAACTGTAGGTTTTCTGTACATGTTCTTTATCAAGTTGAGGAAGTTCCCCTCTATTCATAGCTTGGTGAATTTTTATCATGAATGAAAAGATTTCATTTTTCAAGACTCAAGCTTTCCTTTTATTTTTCATCACTGTGTTTCCAAATTGTGCTTATTTATCCATTTTATTTTTATATGCTTGGTTTTTAAAATGGTATAATTAAACCATCTGGAGATTTTTATAAGATTTACTAAGTAGCTAGGATCTTGCTCCCAGGTAAAATAAATTACTGCAATCATCTGTAATAACATAAAGTAGTTTATTCTAAGTAAGTATCTCTAAGATTTGTTTGGGGGAAAAACAATCAAGATAGAGCTTCTGTGTTTGTTTTGTTTTGTTTTTGAGCTTCTGTTCTTTTATAAACATGACTTTCAGCAAGTGAATACTGTAGAAATACATACATGGAATACTTGGACATTGAGATTTTGAGAGACACATGATGAAAATAATCCCTAAGTAAGGAAGCAAAAGTTTCTTTTCTGAAAAGGGTTTGCTTATCCATGAGAAATGGCAGTCTGATAGAATGAACGTAGAATGACGATCAGAATTCTAGCCAGGTTCATTCATTAAGTAGTTTTTCAGTCTTGGGCAAATTATCTGACCCTTCTGTAGTTTTGTGGTCTTATTTGACAAGTGCAATGACAATAATACTCAGCCCCACCAGTGCTATGTACTCCCCACATACCTCACAGTATTAATGCAGGAAAAAACAAGATGATGGATGTAAAACTGTCTTTTATAATTTTCAAGCACAATAGAAATGGAAAACATTATTACTATTGGAAGTGTAAGTTAGGGGGGAAAAAAGTTCTGACAATCAGATTTTTACACTTAAACTCCATTATCAATGCAATTTCATCTGGGATTTCAAGTTTTAGTTGACCTTCACTTCCAGGATAGAAATCACATGTGGTTATCAAAACATGAAAGGCTGAATTCAAACATATCGCCAGTTTCAAATCTGGCGGGAGCATAGCAATGAAATACAGTTGCTTTGTCAGTTTGTCTTATTTAATCCAGTTCTTCATCACTCAAATGAAGAGACTGGTCATCTAGAGGGACTCATGGTAGTGAATTTGAATCAGCAGGTCGTAAGATCTGGCTCTTCTACATGGTGTAGAAATAACCAACTTCAGCTTTTGCCACTCATGCAAAATATTTGACACAGTAAGTTATCTGTAGAGTCAATTATTCTTTCACATAGCTCATGCTGAGCTACAACCATGTGCCAGTTGCCACGCAGAAAATAGAGATAAAGGTCCCTGTGGTACATACATACCATGGAATACAACTCAATATTAAAAAGAAAAAAAAAAACTACTATAAACAACCTAGATGAACCTCAAGGAAATTTTAAGTGAAAAAAAACTAATCTCCAAAGGATATCTACATTATTTAATGTAAAGTTCATGAGATAAAATAATTACAGAGATGGAAAATGGACTGCGGTTGGCAGGGGTTAGAGATAGGAAGAGAGTGGACAGAAAGGACTATGAAGAGGTTATGTGATAGTCTTGTGATGATGGATAGTACAGTTGAATGTCTTGACTGGAGGAGTGGTTACACAAAGCTAAACATGTGATGAAGTTGTATAGCACTATATAAACACACACACATGAATGCATGAATCATTGATGACATCTGAATAAGTTCTAGTGATTATACCAATGTCAACTTCTTGGGTTTTTTATATTGTACTATAGTTGTATAAAATGCTAACATTAGGAGAGACTGGGTGAAGGGTGCAGAGTATTTCCCTATACATTTCTTTGCAACTTCCTCGGACTCTAATCATTTCAGAACAAAGTTTAGAAAAGACAAGGTCCCCATAGAATATACAACATCAAGAGTGAACCATAATGTAAACTATGAACTTTGAGTAATTACAGAGTGTTAATCTAAGTTCATCAACTATAATAAAGGTACCGTTCCAATGGGGGATGTTGATTACGGGGATAGTCGTGCACGTGTGGGGGTAGGAGATATATAAAAAAATCTCTATCTTTCCCTCAAAGCAATTTTGTTGTGCATTGAACAAGTTCATTTTATCAAGCATTTATTTACCCATCTTAAAAGGGAGATAAGAATCTACCAAACAGAACTCTCATTAAGTGGGGAAATATATGGGAAAATGCCCTTAACAGATCTTCGCCCCTAATAGATATGCTCTTGGGTTTTGTTATTTTCTTTCTTCTAATGGTAGTTCCCCTCCCGTGTTTAGGATCCAAGACTCTCATGTGCTCTCACTGCCATTCATTTTTGGAGCTCTCTGAAGGCAAACCCTGAAACAATCATTCTAGCGCCAGTCAGTCGTTTCTTTGTGAGGGGAAAGAAACGCCTATAGGAAGAAGTGAATTAAAACTAGAAATTAAGACCTCCAGCCAGTGAAGGGATGACATAAAACCAGCTACCTCTTCAGGCCACTGATAGGGAATCCCAGCAGGAAAGCCCTAGAAGCCAGTGTAGAAGCACATCAGAGAAAGCAGGATTTTTTGTTTTTTATCCAGTCTCTAGGTAGGAGTATTCCCTGGTGGAGCACCTCATCTCTTAATGGAACTCCTGCCTTGCTGAGCAGATCTGAAAAAACTTATAGCCAAAAGATACATAGTTACTTCTGGTAGGCATTTGTGAGTTCCACACAGAGATGGCAAGGCAAGCACCACGAATAAAAGGGTCTGGAAACCCAAGTTGTGTCCACATAACCAATAAGCCTTAATGTCTATATTTACCTTTCAACAAAGGGAAAAGTATTAGATATTGAACAACCTCAATAGAATTTCTGGCACCACAACAGGTGTTGTATGGGGGTCCTCCAGAAACCACATAAGGAGGACACTTATTTATTCCAAGCAGAAGGCAGGCTTTCCATTTCTGGCATCCAACTGCATGCATTTCACTGAATTCAAAGTTATCATTACTTTCAAAAGAGTTTCTGACATGAACACAAGAAAAGGTGGTTTATATCACAAAAGGTGACCGCATCTAGAGAAGTAAGTCTGAGAACATTCGTTTCCTAAAGGCATTCATCTCCCTATGTAGTTGATAGTCCTAGGGAGACAGTTTCAAGATCACAGGGAAATCAAACAGCTGTAGGGCAGGGCCCCAGGCACATTGCCACCTGTGCTGGGCCATAAACTCTATTAAAGGCTCTGGAAACAGGCAAGAATCTGGCAATAGCTCACTATCTGTTACAGGCTGTAATTATAATCAGGCATGTTAATTTGTTTCCTCCAAATTCTAAAGCTTGGTTTAACCTCTGGCTACATTTTGGCCCAGACTGAGCATAACTTAACTATGCAAGCCAGGAAAAGAGTAGGCTGAATCTCTGAGGGGCAAATGGCATCTGTTCTTCTGACTTACAGATGGATACAAAGGTAAGAGTTGCGAGGCAGTGGATGTTGAAGCCCTAACCCAGCAAAGACATGACATTCTCTGGAAAGAAGTCAGGATCTACTGTTGTGAGCACTGCTGACGCCATTCCTTTAGGCCAGCAGATCTGAGAATTGGTCAGATAGGACTGCGGAAGCGAGCATGGCAGAGGGCTCTCTGTAATCAATCTCCAAAACCACAATTCTAGGTAGTAAGTTAATAGTGCGTCATGTCCTTAATGAACTTGGTCTGGCCATGGTGACAAAGTTCATTACAGACCATTTATCCTCCACTCAAGGAGAAAAATGACTTCAATTAAAACTATGCCAGCACCACTGATATGTTATCTTTATTAAAAAGGCATTTTCAGGAGTAAAATTTATTACATATTTACATAATTAATCTGGATCCACCTCTTCTTAAGTCTCGTTGGATGAATGCTAGTAAGCAGTAAGGAAAACAAATACAATCTTACAGCTATCCTGTAATTGAAAGTAGATATAAAAAATATGTTTAGATTTTGATTCTGTTGGATTAATTCATAATCTATCCAGATCAACATGAAGGCCTGGCCTGCCTTCTGGTAGATCATTCTGGGTTGCATGTATAATAATGAAGGTGGAAGAATAAGCCAAAGGGAGAATATCCTTCTTGGGAAGCTTAAGTTTGTTACTTGTGTGCTTTTCCCATGTTTCCCTTTTTACATTCTAGAAATACACTCAAGGCAAAATTCAGAAACCAAAATCAATGAGAAAAAGAGCGTAGATACTTTCTATCAGGATCTGGTCAAGTTCTGTAACTAAAAGACCTCTGGAATAAAACAACCTGAGTTAAAATCCTAGTGCTGTCCCTTATAAACCTAAAAGTTATCTAAACTCCCTGAACCCGAGTTTTGTCACCTACAAAGCACAAGCAAGAAAGTTCATGTCCAAGTGCTCTGAGCATTAAGAATATGCACTGCTTATTATATTAAGTGCTCAAATATAGGGAGCCTGTACTTTAGGGTTTTTTTTTTTTGTTTGGTTGGTTTTTTAAAATTTTATTTATTATTTTTTATTTATTATTATTTTTTATTATTTATATTTTTATTATTTTATTTATTTTTCAATTATTATTTTTTATTTATTTATTTGACAGAGAGAGAGAGATCACAAGTAGGCTGAGTGGAGAGCCTGATGCAGGGCTCGATCCCAGGACCCTGAGATCATGACCTGAGCCGAAGGCAGAGGCTTTAACCCACTGAGCCACCCAGGCACTCTGTACTTCAGTTTTTTGATAAGCAACTCAGTTTCATTGATCTATTTTAAAAATCTTTATTGAACATATATCACAGGCCAGTCATAGTTTTAGGTTCTGGGGGTATGAGAAATGAACAATATGGACATTATCTGACTGTCTTAAAATGGGGAAGATAATCATTAAATAAACATTGACTACCAATTCATGAAGAATAAGGTTCTTGTTTTATGTCAAATGATGAAAGACATAGTGACTTATTATTATTTTTAAACAGAAGGATCAGTAATGCCCCAATATGTAAAAATCATTCGTTTCATTTATAGAAAACCTAGTTTTCCCTTTCCCTCCCTTTTCATTTTGATTGTAGGTGCACAAAATTGAATTAATCCTATTTCTCAGCTCAAGACAAACTCTCATCATGAACACATGCAAGCCTCTGTTTTTTTGGCCTGTCCTCTACCAAGATCCCCGTTCCCTTCCTCACCACAGGCACTGACTTTAGTATTGACTAGATGTCCCTTCACCCTGCATCCACACATCCACTTAGAGATATATGTATTCTTGAAATATAGTACTGTTGACTGTATGTAACATAGACAGTATTAGGTTAAAAATAAATTCTTTGTCCTCATAATACTGTTCTTAAGTAGTCCTGTTTTCATGTAAACCTAACTTACTTCCAAGCACTGTTTAGTATTCCTTGGTATACACAGATCACCTTATCTCTTCTCCTAGCAATAGGCACCTATTGCTTTACATCCTGCTGCTTATAAGCAATTTGACAAACATCACACATGCATCCTTCTGGATCTATTGAACAGGTTTTTTTTTTGGTATATATACACATATTGAGGCATCAAGTTTCACGTACTTAATTTCATTGACCTATTTCTGTACCATTTTTCAATTCCCCATATCTGTGCCACAGCATGGCATTATTTGATGTGCTAGTATCTGTCATCTGGTGGCTATAAAGTGGTATTTCATTATTTAAGTTTGCATTTCTCTAAATGATATTGTGATATTGCTTATATTCTAATATGATTAGGTTAATTCTATCTGTCAGTTCATGGCACATAGAGAACTCATCTTCTAAATATTATTGTCCATTTTTCTATTAGGTTTCCTGCCATTTCTCATTGATTCGTAATTCTGTGGTTTAGATGTTACATGCTTTGTTCTATGCTTTGCAAGTAACTTTTCTTAGTTCGTAATTTCTGGTAATTTTACCTCTACTCTCCTTCATTGAATATAATCTGTATTTTCATGTAATTAAATCTTTCACCTTTACTCTTTATGCTTTAAGCTAGCCGGTCTTGTTCAAGAAATTCTTCCCTATCTAAAAATTAGATATTCTCAAACATAGTCTTCTATTTTCTATTTGTACTATTGTCAGTCAGAACTTATTTTGGTTATAGATATTTTACATATGATGTGAGGTAGGGATCAACTCCCCTCTCCCCTTCCCATATAATGAATCAAGCCTCCTACTGTCATCTATAAAATCAATCTTTTCTTCACTGGGTTGTGAACCTATTTATAACATACAACTGTGAACTTGTTAATATGTTTTAAATGTTTCACTTTAATTATGTTTATGTTTAATATTGGGTAAGAAAATTCCCCTTTGCTTTTTTAAAAATTATCTTATTTCTTGACCTTTGTTCTCCAGATACTGTTTAGAGCCAACTTTTCAAGTTTCCTGGTATTTTAATTGAATACACTTCAATAGATTAGAGACTAGGGACCCCTTTAAAATAACATCCCATCTAGAAACCTAGTACTATCACTCCATTTATCCAGGTTTATTTTATATTTTTTAATAGGATTTTGCACTTTATAATGGCTCTATGCATCTTTTTTTTAAGATTTTATTTGACAGAGAGAGACACAAGCAGGGGAAGTGGGAGAGGGAGAAGCAGGCTTCCCACCAAGCAGGGAGCCAGATGTGGGACTTGATCCTAGAATCATGACCTCAGCTGAAGGCAGATGCTTAAGGACTGAGCCACCCAGCTGCCCCTCTATGCATCCTTTTTTAGAGTAAATTTCTATGTTGGAGATTTACATTCATAGCCTTTGATAATACTACATTTTCTATGCTTTTTTGAGTTGCTAATATAAAAAATACTAAGTTATCGTCATACCCAATAAATTTGCCAAACATTAGTTTTCATAGTTTATGTTTTCATTTTTGATATAAATGATGTCATTTTCAAATAACAGTTTTGTTGCTTCCTCTCCAATCCTGCCTCCTCTTATAGCTTTTCTTATTGCATAGCCAGGATACCTTTGTGCTGTATTGAAGAGTAGGAGGGATAGTGGCCACCCTTATGTTGTGTCTTAAAGCATATCCATTGAGTATGATGTTTGCCATAATCTTTTGGCATCCAATTTTTTTTATAGAATTAAGTCTGGATCTCTAAAAGATTTTTAGGTGTCAAATTTTTTACCATTCATTAACATAGTGAATTACGTTTATGAATTGTTCATATCAAATCATCTTTATGGTTCTAGAATTAAATCATGATTATGACTTTAATACACAATGTTGGATTTGACTAATATTTCATCTGTGATTTTTACATCAATAGTAGTGAAATTGGCAAGTTTTATGTGCTGTACGTATCTGTCTTGGGTCTCAGTGATAGTAGCCCCATGAAATGAGACGATTTTCCCTTTTTCTGTTTTCTAAAAACACGTACGATAAAAACCCTGTTTCTTATAAGTTTGGTTGTCATCTGTGAGATGGACTCAACCTGGAGGCTTTAGGTTATAGAACTAAACAATTCCCTTTCTTTTTAAGCCAATTTTAACAGTTTTATTCATTTCCAGAAATGTATCCATTTCATATCATTCAAAGTTTCTAGCATGCAATGATTTACTATACTCATTTTTGTTTTATGTCTATTTTTCTTATTTCATTCTATACCACGTATTCTCATCTTTTATTTATTTATTTTTTTAAGATTTTATTTATTTGACAGAGAGAGATCACAAGCAGGCAGAGAGGTAAGCAGGGAGAGGGGGAGGAAGCAGACTCCCTGCCAAGCAGAGAGTCCAATGCGGGGCTTGATCCCAGGACCCTACGATCATGACCTAAGCGGAAGGCAGAGGCTTTAACCCACTGAGCCACCCAGGCGCCCCCTCATCTTTTATTTTAATTAGTCTTGCCATAGGTTAGTTTCTCCTGTTTGTCTCTTCAAAGCAGCAGCTTTTGGTTTAAATACTTCAAGCTGAGAGGCAGTAAAAGCATCTTATGTCAACATGTGAAGGACATCACTAAAGTAGTTTATAGGAAAACATACAGTTTTGAATGTATTTATCACAAAAAAGGATGAAAAATTTCATCTGGGTATTCATTCAACTTAAGAGAAATAGAGCAAACCCTCCAAAACGAGAGGAAATAAAATGGCAAAAAAAAAAAAAAAGAAAGAAAAAATAGCCAAAATTGGCAATTTTTCTGAAGTGCTTTTATACACAGGACTTTAAACTCTAGACCGAAAGCATCTGTTTGCTTTCAGTGTTGCTTTTACAAATGCTGAGAGTCTGGTGAGGAAGATCACAGAGGCAACCTGTTTCAATCCACAAAAGATGAAGTGGCGCTTTATTACTGGTAGTTATTGAAAGATATTGTGGCATCCTTGTTGCAAGAGTAGCTCTGTATTCCACCTGCCAAGTTCAGTGTTCGGCTCTGCCACTTTGCTACATAATCTCACTCAGGCTCTCTAAACTTCAGTTGTCTCACTTACAAATAGGGAGCATAATGGTCTCTACCTCAGAGAGCAGTCATAAGAACGAAACAGATAAAGTCTATCATGTGCTTAACATAATGTTCAGGAAATATTAGCTCTTGGCGTATGGGTCTTAGTAATCTGTATTATATTTAAATACCCTCTTCCATGGAAGAGAAAATCTTGGACAAACTAAGAATGCATGCTCAAGTATTAATTTTGATTCTCCCATAAATGGGATAGCACCGTGTAAAGAAGATACCCAAACCCAGATTTGAAGTGGTATAAGGCAGCTTCAGACCGCCAGTGAGAAATTCAGTGACAAAGATCTGGTGCAGAATGATCCCTGGGTTTCATCCACACGAAGTAGCAAGTGGAATGGGGAAGAATACATCACAGCCCTTGTCCAGGTGGAGTGCTGAGAAATTGAAAAGGGAAAGGTTTTTAGAGTAACTGTGAAAGAACCCACACCTAACCAGGGCAGTAAAGCCCCAACCTTGTTGATTTTCCCTAGAGCTTTTTTTCAGCCTTTTCTATAGAGTATTCTCTATAGAAACAGGACAGAGAAAACGCAGGGAGTGAGACAGCCCCACAGAAGCAGTGACGGTACTGTTGCTTACTGATCTGAGGAGCGGGGTTTCCAGAAGCAGGGAGGGTCCTTCAGGGGTGCCAGGTAAGAATGCCCCGCCAGGCCCTCAGTCCTGGGAGCCATACTTCCAAAGCAGCTGCCGTGGTCCTCCAAGGCTTTCCCCAGAGATAAATAATGGCAGTTATTTCCGTAAAGTATGAGAGCTCCCCAGACTTGCTGAATTTCACAACCTGCCATCAGAATTCACTTTCCTTCCCAGGGAAAAGAGGAGGTCTGCAAACCAGCAGCTGTCAGCCCCCTTTAACAGGAGACAGAATGGTAATGAAACCAAGGGGGGACTGGTACATTCTCCATAAAGGAGGTCCATAAAAGGCATGTAGTTACCTTTTTAAAACCGGCAGCAATGTTCTCCTATCCAGACATGCAAACATGATAAAAGCAGGCTTATGTGTAAACATGACCTAGCATTTGCCAACTAAGACGTCAATTTTGTTACATTACTATAAATTGGGGATCTGTGTTTAATTTCTACCCAGATCTTCACAGTCTACTAAATGCAAATGGACCTCTATTTCTGACAACTAAACTCCAGCAGGAATAAAAGCCAGGAGCTTCCAGAAATGATTCTCTAGGAACACTCAAGTTCTTTTCTTTAGAAGATTAATAAGCATTAATGCTATTGAATGCTGAATTGAAATGATATTCCTATGAAGTGGAAATTATCACCTGAGAATTCATCTTGAATAATGGCATTATAGCATATGTCAGGAATGTGTTAATCGGTCTAATAGAAAAGGTGACAGGGTGTTCCTGCAACCATCTCAAGGAATGCTGAATTCGTCTCAGCACATATTCTAAGTCTCATGTGTGAAGTTTAAATAGCATATATCAAAATGATTAAAACGTGCCTTCCTTGGAGTGAAGGAGACAAGCAGCAAACTCTGCCGAAGGGGGAGAAAAAAAGGTACTTGGTGAAACCCAAATGTAAAATGGGCCTCTGAGCTTTCGCACCTACAGTGCGCTGGCCCTCCGCCTGCTCACTGTCCTCTCTGTCTCAGTTGTCACTACATCCCTGCAAAATGCAAGAAATAAGGCTCACAGAGTGGAAGCAATTTGCCCAAGACCACAAAGCCAGGGTATAGAGGAGGCATTTACTAATTCCAGAGCCCACACACCTCCCCTTGTGCTATATTGTCCCCAAAGCGGCCCACACCACAGAGGACCAGCCTCTGACTCCATCTGTGTTGGGCTCGTGGAGCCCACACCTAATCTCTGTAGGATGTAAGGGTTTGTCTTTAGTTGCAGGTTCTCAGTCACTCCAGCTTTGATTCCAGTCTCTGGCTTTCAGCCTAGGGTTCAGACTGTGGAGGCAGACCGACCTGGAAACAAACCTCACCCCTGCTGCTCCATGTGACTTTGATCAAGCTATCAAGTCTCTAAGCCTTGGGTTTTTACCTGTGAAATGGGGATAGTTACCCCTACTTCACAGGAGTCCATTTTAAAATGAGGTGACCTAGCAAGCTTCCCATCGATGACTGAAGCCTGCTGCCAGGGCTGTGGTCTGTCATCAGCAAGACTTGTGGCTCCGTAATTACCTTTTTTGATCCACACTCTCCCAAGTTCTTGACCTTGGCCCAGCCCCATTTTAACATTACTTCCGTCTTGGAACTGGCACTTTAGAACCCCAGCATGCATGGAAAGAGTCCAGGAAAGAGAACTAAGGAAAACAAGAGAGGAAGAAAAACGAGGGCATTGGAGGAGAGACAGCCACCACTGGCTCCAGAACTTAAAATATTGTCAGAGAGATGCTATTTTCCTAGCCCATTTCTCAAACCTCCCAAGTGTGTGCTTTACGAAACAAGTTTTCCTCATACTAGCAAGGGGCTGGTCCAGTAAGCTGCTAGGCCACTCATCACTGAGAAATTTAAGTCAAGACATCCACTCGTGAGTGACAAATAGACCTACATGATTGAATCAGGGTAAAGTTACCTTCTTTATAGCTTTCTCTCCTTTCCTCAGGCACCTAACTGGAAAACCTACCCTACCAAATATTCCAAGAACATTTTTCTAGCCTCTGTGCTGATCTTTTTCTTTCATTGTTCTCTTTCTTCTGAACATCTGTGTCACATTCTCTAGCAGTTTAAAAGCTGAACCTCTTCACTGACTACTTGATGTGTGGTTGCTTGCCTCCCAGCGTGTACGTGCCAACCAATGAGAAAAAGCCCAGAAAGCCATTTCTTCTCCTTTTGCGACCTTACACCCAGCGTCCTGTAGAGTGCCATACAGTACACACAGTGAATTACTCAGGAACGATGCCCAAAACAATAAACTTAAAGGACCTCTCAGACAACTACACCAAAGCTCATGATACGTCCAGAATGTTATCTTCCTGAATTCGAATATCCTAAGTCTGACCGGCATGCGCAGTACTGAGTAAGCAAGAATCACATGCCGGGCCGACAGCCCCCACCCCATCAGACTAGGTGAACACCAAGTCACTTCTTTAGGCAAATGCCTGAGCTTGGGCCTCCACAGAAACCCCATAGTGAAGTGAAATGAAGGGGCATTCAAAAGACATACATTTCCTTCCAGCTCCTCCTGCTAAGGGAGATTTTCAAAGCAATAGACTAAGGATGTTTTTAACATTTCAAATAGCAAAGTCCGTTCATGCGTGAAGCACTCACTCTAGAATTCTGTGCATGTTTCCAGGATGGAGGCCAGATCTGATGTGACAACTGCCAGGTGAAAATCACAGAAGCATAATATTATGCAATTTGATTTCAAGGCAGTATGTTCTAAATCCTCAGTTGCCAGCCAGACAAAACATCTGCGAACAACAAACCCACATTTAGACATGGATCCCTCACCTTTAAATATTTAAATGAATGTTACAAACTCTGAAAGTTAAAACTCTCGACACGTTCCTGAAGACTCTAATTCTTAAAAGTTCAAATATCTCCAAATAATATTAGTCACGTTTATTGTAAATTCCACAGAACCTTAACATGTTAGAGGTCGGATACCTACAAAATGTTATTTGGTGAAATTTCCTCTGTTTACAGTAAAGAAACAGACTTAGAGGGATGCGTGATTTGTCGAAACTTACCCCATTAGCTAATATCAGAACCAAATGTGGCCCCAGAGTTGGTCAATCCCTATGCTCCATGGCTCAGTTTATCTGTCCACTCAGATCCATAATGGATATCACACGGGCTTTGTGAACAAGCTACTCAACCTCTCCTGAAAGGAGTAATTCCTAATTCATATCAAGTTACCGTAATTAAATGAGACATGTGTATATAGCTCATGGCCCATCATAGTACTTTATAAGTGGAGCCATTGCTAGGATCATTATCGTTACTGTTATTATCATGCAACCTGCCATCTAAGCTTCACACAATTTCCCACCCTATTAGTCAGGTTGACTATGCTTTTAACAGACCCCTTCTGAGCAGTGAATGAAGCCTGGAACTGATGTTCCCACAACTAACTAGAATTCTCAGGTCTAGGGTGAGTCCCTGAGCACTAATCTCTTTATCAAGGAGCAGCCTCCCCCTCTAGCTTACAGTATGGAAGCTTCATGGCCAAGTAGAAAGAGACTAGATATTGAATCAGACAGTTCTGGATCTTAATGCAGCTCTGCCACTTACAGCATGGTTGACCTCAGATTAATTAATTACTTTAGGTTTCTACTTTCTTAGGAGAATAGTATCTACATTGCAGTTTGTAGAGAAGATTAAGTAATGTGGTGGCATCACCAAGAGGGCAAAATAGGTCATTCCTGACTTCCCTCCCCCTCAAAACTAATAACTATTCAAGAACAAGACACTCTGAGAGAATCCCAGAACATGAGGGTAAGACTGAAGCAAGCCCCCCACACAAGTCACAAAGACCAAGACGGATTGCGTTAGAAGGGTAAGAGAAGCAGCTACACATTGACCACATGGCCCCTCCCCCAGGCCAGCACAATACCCAGAGATGTTTCCCTTGAACCTCCAGGTCTTCTAGTGAGAAAGAGAAAACCCAGGGAGACTAACAGTTCCCAAGCATTAGGGTCCTTTTGTGGGAGCTCCTATTTTGATCATGCACTACTGGGATTACAGAAGAATCTGCAAGATTCAACTACTGGGACTCAGACTATGAGGGAAGTGGGAAGGGCTTACCACAACTAGTACAGGGATCTTGGTAGACCACATACAAGCCAAAAGAGCCCAAGTAGTGATCCCAATCAACAGCTTTGCTCATTTGAAGAACCACACTGGGGACACGCTCTGACTGGGGAACCTATCAGGGTACAGATCTACCTAGTTCATATCTTCAAATGGGGAGTTTTGCTGACCCTAGACCCAGTTTCCCATGCCCAGGCAAGGAGCAGAGTCACAGCCTCACCTGGTGTGGAGAGTGTTTTCCAGCCCCTTCTGACCAGGAGAACCGGCAACAACTCCTGGAAGATGTGTGGCCCAGTAACACTGAAGCCATAAGCAGGTGGGCAGAGCTGATCACCCCAGAGCAAAGCCAGTTACGGGTGTAGAGGATTCCAGTGTTATGCATAAGCAGAGGGATTAATTCATAGCCAAGCCTGAGGGTAGCTCCTCCCCTCATTCCCCCACATTTGGAGAGCCAGTTTGGGAAATCAAGAGTAGTCTGGAGCGGCCCCTCCGCTTCTTGCCCAGGCCTGGGAACTAAGGCCTAGCCCCACCTGCTCTAGAAAATGCCTTCTGGCCCCATCTGACCAGAAGGGCTGGTGACAACTCTGGGAAGTTTTGCAACCCAGCAATGCTCAACCCCAGAGAACGGCAGCAGAGCCAAAAGTTGGCAGAACAAAGCCAGTAACCCTGTTTGGCCAGGGAACTTGGGGCACAGGAACTAGAGTTAAGACAACAAAGAGCTTTACTGGCTTTAGAGCCATTTCTCCCACTGTGGCCAGACAGAGAATCTAATGCATAGGCCTGCTTATGGCTGAATACAGCCTTTAGGGAACCAAACCAGAGCGCATGAAAAATCACATGACCCATCCAATTGCTTTGCTTACAGTGGCACTTGTACAGAGAGCACATCCCCTCATCTACAGAGCAAAACCAACTGCCTCACCTGACCAGGAAATTTAGTACACACTCTGGCCTCATTTGGGCTCCCAAATGACAGGTTGTGCAGGCTCTGGGTTTCAGCCTGCTACCCTGCTAGGGTAGGAGGCCAATTTATAGCAGCATCTATTACTTAATATAACACCCAGTCCCAACCATCTAGTAAGACCTACCAGAGAATCCAGGCAACTGTGGAACATATACCCTCACTTGGGTAGGGAACCAGGTGAGCAGCTGTCCAATTGTTCTCATCCCTAACCCCCATCCTTATCCTCAGAGCTCGAGCAGCCCATCCACCTGCCCTGAAACACATTACCAGCAGACACACTGTGAATGGCATAAACCCTGTTGTGGTAATTGTTTCATGATATGTTGATCAAACCATAATGCCACATGTCTTAAACTTATACAGCGACATATGTCAGTTATTTCTCAATAAAACTGGGGGTAAACAACATCAACTGCCAATGGTAAGTACTCAATAAAATCATCATTGTTATCCTATCCCTGTGATAAGACTTCAGTCTTGGGTTCTAAGCTATGGCCACCAGGACTGGAGTCTAACATGAAACCCAGACCAACTATCTGGGACCAAGCTCTCACCAGAGCCCTTTCCCAACGAGGACTGTGTGGAACCCAGAAACAGCTACCCAGTTTACTTTGAGCATCACAAAAGCTTTGAAATTCTGGCAGCCAGTCTCTCACAACTGATAAGACTCTCTTCCTGGTCAATGCTATAGGAACAGTGTGTCTTAGTCTGAACATGCTGCTATAACAAAATACCATCCAGATAAGACTGGGTAGCTTATTAACAATAGAAAGTTATTTCTCACAGTTCTAGAAACTGGAAGTCTGAGCTCAAGGTGCCATAGCATGGTCAGATCAGGATACTTTTCCAGGGTTCAGACTTCTTTTTTGTGTCCTCGATATGGCAGAACTGGCCAGGGAGCACTCTAGAGCCTCATTTATAAGGGCACTAATTTCTTATCACCTCCCAAAGGCCCCACCTTCCAAATATTATCACTTAGGGGTTAGGTTTCAACATAAAAATTTAGGAGGACACATAGACCATATGTGTCACTAGTTCTCTAATAGAACCCATGAATTGGTCTGATGAATCTCATTTTACAGTTGAGCAAACCAAGGCAAAGAGAGGTTAAGATGACTTGCTCAAGGTCACCAAGATAGTAACTGGCAGCACCAGGACTCCAAATCTTGCTCATTCATCATCCAGTCCTGTTGCCTCTTATACACAGTGCCTGACACTCACAGATCAAGTCCCACCTATTCCCAGCATCAGAGGATCCCGTGAGATCCATTATAACTCGATTCCTCAGACAGATCCTTCCATCTCCCTCAACAGCATTACATTTCCCCCTCAAGGTGTTATGAACTTACAGTACTCTATATTAAGGATTGACAGTCTTTTTCTGTAAAGAGCCAGATACTAAATGTTTTAGGCTTTGTGGGCCATACAGCCTCTGTTGCAACCACTCAACTTTGCCGCTGTAGTGTACAAGCAGAAAAAAACAGTACATGGACAAATGAGTATGGCTGTGTTCCAGTAAGACTTTATAAAAACTGGCAACTGCTGAATTTGGCCTATGGGCCATAATTTACCAACTCCTGCTTTCTATGCTTGCTACTCAAAGTAAGGTCATGGACTGTAAGCGTCAGCATCATCAGGGAGCTTGCTGAAAAGCAGAATTTCAGGTCTCACTCCAAATCTGCTGACTCAGAATCTGACTTTTCAGATGATCCCCAAGTGATTCATGCATGCATTAAAGTGAGAAACTCTGCTCTATGTAACTTCAACTCATTGAACACATCTGACAATCCAAGCACTGTTCCAGGCACACAAAGCACATCAATAATCTTTACAAGATGGCTACTATCATCCCATGTGGCAGATGAGGAGACAGAAGTTCAGATATATTAATCAAGACGATAATAGATGGCACTAGATTTAGCCAGAAATTTAAAAAAATCTGTTGTTGATATTCATCTAAGAAATGGTATGACCAAGGCAACACAGAATATTTCAGAGGCACTAACTCTGAATTTGAATAAATACTGTTATCATTATAAGCATAGGTTTTTATCCTAATTGAAAGTACTGCATAGTCATAGAAATAAATTTCTACTCCTGGATAGTCCTAAGAATAGAATACCTTTTGTCAAACTATTTCTTTCACCTACTGCCCTTTACTTAACTTTATCTAAAGTTATAAATTCTTCAAAGGGCTATTATCATTACTCAGATAGTATTTTTATATTTTTTTAATTCTTCTTCAAAATTTCTTTAAAGATTTATTTATTTTTGAAAGGGAGAGAGCAGGCACAGGGTGGAGGGACAAAAGGAGAGAGAAAATTAAGCAGACTCTGCGTTGAGCATGGAGCCCAAGTAGGGCTCAATGCCACAACCCTGAGAGTTGGACACTCAACTGACTGCACCATCCAGGGCGCACTAGTCTGCACTAGTCTGCTCCCTCTTCAAAACTTTTAAAGAGAATTTGAGGTAACTTAGAAACACATAAGATAAAAAGTGAAATAAACATTGAAGTAGATTATTGAGGGCTATAAAATGTGCCCAAGGATGACAATCATATACAAAATGTACATCATAAAGTCTTATATCTTTTCTGTGGCATTTTTACTCAAAAAGTGAAACCAGAGATTTATCATTTGTCACATAATGAAGAGAGACCAAACTTGAAAAGCACTTGCTTGTCATGTGTGTCATTAAATTTCTACTTGTTCACATATGAAGAGTAGTTAATATCTCAGAAATTACATCAAATAAATATGAAAACATTGTATTTCACTCCAAATTTTAGTGAAATAAAATTTTAGTAGTTTAATTGCTATAATAGTTACTGATATATAATATAACTAATATTTATCACTTATTATGCTAAGATCTCTGAACAGATTCTCTCATTTGATCTACACAATAACCCTAAGTTACTAAAATTACCCTATGACAAAATGGGTCTAAGAGAAGTTAGGTAATTTGGCTTTCCAGTATATCAGTATACTGATACGTACAGCTATGTACGCTACCCCAAAACATAATGATTTAAGAAAATCATTTATTTGTTCCTAATTTTTTTGGTCAACAATTTGGGGTGTTCAGCTGGGATAGTTCATCTCTGCCCCATGTGGTACTGATTGAGCTCACTTGCATGCCTAGAGGGGTTGGAACAGCAGGAATTCTGTGTGCTCTCTCATCTTCAAGGAGGTTAGCCCAGATGTCTTCAAGTGGTGGCAAAAGTGTTCTCAGTGAGAAGGAACAAACGGAAAGCCCCAGTGAAGATGTACTCTTCAAAATTGTTTGTGTCACATTGCTAATATCCCAACCTAGAGTGAATGTGGGAGAGAACTCAAGGATTTGCATATAAGAGGCAAGATCCCTTGAGAGTCATCAATTAATAAACTATCTTACCCAGCACATGAATGAGTATTCCATGTGTAAACTAAGACATTGTGAATTCAGGATCCATTCAGGTCTTAACTACTCCACCACACTTGCCTTCAAGAAAACTCCCCTTAATATTTTCTAGCTGGTGTCAGTTTCTCTTTTAATTCTTAAACTGCCACCTCCTGATACAGTGAGGACCTCACTAATCTCATCTCCAAATGATTCCTTTTTGACTTAGAGCTACCATGGACCTCATTAGAAGGTTAACAAAATACAAATTAAAGACATTATTTTTCATTTTTAAAGTCATTCATATTATAAGACTGGACTTTACATAATTCCTCTCTAGGGACCTAGTGGATACCAAAAGTATCTTCAATGCATAAAAATATAACACTATTACCTCACTTTGTATCATACAGGACTTTCAAAGTGGAAGAACATTTCCACTATGGGCATCTGGGAATTCTAGTGATGGGGGAAGAGAGCCAACATTGGAAAACCGCTCTAGAGACAGGGTATGGAGAGCTTTATATACCATACTAAGGAGTCAGAAAACTTTAGTGAGGGTAGAGAATAGATAACATGATTCAATTGACATTTTAGGAAGATCTCTCAGGCCACAGAGGGAGGGTGGATTAGAAGAGCAGAGACCGACAGGGAGAACAGTTGAGAGGCTTTTGCACTAGTCTGGGTGAAATGCTATAAAAATCCAAGTCCAAGTGTCAGACAGGATGGTTCTAAAGTCAAACAACCTGGCAATATACTCCCACTTCCTACAGGATGTTTTCCCCTTTCATCAAGAATGGCCGAATAATAGAATCACGGTAGTGGGGGCAAGGAGGTAGGATATAAAGATTGGTCTATTTTCTCAACTCTCAAGGATCCTTTGTACCCAGGACTGAGACAGGCCTTGCCATACCCTGAGATTTATTTCCTCTACTGCCCCTAGTATAAATCTCCCACAATTAAAAGAAAACAAAAAGAAATTACACTGTCATGTAAACAATAGTGGCTTCCTTCTTGGAGAAAATAATGGAAGAAAATTAATGTAGCATTAGATTAAGCTCTATTAGTATAATTTTACAATGGCTGTCCTAAAGAGATATGTCATGTGGACAATCTTTATTGTCACAAAGAACAGTCTATACAAAAGAACAAAGGAAATGATTTTAATAAAACATTTTGCCCTGAGCAAGAAATGTGCTTCATGTATCATATATGAGAAAGGATAGCTATGTGATATAAAATGGAACTGTGACCTTGCTTTAACAGTGTTCATTACTTAATGCCACTGAAAGTAAATTAATGGACTCCCAAAAGATATAAAATTCATTCTCCTTTGTGGCATTTGTTTGCTTACAGAGAAGTTTAAGAGGGATCTTCTCATGTGATTAAACAAACTGCTTCAAGGAATTCTCAGCCACCTTTCTGGTTTTGCCAAAGGGCATTTCTCATAAAAAGGATTCATCTAAGAGGAAAAGCACACCTTTGAAAAGAATTTATTAACAAGGGAAGTGAGGTTCATGTGCCACCCAAAAATTCAACAATTTGTGCCTTCAAATATAGCTGTAGTTGTTTTATTTGGGGTTTTTCTAATCAAATTCAACATGTTTTTAAAGCTGTTATGAGTTGGCAACCTAGCAAATGCACAGATTCCTTTAAAGTTTTGATTTGTACTTCATCAAGTCTAAACTCCTTACGTGACAGTAAAGTTCTTTATTATATAGTGTCTCCTTATTTGTCATTCGAAACCACATACCTTTTAACTGCTTATCTTTACAAGCCACTTTATAGTTTATAGATTGCCTTTACTCTCATTAAGATGTTCTCAATGACCTTGAAGTTAGGTAGAACAAATATTGATATTTTTATTAGACATAGGAGCAATTTTAGCTTCGGAGTATTTAAGTGACTTGCTTAATATCAGAAATGTATCTAATTGCTAGCACCAGAGCATCAAACAGGCAAAGTTCTTGCCCTCAGGGAGTTTGTCTCCTAGAGTGAGAATGTACATCTATGTATAAATAAATATATAATCTAACATCAAGAGAATAATGGAGAGACTGAGACCACACAAGTCATCTGTCTCAGATCTGAGCTTTTCTTAGCATCTTTCCATCAGTACGAGTAATATAGAATGGTTGTCCTAGGACAGTATTCTCCCATTAAGCCTTTCAAGTATGACTCCAGCTAATCCTAATGGCCCATGGAGCAGCTGTACCTATCTCTACACTTTAGTCCTCCTTCCTCTATTCAATGTAAATGTTCATGTGTCATTGGGGAACTGCAGACCAGGGAAGTAGAGGTCAGTGTTCCAGAAACATTACTTAAAAACGTGGTTTGTGGACACAGGAGAATGGCAATTACTAGGCGCCAGCATGGTTCACTGAGAACAAGCCACACAAATCAGATTATTACTGGCATCTGCAACAAGGTCATGAAAGGGAGAAGTGAAGATGATGCTCGAGACATACTGTGTCTACATTTTAAGAGCCACCTCAAGTCCTTTTATTATTTTAAGAACTAGGTGGTGAAAACCTGTCAATAAAAATTTCACGAAGACCCTTAGGAAATAAACATGTAAACAAAATATCTTTGTGGGGAAATGTGGCCTGCATGGCAATCTAGTTAGGTGGATTTTAAATTAGCTAAATAAACCTACCTAAAAATCATAGTCTGCTGTTCAAGTCACAGGAAGGCTGCACAAGGGAAGGCCCCAATCCTTGATCATGTTTTGTTTCTTGGGTTTTGTTTTTGTTTTTTTTGTAAGATTTTTATTTATCTACTTGATAGAGATAGCTCACAAGCAGGGGGAACAGCAGAGGGAGAGAGAGAAGCAGCTCACCGCTGAGCTGGGAGCCCAATGCAGAGCTTGATCGGAGAACTCTTTGGCCTGAGCCAAATGCAAACACTAACCACCCAGGCGTCCCTTGACCATGGATCATGGTATTTTCAATGATGATTTAAATGAGATGGTTAAAAAAAATGAGTTCAACAAGATGTTAATAAAATTCATTCATGGAAAAAAAAGGTTGATAGAAAAAGCTCATTATGTATTAGAGGGACATAAATGGAATCTTATTTTGCTCCTAAGTGGAAGCTAGAACTCAGCTCCAAAACCTGTACTGATGCCCACCATGACAATGAAGGCACCATAAAGAATGCCAAGGCAGCACATCATCCCCGCCCTCCTAGGGCTCCTCTGAGGAATCACTGATGACCCCATTACCATCCTCTCATGGGCTGAATTATATCCCCCCAAAATTCATAGGCCAAAGTTCTAACCTCCAGTACCTCAGAACGTGATGGCATTTGAAGACAGGATAATTAATGAGGTAATTAAAATAGGTCATTAGGTTGGGCCTTAATTCAAGTTGATAGGTGTCCTTATAATAAGAGGAAATTACCACACCAACACACACAAAAGGAAGACCACGTGAAGACACGGGGAGAAGAGGGCCATCTACAAGCCAAGGAGAGAAGCCTCAGAAGAAACCAGCACTACGGGCATCTTGATTTCTGACTTCTAGCCTCAAAAACTGAGAAAATTAATTTTCTGTTGTTTAAGCCACCCAGTCTATAGTACTTCATTATGATAGCTCTAGCAAATTAACATAAACCTCTCTCAGAACCTCTACTATCCCAGGCCTCGGGCCCCCTAAGCCCCACTCCTGAGTATCAATCTTCCTCCCCAAACTTCTATTCCTTTCCTGCCCCCCTAGGATTGCTGCTCCCCCAGGCTGATAGAGCAGGAGCCTCCAAGGCAATAATTACTGTGAAAATTATTGAGAAAGAGGGTCCTCTTTTGCCACTTGGATCTCTTAAGGAAGGAAAGGATGTATATTTTCATATAAAGGCATTATTATATGTGGATCAATCATGCGGAGTTAAACCGACTTCTAAATATCCAGAACGTAACCTGTAAGACACAGATCTTCCTTTGAATTTGCCACCTCAGTCATCTCTTCATTCACTGAACATTTATTTGCTAAGCCCTTGCTCTGACCCAGCCCTCTGCTAGTCCTTTTCACATTTATCACTACATAGAAGGAAGAATAGGGGCATATCAAGAGGAGATGGGCATGTGGGGACAAGCAGAGCCTTCCAGGAAATGGAAAGCTGTTGTTGAGAAGGTCAAAGGCACAGAAGAGTCCACAGTGTCTTCAAAGAAAGGACGGCAGCTTGCCTTGGCTAGAATAAAATGTGTATTGAATACAGGAGTGGGAGAGGAGGTAAAGAGTTATATAGGAGTAGAGTATAAGACCGTTTCTACCGCTAAGGAGTTCTGGACCCCATGCTGTACATAGTGGAGAACTGACAGATGTTTTTGGAGAAATAAGACATGTAATTACCTTTAAAATTATAACCCTGGCAGAAGAAAGGTTAGATGGGGGTAGGGAAGAAGAATTGTCAGGCAGCTGAATTCAGAAGTTCTTTAAAGACCTGAAATACTGAATCTCATTACAAGGTTCTGAAATTATAAATCTGTGCAATCAATAGTGTTGCTCCAGGGTGTATGTCTGAATCACAATTCCGGCACACATGTGTGTGAACACTGCGTACTTATGAACTTAACCAAATTTAATTCAGTGCTAAAAATAAATCTACTATTACTATGTCTTCCAGTCTTCAATAGCAAGAGATTAGAACATTAAATGGTTTAAATATTACCACGATAAAAAAGAAATGCTTAAGATTTTATAAAACACCATATTTTCATTACCAAATCACAAGAGCAGAGGTTCATTTTTCCTTTAGTAATGAAGTTATCATCTTGAGATCCAATTCATAAAAAGACATTTCCATAGCTTAGTGGGGTTTTTTTTTTTTTTCCTCTCTCTTGCCTCTTTTTTATGAGAAGAGAGAAGGAACTGGGAAGAAATCCAAATCAAATGGAAAATTAGAGCCAAGGCAAAAATAAAATTAAAATCCTCAATGACTGCAGTAGTGAGTAGGGTAGGTGGTATGATAGGAAAAAAAGGAAATCCCAAGAGCTTGTAGGAAACACCTTTTTCAAATATAAATGTAGATGGAGGGACACATGATCCACAGGGGACTACAGACCACTTCCCACTGTATAAATAGCAGCTGCCGCTTTGTGCTGCATTCCTAAAATAGCTTGCACACCGCTGAGGAGAGGAGGGAGGGGTAAGTGTGGAGGTTTTGAAAGTACTAACTAGGAACATTAAAACAGCAATCCCATGCAGGCTGAGTGATGTCAGGGCACCTGCAGTGACCAGTGGGAGTGGAGTTTACTCATGGGGACGATACTGTAATTCAATAACTATTGGCTGAGCCCTTACTGTGTACAACATAGTGTGCTAAATTCTACACGAGTCAAAGAATTAGAAACAATTCCTGCCTTTGAGGGATTTAACATTTAGGAGATGTGACTAGCAGGGACAGCAACACTTGTAATACCGGGCAGGACAGGAGATGGGTCATGGGAAGTGTATCACTGGGCTCTGGGAGTCAGAGGGACAAAGGAAAACACTTGGAGGATTTAGAAAACCATCATGGGGGGAAAAAAAAAAGTCACCTGTAAGTCCTTTCCTCCTTAAAGGATGAGTAGGAATTTAATGGGTGTGAAAGATGAGGGGATGTGCAGTAGAGGAGCCATGTCCCAAGTGGGGAATAAAGAAGCAACAAACCATAGAGTTAAAGGCAAGATAGCACAAGTGGATACAGCCTAGAGTTTTATTTGAGCGTGGCCAGAGTAGGTATTTGCTGATTCTTCTAGACATGTTGAGCTTTCCCACTGGAAAGTTAAGGACATGAAATGAGTATTACTCCAGCTCCACTCACACAAAGAGCGAGAAGCATCACCACTGTCAATACATGCATAGTTGGCAAAAAAAAAAGAAAATGCATCTCCAAGAGATTCTCAAAGCAACCTTTAAACTCCTTCCTGCTCCAGCAACCCTCAAGGGCAGGGTAATTCTTTGCTGGTGGAGAAAAAGTATGTCCTGTGCATTATAGAAAGTCTAGCAGCATCTCTGGACTCTACCCATTAGATAAAGGGAGTGGGGACTAAAGAAGCAAGGGATGTTAAGTAAAAGATCATTTTAAGGTGGAAGCCACCTTAGAGGTATAACAACAACTAACAACTTAATGCTACATGCCAGTGTCTAAGGGCTTTATAATATTGATGTTGGGTAACATTTAAAATTAGCTGACTAAACCTAAAGATCGTAGCCCACTGATTGACTTACAGGAGGGCTGCACAACAGAAGGCCTCAATTCTTATAAACTAGGTACAACTATTATCCCCATTTTACAGGTGAGAAAATTAAGGACCAAAGTCATGTAGTTCTTAAGTTTTGAACACAACATTTGAACCAGGTGATCTGACTCCTAGCCAAAAAGTATAACCACCCTGCTGTATTGCTTCCACTGTAAGGCAGTTAATTTGCTAATCCTGCTAAGAAGGAAGTGAGGCTTGAGGAGGTAATGTAATTTTCCCAAAGTCACCCACTTATTGGGTAACTCCTCTGTGGCTAAAATCTCAGTCTTCTGACTCACCCTTCAGATGTTTTTCTACCTAGGGATGTGCACAAAGGAATGGCTTCCTTCTACTGAAAGAACTGTACGCAGAAGCAAGTAACAGGTGACAACGGAATCACCTCTGGAATAGAGAGCTGTTTCAGATTCAATCTAATGCTTGCATTAAAACAATGGACTCCTGAAAGTCACCTCCCTGCCACATCCCGCTCTCACATACCATAAACACATCTTGAACACGTAGAAATCTAAAGAGCTCTAGAGAGTATATACAAACATCCATATTGTTTCCCAAAAACTTCTAGGCCCACTGAATGAAAACTTTCTTAGAATTCAAGTTCCCAATTCAGGGTAATTCTACTAAAATTCTAACCTCAAAGACAAGAAGAGACACTTTCAGTTGCTCTGAGGCTTGACATAAGATGTTTGGACTCTCCCTTAATTGTGCAACCTTGTGGCATTTAGAAAGAGAGAGGGTCCAAATACACCACTGCTGCCCAACCTCTAGAGAGGCGGTCTGCCCACACATGACAGGTGCTCCCATCTGCTAGACAGAAAATGAGCAGTCTAGACTCATTATCTCAGCCTCCAGTGTCTCAGAGCAGCAAGATCTGAGCTTAGGGAGAAAGTACAGAACATAGACAGAAGGTGAAATTGATGATCCACAGCACAGCTTTCTGGTCAATCAAAAGGATGAGGGGCTTAATGAGGAGCAGAAAAAAAGGCTACCCTGGCATGAGAAAACATGCATTTTAACCCATTCACCTTGATCTGGGTCTGTCCTTGTTTCCCTGAAACAAAGAATACAGCAATGTTTCTTTGAGTGTGCCTTTGTGAAACAGTAGTTTCAATGCTTAAATATGAGCATTTATTGTATGTGTGTAATCAACATGTGATAAAATAACAATCACTGACAACATAGGAGCAGGACACACTACACCACTCAGTTCGTTGAGTAGCTATGGAAACAGAGCCACTGCATTTCTTGGGCTGTATGTAGGTAGACGTGCACACCTTTGCCAAGAGATCATGAAGTCTGTTCTACTTGTAAAAAAAAAAAAACAAAAAAAAAAAACAGAACTATTCTTTCATCATTTCTCACTGGATATGTTATTGGATCACTGGACACCAGTCAGCCAGCTTGCTGCCAATACCCGTTTTCTGTGAAAGACTAGCGCAGGCTGACCGATGTGGAAGTGTGCCCCTCTGGAAATGACCCAGTCAAACGTGAAGTTTTATTGCCTTCGTGCATCAGTTATGAAAGTTCACGCAGCTTATTCTATGCACCACGACTAGACTGAGCATTTTACATATAAAGCCTCATCTGATCGACTCTTTACCACATCCTTATAAGAGGGTGTTATTGTTGCCCCATTTTACAAATGAGGAAATCGGTTTAAGTGTCCCTTCCAGGGCTATGGGCTAATAAGAGGCAACTGGGATTAGAACCCAGTCATGTCAGACTTCAGAATTGATGTTCTTAACCATCCTATGCTACATATAATACTTATTGTACACCCATTGAGCCACTATGCCAGCCTGACGCTACTATGAGAACTAGTATCATCCTTGTCCTTAAAGCGCTTATGGTTGGGTTAGGAAAACTGATATGTAAAAGAATGATCGCAATTCTTTTAGCAGAATAACTGCTAGCCTAGGGGAACATAAAGCTTGCTTAGGGAAATGCAGAGGAGAGCCACCTAACATTCACAAGGGTCTGTGCTAACGTCAATTTCATGGTTTCATACGCCCATAGTGAAATACCATAGTGAGCAACATGAGATTCGTCCATGCTGAGGAAAACAATAGTGCGTCTTAAATGAATGTTTTCAATATCTTTAACCTAGATCTGGGGAATTCTTTAAATTCTTAGCAACTTTAATATTCATATTGATGAGTCTTCCTTTTCAGTTTCTGAAACTCTTTCCCTCCTATGATACGGTCCATCTTCTTATCTCAGCCACTCGTTCTGAGGGTCACACCTCCAGGCTTGTCCTTCCCCAAACCTGCAACATACCTATCATCTAAACTTGAAACATCCAACTCTCTGACCACCACCTCCCATCTTCCCAGCTCATTTCCACTTGTATCTTGCCAAAAACCACTGATGACCCCAAGATCAACAAGGCACTGATCATACTACCCTTCTGTTTTCTCTAGCCTCCTTCATGTCCTTATTTTACCTTCTCTTACCCAACTTCAAGTCCATAACCAATTATGGTTTTTTTTTATCATTCCTTCACATGCTTCCTCAATTCCATTGCCCATCTTCACCACACTTGGCAAAACCTTAACCCCAGTTTACCACAGTTAAATTAGCTTTCCACTTACTCTGCACTTCTATGCAGTTGGAAATAGCTGAATATAAACCTACAATAGAAGATAGTCTCACTGGGGCGCCTGGGTGGCTCAGTGGGTTAAAGCCTCTGCCTTCGGCTTGGGTCATAATCTCAGGGTACTGGGATCGAGCCCCGCATCGGGCTCTCTGCTCAGCGGGGAGCCTGCTTCCCCCCTCTCTCTGCCTGCCTCTCTGCCTACTTGTGATCTGTCAAATGAATAAATAAAATCTTAAAAAAAAAAAGAAGATAGTCTCAGTTATTCATGACCACAAACCAAGTGGGTGTTAAGGCAAGCATATTACTTCTCCCTAGTCTATAGTCAAGTGTGATCTTCTATTCCATCTTATTTCTCAAATCCCCAGCCCCTATGCCTGTATCTTCACTCTCAGGTGATCTTAATTCCTACTCACCAAAAAAAACAGAAGCAACCATAAGAGAACTTCCTCAAGCTCCCACCATCGTACTTCCCCATCTGTGTTCCTAACTCCAGCCTTCCCTCCTCTTGCTACAGATGAGGTGTTTAGGCTTCTATGAGTGGCCAACCCCCAACCTTGGGCACTGCATTCCATGCCCACCCAGGACAGTGCTCCACCACTGTGCCATTAAGTTTTCTTCTCCATGGAATCTTTACCATCAGCCTAAAAGAAGGCTACAATTCGATCCTTCATGAATCTTTCTTCCATTCCACTTCTCTATAGGAACTGCCTTATTTTTCTACCTTCCTTTACTATAAAGTTCCTTTGTATTCCCTTTCTCCAATTCTTTCCTTTCTTAAGTTGACCTTAGACTTTGCCCACCTAACTCTACCAATTGACCCTTGATCTATTTGTTTGATCAAAATATCAATTCTCAGGCCTTAGTTTACCTGCATGTCAGAACTATTTGACCATTATTTTCATCCCTCCCTCCTCCTTTCTTTGCTTACTGAAGAATTCCATTCTCTCCTTATTTCCTTTGTCCCACTGGCCAGCCTTTCCCCGTCTTCTTGGTTTCCTCCTGATCTCCCCAATGAACAGGTGAGCCATGTGGCTCATTCTTTCTTCATTCTTTCTCCATCCACTACCTGTATGACTTAACCTAATATTGTGGCTTTACACACATTTCATAAACTCATAGCTCCTTATATTTCTACCCTGGACTCCAGACTCCTAGATCCTATTGCCGACTGAACATCTCCACTTGGTATCTAATATGCATCTTAAACTTAACAATTTAAGGTGAATGCCAAATTTTCTCCACACCTATTTCACCCACACTCATTTCTTCTCAATAGCTTCTCAATTGCTCAAGGCAAAATTCTAGAAGACATTCTTGACTCTTCCCAGTCCCTACATCTAATCCATCAGCAAGTCTGGTTGATCTTACCTTCACACAAGAGCCAGAACTTGACACCACCACTTCTACCACACTAACCCAAACTGCCAGCATCTCTCACCTCTATTATTGCAGAGCTCCCTGTTTCTGCCCCACTGCAGTTTATTCCCAACAAGACAATCAAAGTGACCCAGTTAAAAGGCAGGTCAGCTCATGACACTCCTTCTCAAAACCCATCTCTCCCAGAGTAGAAGCCCAAGTCTCTACGTGGCCTCCTAGGCCCTTCACAATCTGTCTGCCACAGCCTGACTTCATCTACTGTTCTCTCTTACTCAGGTCAGTATAGTGACAATGGCTTCCTTGCTATTCCTGGAATAAAGTGGGCACGCTCTGGCCTCAAGGCCTTTCTCACCTGCTACACTCCTTGCCAAGAGTGCTCTTCTTCCAGAATTCCACATGGCTCACCTGTTCTTGGTGAGACCACCACAATTAAGACTGCAGGCCTTGCAATTTCGATCCCTCTTTTCTACTTGATGTGTGCCTTGAACAATTATCTTCCAATAACATACACTTCTAATTGTACCAATTATTACAAAAGAGAATCTCCACAAGAAATTTTTATTGTTTTGAATCCTTAGCACCATGGGTCTGGCATGTGGTAGGTATTCGGCAAATATTTCTAAATGTTAAATGAAGGATAATGTAAATTTAAAATATGATTAATATGGGGCAACTGGGCAGCTTAATCATTAAGCCTCTGCCTTTGGCTCAGGTCATGACCCCAGGGTGCTAGGATTGAGCCCCACATCGGGCTCCCTGCTCAGCGGGAAGCCTGCTTCTCACACTCCCCCTGCTCGTATTCCCTCTCTTGCTGTTTTTCTCTGTTAAATAAAGTCCTTAAAAAAATAAAATATGATTGATAGATTTTTAATTCATCATGTCCTATTATAGAAGCTATTATTATTTAAAAGCCTAATGAGCCTTTTAATAAACACTGGTAAAAAGCTTGGTGTATTCAAATTTGAGTAGTAAATACCAGCCAGACTTCTAAAACCCGCTGAGGTTTAAAATAATGAAGTTTATTCTTCTAAGTTGAATCGAGCTAGGAACCAACCACCATGTTTCTGAGGGCACTCCAAGGAGATCAAGGTGAAGTTAAGTTTAGAAGGATGAACTGCCAGTTTCCCACAGGGATTGATTTCTGTAGATGTCAGAACTTCTGCCACACCTGTTCGGGTAGACTCAGGACAAAACCTGAGTAAGGGCAAGTGTGGGTAAGTATAGACTGCAAGTTAGCATCTGAGCATTTTTTCCTTAGGTTTTTCTTTTTTTGAAGTGTTTTCTTTGATAAATAGAAGTAATCTTTGATTAGTGCTCACACATTTTCTTAGAAAAGTATATCCAAAAGTACAACTGTCTGCTCTAGACCACTTCTGGGGACAAGAGGATGGACTCGGTTTTAGGCATGTCAGGAATATTAGCAGCCAGAGCATAGAGAATCCTCAGCACTATTACAAAATGAAGACTGATATGAAAACTTTAGAACCAGTGAATGGAGGAGTCTCTGGCCTCCTGTCAGGCAGGTAGGAGCATGCTGGCTCTCAGAGGCTTCTCTATGTGGAATAACCATAATATCAACCATTTATTGACCACATATTATGTGTCAAGTCTATTAGGTTCTTAACATGAGTTAGCTCACAAATGTTCAAAACACATATTATCCTCATTCTAAAGAAAACTGAGGCTCAGAAAGGATAATCACCCAGCTATTATGTGAGAGGATCAGTATTCAAACTCAAATCTCTTGACCCAAGACTCATGTTAATGGTCCTATACTAGGCTGAAGCAGAGGTTTAGAGAAAGTACTTAGGCCTAGAAAGGAAGCAGGTTAGGGTAAGCAGGCTGACATCATGGCAGGGCTCAGGCCCCAATAAGGAACTAGAAGCCACTCAATGCATAAGGCCAGCCCAAGAGCCCAGACATATTGTGACATGAGTGACAAGACTAGTCCAGTGGGCACATAGGACAAGGGCTTCACCTCAGGCTTAGGCCTGCAGTCCAATTTTTGACAGAGGTGGAAAGACCTTGGAGAGAGACAAACAGAGATAAGGTTAGGGCTGAGACTGATAACAGAACTGCTTCATTGCTCTCCTTTCTCCCTAATCATCCAAATTCTGCCTTCACATCCTCCTCACCCTCCCATTTTTTTTCTCCAACCTGCACAATTCTCTCTGAGCTCACCGTTTTGTCTCTTCAAAAGGAAGGTCTGGACATACTGCTCTTGATTGTACCACCTCCCTCCTCCAGAGATCTCCCAGATTCCCTGATCCCATTGAATATCCTACTCTAGGCCCCAAGTTTTTCATTGACACCCAGGTAACAATAACCTATGAAGAGACAGAATATAACTCACTTGAAGTAACCTCTCACAGCAAATGCCTTTAAGGCAGTCTGTGAGGCCTAACAGATCCTAGGTAGCAGAGTCAATATGCTTACACTCTAGTTAGTATTCTCATGGTTTGCCTGACACTCTTATTCTTGATCTTCCCATGCCAGGGAATTTGTTCACCATGTTACAAAACACTTCCAGCAGCATTACCTCAGTGAATTCTCCCAAGAGTGATGGAGGCATTTCCTCCCACATCAGATGAAGAAATGGAGATTCAGAGAAGGTAAGTGGCCTTTCCTGGGCCACAGATCTGGTCAGCATCAGGCAATGGTCAGAGTCAAATGATCCCTTCACTATAGCCAAAAGAGAGAATGACTTAGCCTGCCAGAGAAGAGTAGGCTTCTTTAGCCTAATTTTCATTTCCTTATGATAAAAACTTTGCTCCCATTAACATACATAAAACCAAATTAAACAAGAACCATTAATTTCCCACACCCTGAGTTCTGGCAAACTCTCCCATGCTGACATCAACTCACAGAGGGCCTCCTAGTGTAGAGATTTCTTTCCATCCTCCATTTATTTGTAGTTTTATAAATGATAGCACTTTTCCTGTGAAAAACACTGGACATTAAGAAGAACATTCACAAAAAGGATAACTTTAGACTTTGAGCAATGAAAGAAAGCAGAAGAATGGGGACAATGGGATGGACAAGAGACAAAGAATGGGAAGGGACTCCCACCCAGAAACCCCGGCCCTGCAGGGAAGCTGGGCCATGACTTGGCCTGCTCTCTTCGGAGGCAGCCTCTTTGTTGGCCCAAATGAAGCACCACAGCCCTCATTCTTCTCCCCTGCCCATGGCCCCATGTTTTTGGTCTTCCCACCAGCAGCTCCATGATTCATTTCCCAGCCTCTTCCTGATAATCCTGGCCTATAATCTGTATACCATGTAGAGAGAACCAGAGTTTATAAGAAATTAGCCAAAAAGGCAAAAGAAAGAGGAAGAAGGTAGGAGAGAGGAAAGCCTGGCAATACTAAGAAAACCAATAGACTTTGTTTTGTTTATCTTCATGGAATGTAACAGCCTAATGGGAATGGCTGAGCAAAAAAGTGTTGTCTTGGGAAACATTTTATGTAGGCTGATCGCCTCGTTTCTTTTTTTTTTTTAAAGATTTTATTTTTATTTATTTATTAGGAGAGAGTGAGAGAGAGCATGAGAGGGGAGAAGGGCAGAGTGAGAAGCGGACTTCCCATGGAGCTGGGAGCCCGATGTGGAACTCGATCCCGGGACTCTGGGATCATGACCTGAGCCGAAGGCAGTCGCTTAACCAACTGAGCCACCCAGGCGCCCTGATCGCCTCATTTCTGACATACACTCAAACATGCAGAGCCACCAGTACATGAAGACTCAAGACCAGCCCACTGGGGTGTCTTCTGACTGTCTGCATTAGGAGGAGAAAAGGAACACATGCAAATGTTTTTTGTATTCTATGTCAGGCACTTGAGTGATTGAGGAAGAGGAGATGAACATGTCCTGGAAATAATGTGAGGACATGTGAAGTCCTGTTGCCACAGGATTCCCTCAGTCACTAGCCTAATTGTGACTTTCTCATCACCTTACAGGATTCAATTTAAATGAGACCTAGAGAACTTTTCTGACACCCTTCCATTTCTCCACAATCACAGCACTATTTATGCCCATCTTAACACTTAAGCGGTAATTGTTTTGCTCACTCATCAATTTGTCTTTCTGATGGCTGCCTCCCCCAAAAGATACAAGCTACATTAGTATGTCTACTTTCATTACTACTACGAGATATTGAGTAAAGGCTCAATTTTTATCAGTGGAATGAATGAGCAAGTATTAAAATCTCCAGCATAGCAGCTGATTTTCAGTAGATATTCCATAAGTCCAACTTCTGTTCTTAGAACCTACAGTCCATCTGGGTATAAGGACACATGAAAATATAATTTTATACAAGGAAGTCTGAGCAGCATGCTGATTTAGATACCCATACCCCCTCCAAAAAAAAAAAGGAAAAGAAAAAAAGTGGGTGGTGAAGACAATGTCCAAGGAGATCTCAGGGATTGGCAGGAGAGACCACAGCACAGTTCAGGATCTCCGGAACTAGAGGAGTCATACCCAAGTCCAATCCCACCTCATCTGTCCCCTTTGATCTCTGGGGTTGACAGTTAAAATAAAGATGACCAAACGGTTTCTTTCCAACAAGAACTGAGGCAGGGCAACTTAAAGTGCTCGCATTAACAAGATGCTCTGTCCTTAGAAACGTCATCTAGAGATCTGTTTCAGGCCTCCCACTCCCCTCCCCCCCAAGTGGTTGGAGAGCACAGGTTTGGACCCTGGCACAAGACCATGGGGAAGGATGGCTAGGATCCACCCTAGACTGCAAGACCCCAAAGAGCCATGAAGCATCCCCCTACACACAAACTAGCAGCTGATTGTTTCTGCCTCCCACTCCCTCTTCTTTCTGAAGGAGACTGCGCATTTCCCCTAACCCCAATAAAGTTGAAGCAAAGCCTGTGGGAGAGAAATAATGTTAGAGGGAGCTGGAGATGGAAGAAGGGTTGCGTCTTTTTAAATCTGATTCTGCCAGTGCTTGCCTAGTGAGGCCCCAGAGGTCTCTTTAAGGCCTGTCTGACTAGAAGCACACTTACTCCAGGACTGCCCTTGTCCTCCAGCTGTGTTGACAGCTTCCACACCTCCTAGCTGGGCTGTCTAGAGACTAGCTGTCACTCACTTTGGCTGTTCTTTACCCAAATCTTTTTTCCTCTTTATTTTTGAGGAGCTTTTAGCACTTGGGAAATCTAAAAGGCAGGAAAACAGAAACATAGCTAAAATAATATTAAATTTAACTGAAAAAATATTAGAATCCAATTATAATACCAGAAATTTCTAATTTCTCTTTGACTTTTGGAACTATTACAGTTATGTCTCTGACATGTCCCCCTAGGGCTCTCTACTGGCATTTATATGTACCCAGTCTAGGCATCCAGAAAAGACCCACACTCACCTCATCTAACTACCTCGTCTTTAATTTTCACCCCTATTCTCTTAGCAAAAAGTGTCTCAGTAAATAAAAAATAACAGACTTGGAGTCTGAAAACTTTGTTAGACTATCTCTTCGGCTCTGGGTACCTTCAACAGATGACATCAAAGAATATGTGAAGTGTCTAAAGGGCTTTCACTGAAATATTTTCAGGCTACCTGTGTGTTCCTGCAGGACAGGATTAGGACAACCAGTAGAAGCTCCAGGAATAAGATTGAAACTGTTCTAACAGTCCAAGCTCCGAGGTGCCTCACAATACACTTGTCCCAAAGAGCTTGCCAGAGTGGTGATTGCTAAGCCTCAATACCTATTGCAATCTCTAGAATTTTTTCAAAATACGCATACCTGGGTCCTACTCCAAATACAAAAGGACCAGACTCTGGGAATTGAAGGCAAAGGCATAGAAACTTGTGTGAGAGAACCTAGATTTAAGGCCATCCTCTCACACACACTAATGGAGTTGCTAAAACTCAGAGCTTTGGTTTTCCCATTAGTAAAATGATACTAACAATACCAACTTTACATAATTGCTGTAAAAAATAAAAATTAGTTATATATGCTTAATAACTGTTACTTCTTGAAATAACTGACAGGGTCAATGGAATTCACTACTACCGGGTGCTACTAGGAATGAGTCAGAAGCCTGACAACATCTGTAGATTTAACAAGTGTCCCCAAAAAACAGTGGTCCTATATCTGTTTAACCCATTACTAGTTAATGAATGGATTTGCAAGTCAGTTATGGCACTTCACAATTCATAAGGTGTAAACATACCAATATTGGTTCTCACTCATTTGGATTTGGTCCTCTTATCACCCATGAACAGATAATGTTATACCAACTTTACAGATGAGAAAGCTAAGTATTAGAAGGGTTAAGTAATTTACACAAGGTCACACTACTAGTTATCCAAAAATCTTGGGTGAGAACCAACTAACACCTCCTACCGCCTAGACAGGTGCCATTATTTACACTACCTTGAGGTTTGTTACCAGTTTCAGAGGCTTATTCCTTGTAGAATTATTCCTTATTCCTTGTGTCTAGTAGACAAGACTAGAGACTATTTTGTGGTTCGTTTTGCCCCTCATCCAAGTAGACAGTGTTTTACTACAGTGGGAGCCCAATTCATGTGTTTTACTGTAATTAATTCATCCAATGGATTTTGAGGAGATCAGCACTTTTTATCATCATAACTCCCAACTTGGGACTTGGAACTTTATTTCACTTCATTCTACATCTCCAGGGCTCTTAATCCTAAGGTTTACTTAAATATCCTTTTTCCTAACCATTCACACTGGTCTCTTCTCAAGGCCTGCTAAGTTTTCTGTTGCTGTGTTTTCTTCATGTTCCCCATCGCCATAGGCATGACCCAGCAGCTCCTGCCATTCTTCTCCGTCTGCCTGGCCAAGTGGAAGGAAACGGAACGGGTCTGAGTTTGGATCCCCAATCTTCTCTCACTAGGTTAGATAATTTGGGGCAAATTACTTAGCAGCTTTACCCTTCAATTTTCTCATCTTGAAACAGAAATAACTACATGCCAAGGTTGTTGTGAGGATTAAGAAAGATAATGGGCCAGTGTGACTGGCACATAGTATATGCACAATGATGGTTACAGCCATCTCTTCCTCTCCACTAAGGTCTTCTCCCTGCAGGCTCTTCTATTCTGCAACAGCTACAAGAATACAACCTTCAAGTATAATTTTCATTTTATCACTTACCTACTCAGATCTTCCCTTCAACGTCTCTTAAGCAATAGTCCCCTCAAGTTCAAACTCTAACTCAACACTGTCCAGTAGAAATATAGTGCAGGCCACAAAAGTGAGCCACATACGTAAGTTTTCTAGTGGCCACATTAAAGCAAAGTAAAAAGAATAGCTAAAATCAATTTTGATGATTTTAATATACCTAAAATGTCATCACTTTAACATGTTACCATGTATACATTATTAATGTAATATATTACAATCTGTTTTATGCTAAATATTAAGATTCAGGTGTGTATTTTACACTTAACAGGGCATCTTAATTTGGACTAGCCATATTTCAAGTACTTAATGGTCACATGTGATTATTGACCACTATATAAAATAGCACAGCCTCGATCTCAGTTTAACCTTTACCCATCAACTATTTCTTGTCAAACACTGGTCAAAAACATTCATCTGCCATAGGGGCACCTGGGTGGCTCAGTGGGTTAAAGCCTCTGCCTTTGGCTCAGGTCATGATCTCAGGGTCCTGGGATCGAGCCCTGCATCGGGCTCTCTGCTCAGCGGGGAACCTGCTTCCCCCCCTTTCTATGCCTGCATCTCTGCCTACTTGTGATCTCTCTCTTTGCCAAATAAATAAAAGCTTTAAACACACAAACACACACACTCATCTGCCATATTCTTCCTTTCTCACCTAAACAAATATATAAATCCTTCATCTCAAAGACTTGCTCCTTCCTGTTATACTTCAGAACTTTGGGGACGCCTGGGTGGCTCTGTTGGTTGAGCAGCTGCCTTCAGCTCAGGTCATGATCCCGGCGTCCTGGGATCGAGTCCCGCATCGGGCTCCTTGCTCGGCGGGGAGCCTGCTCCTCTCTCTGCCTCTGCCTGCCTCTCTGCCTGCTTGTGTTCTCTCTCTGTTAAAATAAATAAAATAAAATCTTAAAAAAAAAAAAAGAACTTTGAATGCTAGACAGCTTCTCCAAGGACATTGCCTCCGCATAATTCCACCTGAGTAGAGGTCACAGACTATTGAAGACAGGTCTATTGATTAACAGGTAGAGTAATCCTGGCGAAGAGCAAAGACTGGGACATGAGACAGGCCTGGGTTTATATTCATGCCTAGGCTCTGCCACTAACTACCCTTGACAGATGGGAGTGCGGATGAGCCTAAGACCAGTAGCTGTTGGTTTTTAAAAGCTCATTAAGCAGACCACAATAGCAATAATGATATTCTAGTCCAAGAAGTCCACATTTGAGAATGCTTGTTTTAGTGGCTCTTTCATACACCCCATGGAGTGACTATTGTCTTGTAACATTGAGGCACAGGGTTAACACCACAATATTAGCCTGTCGGTGTTAGTACCATCAAAATGCAGTCAGGGATCAAGGCAGCTATTGCTCTTCCTTGCCAAATGAGCTAACCATATCAACATTGGCTCTATTTTTAAATTAAGAAATTAATATTTAATACTTCAGTAACCTCATTTTTGTATAACATCATCACACTGCCTTGCAGAACTATTGGCATGCAGGTGAGAAGACTTTTGTCATAAAGTTATCGACTCCAAACCTAGGCAATTTTTATGTCCTTACTATGGAGTTCATCAATAATATTCCCATAGTCTGCCAAGTGCTGCCTCCTTTAAACAGCTCAGTCTGAAGGAACAAGCAATGATAGGTGGAAACTGAAAGAAAACTTAATTAAGCATTTAATAGTCCAGTCAATATTTTCTGAGTAAATTATACTTTACCCTTTTAAATTAGAGATAAGCAACACTCAAGTTACAAATTCTGGTTAAAGCAAAAACTCTCCCAAGCTTTGTGAAAGAACAGTGACTACCAGAACCGCAGGTTCTTGTGAATTTATGATACATGGTTAAAACACCATTTTTAAAACCTTTAACCCTAATTAGTGCTCTATAACCCATTTCCATTTCATTATGTTGGAGAGAGACCTTGTTACTCCCACACTTTCTCAAATAGGAAACAACCACTTTTTAGTAATACCTTTTTATATATGTCCCAAGGTTCATATTTGTATATGCTATACACCTTTTAATTTGTTCATTTTTAATTGAAAGAACTTTCCCAAAACACAAAGAAAAATCTAGTTGCCAAGGACACACCCTGATGAATCAGAGTGATAGCAAGACACAGTCTATCTGCCTAGTTCAGAAAACCTTCTATTTAAAAGAGGAACAAATCACATCCCAAGCTATTCTGGATCATGAATATCTACTGGCAAGAAGTACAGATAGTTTTTTTTTTTTTTAAACTAAGCAAATTAGCAAGTGCCTCTTAAAGGAAATCTGTGAACAGATTTAGATAGACGGGGAATATCTCTTGAGCATGCTTGATTTAGGAAAACAAATACCATCCAAGGACAAAATGGCCCAGTGGAGGAGACTAACAATAACACGAAGAGCTCTGTGTTTCCATCCAGGAATCTGCACAAGGATACTCTTGGAAATAGGAACTAAAGTATTTACATCTTTGACTGCAGCAGTGACATTTTCCAAATAATGACAGCGCCACTAAGAAAGAGTTGACTCCTAATTTACCTCTCATGATGAGATTGAACTGCATGGATAATTTGGAAAGTCAGACCGGATGCTTTGGCTTATGGCTTAATAAAAGAAAGATTAATGTTCACATCCAAAAGTTTCTTCATTGATTCTCATATTTTTGTAATAAGCCTGTTTGTGAGTATGGAGTTACTATGTGACTGCACAATGGGAATCCAGTAGCTATTACTAAAGGAAGACTTCTACAAGGAGAAAACAAAAGGCAAGACACATATCCAGTGGAATGCTCAAGTGCTGCTTGTGGAAATTAGAATAATGCCCAGAAATCATGTGAGTAAAACAATTACAGGAGATATAAATAACACTGCAGTTCAGGGAGGAAGTTTCAAAAACTGTGGAGGCGACCACGGGTTTGTAACAAAGTTTGATACAGAACCTCAATTTTTACTCTGTTATTTTTTATTTTTATGACTGCTATCTCCATTCTTGAACTACCAACAGAATATTAGGACAATGCTACAATTTTGAAAATTTCAGTATTTACATTTTTTTGTCTTTTCTGAAAATCTAAATGAAGATAAAGGGAAAAATCCAAAAATCCTTGGAAACAGAAGAAGATTTCTAATAATTTTTAAATAGGCTTTCTTCCTAAAAGTGAAAGTACAGGTGAATGTAATTTAAAGGAAAAATATCTTTGCCTGAAACAGTTGAAATCTTACTGAAAACTTCAGGTCTACTATTGCTAAGGTAACTATCAATTAAAGTCTGGGTAATATTCCTGAACTTATCAGTGAAATAAGAGGGGAGAAAAGAGGATATAGAGTGAGCAAAATTGGGAACCCAGAATGAAGTGGGCTATAACAACTCTCTCCTTTGTTTTTGACATTTCAGATAAGAATTCTCAAAGTTTAGCAGTTTTGAAATAAAAAACTAATGAGATTTTGAGTGCTCAGGTGAAAGATTTTATAGGACAATACTTTGAGGTTTAGTCTTATGACATAAATTTTGCTACTTCATTTCCAGAATAAAGCTGGTGGCTAGCTGCTAGAGCATAAATTTTTAAAATTCAAGCATGTGATATTTTTCTGACAACTTTATAAGATTTGTCATCAAATCTTATTGATCTCTGTCACTTCGGGTTTCAAGTAAATACACTATTTTAATAACACAAAAGATGATAAATTTATAATGAGTACTCACAGAAATAGAACTCATGCAGCACAAAAACAACTCTGAGGCTGAAAACTCCCTAAAAATGTTTTATTTGTAACGTGAATTATACTTGGAGAGTAGATACTCAGAGGTAATGCAATTATCCTATCTGCAATTCCGGGGACAGTAACAGGAGAAGACCAAAAAAAATTTCCTAAATATGAAATTTGGAATGTTCATTTTTTTAAATACTGAACTTCCAGCTCAAATTTCATGTCTTTGTAGATTTTTTTGTTTATACTTGTATATTCTTTCATGCTTGTGAAAGGAAAAAAGGGAAGTTGGTGAATATGGAAAAAAAAACCAGAGTAAGGCTTCAATAAATATGGTGAACTCCATATTCCCATCAAAAAATGTGAATACCAAGGTCTATCAGCTTTGCTATCAGTGCATATTCCTATTTGAACAAATGTTTCCCTTTCCCTTTCACCTATTAAAAAAATACTCTGAGTATTAAAAATACAAGAAACAGAGAAATTAACTTTGAACTTACCATCAGTTCTGGCTTAAACCAAACCAAAGTCTTGAGAGCATTAGTATGTATCACAAAATTTTAAATGAATATTCAGAAAATCCTAATGTAAAGAAGATACTAAGTGCTACATGTTATAGTGTAAATGTGTTGTTACAGTGAATTTGTGACATTCTCTCCTCTAAAAGGGTAGTAAAAAAATACAGATTGACTTGATAATTCAAGCATCTTGGTCATCAGATTTTTAAGATTATTTTTATCCCAATTTATTGTGCTTAAATAGTGTTCAAAGACGAGATGTTTTACCAGGAATAATATACTGCTTTTATATAGTACTTTAGAAGTATAGAACACAGTCATCTAAATCATCTCAGTGGACACCCAAATACTCTGAGAAATACTTATTTCACCCTTCCTTTTTCTAAAGAAAGAAATATAGACAGAATGGTTAGTTGGCTATCCAAGGTCTTAAAGTTAGTTGAGTACTGAGACCAGGACTTGAACTTGAGTCTTCTCCAGTCATATACTTACCATCACTGCACAATATGTCCATTGAAAAGATGAAATATTACTGGGGAAACCTCACCAAAGAGAAAGGGGATACACCAGGGACTCCAGTAGTAGTTATGTGTAGCTGGATTTCTTAAAGAAAACTTATATGTTGAACTAGTTTGGAAACATTCAAAGGTTTTCATTCTTTGTTGTTTTTCTTTTTTTTTAAGGATTTTATTTATTTATTTGACAGAGAGAGACAGCGAGAGAGGGAAGACAAGCAGGGGAGTGGGAGAGGGAGAAGCAGGACTCCCACCAAGCAGGGAGCCCAATGCCGGGCTCCCAGGACTCTGGTATCATGACCTGAGCCCAAGGCAGATGCTTAATGACTGAGCCACCCAGGCACCCCACTTTGTTGGTTTTTTTTTTATAAGCTGTTGCACTTGCCATCTTTCAAGTATTAAACTTAGCTAAACGGAGTGTCCATGAATGGAAATGGAAATCTGTAGTACTAGCTGTTATGATTATATACTCCTTTTTAAATACTATAACAGTTTCTAATCATTAATCAAATCATGTTGCTAGTGCAAAAAACAAACTCCGAACGTAAATAACTTTGGAAAAAAGATTAGATATGCTAAAATACTTTAAAGAAGGCCAATCAAGTATCAAACAATGAGCTGCTGATTTAAGAAATAAATCTCTAAAAATAATCAGTAAATTTGTATCTAGATCTATAAAAGCATCTCTTAAAGAGGGGGAGAAGAGGAAAAGAGAAAAGAGTAAAAGGAAAATGGGGAGAATACGAGAAATAAGAGAGGAGGAGAAAAAGAATGAGGCAGGAATTGCCGTAACAGCTATAGATTTCTGTGTTCCAGAAATGCACTCTTACATTTATTGATGTGGGAAAATTAGCCTTAAGTTATTCAAATTATATACTACACACAGTTTTAAGAATATACCATTGACATAAAATACATTTCCCATTAGAAAAAAATGTGGTCATATTCAATACTGAAGATAGTTCATCCACAGGAAGATTCTCACGTGGTAGAAAAAGGTTGGAATGAAGCTTAAAGGTCACTGTTTCAACCAACTTAAAGGCAGTATATGGAATTTCTGAAACAAACACCAAAAGTGACCAAGTGATCCAGAGATCTCAACATCTACTAAAGCTTTTGAGTGTGCAAAGTACTTTCATGTTATAATCACATTCAGTAGTAATAATTCTGTGTAGATGCAATTACATTAATTTTACAATGGGAAAACTAAAGCCCAAGAAGTTTATATTGATTGCTTATGGATGCCAAACTAGATAGAAAATCACCAGGTCTTCTGGCACACAATTCAGTACTCTCCTATCAGCTGAGGAATCCTACTTCAGGGGCACTTGGATGGCTCAGTCGGTTCAGTGGCTGCCTTTGGCTCTGGTCATGATCCCAGGGTCCTGGGACTGAGCCCGCATCAGGCTACCTGCTCAGCGGGAAGTCTGCTTCTCCCTTCCCCACTCCCACTGCTTGTGCACTCTTACTCCTTCTGTCAAATAAATAAAATCTTTAAAGTGTGTGTGTGTGTGTATATATATATATATATATATTCATTCCACTTCACTGTCTAGAACATTTATCAAATTTCTTTAAAATTCTATTTTGTGCCTAACCCCTTAAGAAGTAGACAGATATTTTGGAAAGTGTATGGAAAACTCTATTCCAGTTTACCATCCCTTAACCAGCATGGTTAATTAAATCACCTGAGCCCCAGAACTACAATTCCTTGAAAGTACTTTTCAGACCATACAGTGCCAGCCCAATGCCCTTCCTTCTCGAAAGAGGAAATACGGATCCAAAGATGAGAAGAAATTTTCTGTGTCATTACGTGGCTATTTCCTTCAAGAACATAAGAATTCTCAATATTCTTCCAATTCTAATGTAGCAGATTTAAAAAGACACAGAAGAGATACTTCAGTCAACAGCACTAAATAAGAGAAATAAGAGTTCCTCTTTTTCCAACTCATCCTCAACCACAACATCCTCTTGAAGAGTAGTGTTTAAAAAGGAACCCAAGAAACCGTTAGTGTTTTTAAAATACTCTTAAAGTGGAGTCCAAAAGCTTAGAGTCTGCCTGGGTGAACATGAAGCTGAGCCCCACTGATGTATAAGAGCCAAATGTCATCCCCTTCTAAGATTTTACTATAACAGCCAATCTAAACTCAACTGAAGCTGCTCACATCCTAAGTGATTTTTTTTTTCAAAGCAAGAATAAATCGAGTCTGGTGATTTTCTTTAAAATTCTAGTAGCATCCACTTCTATGTAACTACCAGTGCTGAAAGCTGTTAATCAAGAGATAGGAAACTAGTCTGAGCCAGCCACTGTCAAATCTCTGCTCACAGAAGCAAATGGAGTTAGGGTACCCAGACCACACATTCCTTCCTTACTGCAGAGGTGTCTATTCCCAGTGTCTGATATAAAGTGGACACTGAATATGCTTTTTCCTTTATTCATGCTTAAGTATCTTCATCCTAGTGGTATCCTCAAGTTTACCATCTTTTTAAGATATATAATATAGAGACACAGAGATGGGCTAGTTAGCAGGGAAGACTATTAGACTAAAGAAGGAAACCTAGACAAAGAGAGATGAAGGTTATTCATATAGCCTTATTCTTTTAAAGTTTTAAGATATCTGAGAGGAATATTAAAAGGATGATCAACTTTAACAGAAGAAATAACAGAAAAAAGGAGGAAAACAAAAATGGACAGAGGATCAGAAAACAAAGAATGACCATGAAGTCTGAATAATATTGATAACCATTTATTAAGGGGCTCCCATTTGCTAGGTACTGAATTCTTGACATTTTCATCTCTAACAAATTCATATTCTTGTTTTGTAGAAGAGGAAGCTGGAACTGAGCACAGGGCCACAGAGCTGGAATGTCTTTGACATTGGGATTTGCCTAAATGCTTTCCACCATTTCACTATTCCTAAAGCTTTCAGGAAAACAAAGAGGATGTGGCTGGGGAGGAACAAAAACAAAAACAAAACAACAAAAGAGAGAGAACAAGGAGATATTTTAGTTCCCCATCTGTGCCCCTTCAGCTCCCAGCTGGTCATTTCAGTCAGGTGGTCATTTAGAGACACCAGTAAGTCCCTTTCAGATGCCCAGAAAAAAAAAAAAAAAGTAGCCATCCAAGTCTATTATTCAGGTTACAGATTATGAAGAATAAAGTTGGTTTAATCACAGGGGTTAAAAACAAAAAACAAAAACCTTATTCTTTAATTAATGGTAATCACTTAACATTGGGCCAAAAGTCGTGGGAAAACATATACATAGCCTAAATGAGTCATGAAAGCTTTGAGAGTCACGCAAATGGTATAAATGCTCTCCATAGGCCTTGTTCCTGTGAACATGTATCTGCTTACATGAATGTGTATATCTTTGGCTCTTCCATGTGGACCACTGCTAGCTATAGACCCAAGCTCTTTCTAAATACTGAATAATTCAAAAGGAATCAATCTGAGTAATTTCAAGCATTTATTATAAGACATTAAAGTGAGAAATTGCGTGGTTTAAAGGATGGCATAAATCAACACAATTCCCTGAATTTTAAAAGCCCAAGGAATATTCAGGAGGAAAGTCTAAGGTATATTTCTTGAACAATAAAAGAAATGCTTTTCTTTATAGACCAATGAATGTCATGCCCTGGAGAAGAGAATCCTCTCAATTTATAATGCTGGAATTTGAGAAATACAGCTTTAGTAGTTGATGAAGTGCTTTTATGTTTAGGTAATTTTATTTAAAATCTCCATCCTTCATGGAAAACAATTAAGTTTCAAGTACCATGGTAAGAAATGGCATACCCTATGTTTAATTCTCTATACAAATTACACTCTCAAACAATTATCTTCGATGGTTCCAAATAGTGGTGGCTGCCCCCAGGGAGAAAGTTCATGTAATAAGAGATCATCTCTTCCCTGTTTTCTGTCATTTGTAAAATGTTTTGGGCATCATCCAGACGTGGGACTAAATGAGTTTAATTACATTTAAAATTCTGTAGCCTAAACTCACTAGCCATATCTCAAGTGCTCAGTTTGAGCCTTGGTGCCTGGTGGCTACATACCGATTAGAGCAGCGTTATAGACCATTTCCATTATTTAAAAAGAAAAAAATTCTCCTGGAAAGAGCGGCTCAAAACAAATATTCTCTTTTCACAAAGGTGAAAACTTTTATTTAAAAATACCTTGTTAGACGGAAGAGCAAGAAAGCAATCGCTTTTCCTCTCCTGCAATTTAAGAACATGAGACTCCAAAGTGTAACTGGCTCTCTCAGTCATAATACCAGCTAATGAGAGAATCAAGACTCAGCTCTGCCTCCTTTGCATGTGCTCAGTACCAGCCCACTCCCAGGAGCTTTTCAGTTAAGGCTAGGACTAAAGGGGACATTTGAGTGGACTCTGTTTTCCAAACATCATCAGTTCCTGACTTCTAGAAAATGCAACTTCTGCAAGTCTCCAGCCTCTTCCATTTCTGTTCTCCCCTCCAGGACCAATAACCTCCATCCTTTCCCTTTCTTCAAATTCAAATCCAAGTTAGAACAAACTCTTCTTTGGCCACTTCTCCAAAGTCCTCTAAACCAAAATCCAGGTCCCTTCCCATGAATCCATGGTCCCAGGTCTCAGAGAACACCATGTTCCGAATCTCAGCCCTCAAGCTGGGGTCCCAATCCAGCCACTTCTGGGGAAATGGCCCACTGACTATATCCCTGTGCAACCCCTCTAGCAACTTGATCTGACTGTAGCAGAGACCTACCCTGAGTCCTTGGCCCTATCTCCTCAGTGGTATCCATGTAGGGATGTTTCCTTGACCACAGTCCCAGGTGGTTACTTCTGAGTCACGGGCCTATGACAACCATGCTGTTACTGTGCAACAGCACTTGGGGGTAGGAGAGATTATTGAGCCATTGCAAAGACCTGTCAATAATCAGGCCTGACTTGCCCCACGAGCCATCCCATAGGTGGGACTGGCCTAGAGAAGAACCCATATAAGATACTATGAATTATAGATTCATATTTCGTTGGTTACTTTCAAGTAATATGAGGTTTTATTTCCATAAAATGTATGATCACCAAAATGTTCAAATTAGAGTTTAATCACACAGAAAAGATCTGAAAATGAGTTCCAAATAAGGACACCCACATAACATGCACACACACACCAAAGAAGGGTTGATGTTTGTATTTGCGGAAAGACCAAAGTTAAAAAAAAATGCTTTTTATAGTTATATTTTTTTTTTTTTTTAAAGATTTTATTTATTTATTTATTTGAGAGAGAGAGAGAGAATGAGAGAGAGGAAGAGGTCAGATGGAGAAGCAGACTCCCCGGTGAGGAGGGAGCCCGATGCGGGACTCGATCCAGGGACTCTAGGATCATGACCTGAGCCGAAGGCAGTTGCTTAACAACTGAGCCACCCAGGCGCCCTATTTTTTCTAACTTTTTAAAGTTATTCATTCCTATACCTTTTGAACTGTTATTTAGATATAGCATGTCTGAAATAATTATTGTTAAAAGGAAACACCAAATTTAGAGTCAAAATCATCTCCTCCAGGAAATAGAATGCCAAGTATCCCAGAATCAATATTAAGAGGAACAAAACTCTATCCCCTTCTTCCAAAAAGGGCTTGCATAGAAAAATAAACCCAGGAGCAGAAGGAGAGAAGTACCAACATGGAAGACACATTTTGGCCCTAGTCCTAGCAGGTCTCCATTTCCACCATCCCCATGTCAGGCCACAGGAGACACCTTTAAGTGTTTAGGGGGTAGGGGGAAAACCTTGGCCCATCAGATCTCATGACCAGTTGTTGAAGGATTGATGTGAACATCCACTGTAAGACACACACTGGTTAACTCCCATATTTCATGGCCTCCTACCTCCCTGCCTTTGGTGTCAGTAGTCATAGACAGGAGGCATTCACCTAGCTCTCAAATCGCCAGCTGTTTGATCTTCAGCAAAAAACTTACAGTATTACAGGGGCGCCTGGGTGGCTCAGTTGGTTGAGCAACTGCCTTTGACTCAGGTCATGATCCTGGAGTCCTGGGATGGAGTCCCACATCGGGCTCCCAGCTCCATGGGGAGTCTGCTTCTCCCTCTGACCTTCTCCTCTCTCATGCTCTCTCTCACTGTCTCTATCTCAAATAAATAAATAAAATCTTTAAAAAAAACCTTACAGTATTACAGATTCAGTATTATCTGTAGTAAGACCATGATAGTTCTAAGCTCATAGAATTTTTTAGTAATTAAATGAAATAATGTATGCAAAGTATCCAGCACAGAGTAGACCTTCCCAAACAACAGTTGATGTCTTTTTGTGATTATACACTGCCCTTTGTATGTGTAAGGCCATGTTAGCCACCCTTGCTAACCTATCCTCTTCAGTATATAGAAGCAACCACATTTAGGTCTACACTATTTCCAAGTGAGTGAAGACGAAATTTGACTAGACACGTCTGGTCTTATCTCTCCTGCCTTGCTAACCTGACAGCCTTCCACTCCCCATGCAGGCCAGGGCTACTGTAATCTCAGGAACTTCAAGAAAGGAGAAAGTTTTGCCCCCCTTCCCCCCCCCCACCCCACTCTGGCTTCTGGTCTCTATGCCTGGCCCAGACACCCTCCATGATGAAGAAGAAGAGAGCTTTCTGTGGTCACACCCCCACCCAACTCTAATGCCTAACTTGCTCTCCCTACCTCCCCAACCTCCAGTCCTCTACAAGTTCACATTACAGTCCATACCAAGGCCCTGTCCCCCAGGGCAGCTCCAGGATCCTCTTCACTAGAGTCCTCACAGACAGCTTATTTAACATTTCAACACAAAACACAGCCACTGGGGCACCACAGAGAAGCCTACATCATTGTTTTTTTATTAGTATTATTTGCAAGTGGAAATTCAAGGAGAAAGTCCTGGAAGAGAATGTGAGTGGACAGTGGTATTGATTTTCAGGGTCTAATCTCCAGGTCTCTGGTACGAGACCTCAGCCTGTGGCTGAGTTGTGGGGAGCAGAATCATCTGCCACTTACTAACCTGAAGACTCTGGGTAAACAAGTTAAATTTTTGATCATTAGCTTTCCATCTGTGCAAAGGAGATAAAAGTCCCCTAAGTTGTAGGGTTATTGGAATGATTAAATGAGATACGTGAGAAACCCCCGGCACATAGTAAGTTCTAAGTAAATGAAAGCAGTTACTATCAGTGTTGGTTTTACTGCTAATATTACCACCTGGAAGATAAAAGGAATTGTCACTATTGCACTTGCTCCCCTGAAATGCTCAAGGCAGAGTAGACATAACAAAGGTAAAAACCTCATGGCACCTCATAGATACTTGTGCCAATTTTGAAGTAAGATCAGTATCAGCACTAGGCTGTATGTTAAAATCATCCCAGAGTTTCAAAAAATCCTGATGCCCAGGTTATATGCCCCATACCAATTGCCAGGATCTCTGGGAGGGGAACACAGACATCAGTCGTTTTTTTAAAGGTAATTCTAATGGGTAGCCAAGTGTGAGAACCAGTTCCAATAGCTACCTTAGAAGGATAACACCCTTACTGGGGCTTCTACAGCTTTCTGTTTATACCTTTATTATCATTGTCCCCTTCTAGGTAATTACTTTTAAGTGTGCTCCCGCAAATGCCTGGACCCCCAGGAGACTACTCAAGTCCAAGGACCATGATTTGTCTTTGTAACTCCAGTGCTAAGGTTATAGAAGGATGAAGATGGTAGTCAGCTTTTGTAGAGTCCTAACCCTAAGTGCCTGGCATTGGGCTACACTCTGCGTGTAGTCTCACATGCCATTTCTCACAACCTGTGGAGTACAATGCTATTGTTAACCCTTTTTATACCTGAGAAAAATCAAGGCATTGAGAGAGTAAGAAACTTGCTTGATCAGGTAGTATGACTCCAGAGCCTATACTCGCTTCCATTAAGTTACAGACACCTCTGTTTCACAGCATGGACTTCGAGAACTTACCAACAAAAATAAAGTAGCAATAGTATCACCCACAATTTATTGAACATTCCCTCTGTGTCATGAACTATGTTGATCTCTCTACTTTAAAAAAAAAAAAACCTATAAGGCAGGTCCTATTATTCCCTTTTATGAAGAGGAAATTGAAATGTGGAAAGAGGTTAAGTAATTTCAAATGAGGTCATTCAGAGTGAGGTAAGAATTTGAACTCAGATGTGTGATTTCTGACTTACTAAACAGTACTGCATTTATTTGTAGATTGACTATAGGATGAATGAAAGAGCAAATGAAAGAATCAGTGAATGATCTTTTCAAGTCTTTCTTTTTTTTCTTTTTCCCCAAGTCTTTTTCTATTCTTGCCTTCTTTATCAACATTCTGGGCAAGCATCCCTGGTTTATAAGCAGCTTAACAATTCCTACAGGTTAAAGGGCGGGGGGGGGGCGGTGTATTAGTTTTATTTGAAAGAGGAGGAAGGGGAAGTCAACATGAAGGAAATGAGTCCCTACAAATTCCCCAAGATTTGGAGTTAAAGCCAATGTGTTAGTTTGCAAATGGGAGTGCTATCCCTGCTTTTCACTATGGATTTTCATGCCTTTAAAATTTAAACAGGAGGCTTGACATCTGCTTCGTGAATTAGAAAAACAGGAAGGCTGAGAACACCGAACAGAAGATGTACTGGATATTTTCAAATGTTTCTGGTTGCTAGGCAACATACTTCCTGCTTTCCAGGCACCTTAGCTAAGTCACCTGCGCTTCAGCTCTGAGGATATCTTGAATTTAACTTCCAGCCATAGGCTGTGACACACAAAGTATTGAAACAAACACAGAAGAGGTTTTGATTTTATACAGATTTTCTGAGACGTCACTAACAGCTGTCACAGGGCTAGATCAATAGCAAAAGACAAGGTAATACAAAGTGGGTTTTTTTTTTTTTTAGAAACTTTTTTTTTTTAACACAGTAAGACTGTCAATTAAACATCAGAAAGGGCACTTCTGTAAGAAAAAGTATAAATTATGGGTTATTTCTAAATAATAGAATTCTGTTCCTTCAGTTAAGTTCATTAATTTCACTAAGAACTGACAGAATCGTCAAGTAGAAATTCTGTTTTAGGGGAAGCTGAGAATTTTTTTTAATTAATACATCAGCTTAATGAAGTTCTGGTACTTACTTACCAGTCTCCCCAGGATTTTGTTTGCACTGTTCATCTAAGCAATTCTGTGTAGATCTTATTTAATCTCACTACAAGTCTGGGAGAAAAATGTTTCCACCATTTTTACAGATACTGTAAAGCTTATATGGATAAGATACTTGTTTGGAATGCATAGGTGGGTTTCAAAGATTTTCAGAGGAGCCCAGGAAAAAAGCAACTTCTGCCAGCTGATGCCCTGGAAATATATCTTCACCCTTTCTGATCCTGCCTACACCAGGCTGCCTAAACCAGCGCCTGCGGCCCCTGTCTGTGCCTTGCACTTAGATCCCTGGTCCTGGCAGGTGCCCCCAGGGACCTGAAATAATACAGTTGAAAATTCTACTGAATTTCATGGTGCCCTCAGGCCATAAGAATCCAGCAGGGCGCCAGCTCCAGCTCCTTCACAGAGCAAGGTGTTCCCAGAGCCCTCGATTTCAAATTACAAATCATTTCCAAACTTCTCATTTCTTCCTTTCCCATCACAGTCTCTTAACTAAGCACATCCATTAGAGGAGGAGATGCACCACAGTCAGGGACTCCGGAGAGAACCTTCTCAGGACACAATTCTTAGGTGCCTCATTCCAAACCTTAATAATTCTAGATTCTAGATTTGTATGCCAGCTAGAGGAAAGCAGACTTGTTTTTTCCCCTTGCTTGTAGAAGGCTATAACTGGACCCAAGCCCTGCAGACACGGGTGTTTTCAGAGAGTTCCTAATTAAGAGAGGGAGTGAAGGAGGGGAAAGGGGGGGAGGGAGGATAGAGAGAGACCCAAAGAGAAACCATTTTTCATATGAAAGGTATTCAAAACACTCAAATTCTTCTTGATATTAAATGGGTAGGAAGTAACATTTGGAAAGATTTCAGTCTTCCTTGAGGATCTTGTTAATTTTATTTTAATACTAAACCATTCTATAGTATCAATATTATAATTCCCTAGGTTTCTGATGAGACCCTGGCCTTCAAATGCCTCCTGTTACTTCCCTTATGCACTCACTTTCAACCCGTATTTAATATTTGTTGAATGCCTAGCATGCACAAAGAACTAAGGATACAGCGATGAACTGAGTGAACTTCAGCTCTGCCCTTACAGAAACTGCTATCAAAGGGGCGTTAATTAAGAATCTACTATATCCTGTGAACTATGCTAATCCCTTTACATCATTAGCTTATTTTCATTGCATTTCATCCTCACAACCACATGAAGTAGATAATATCAATTTCTTTTCACACAGGAGAAAAGGGAGTCTCTGGGGGGTAAAGATATGGCACTTGCCATATGGAATCAATGTGGAATCAAAATTCAAACCCAGGTCTTCTAGAACACAAACACTTCACCATCATGCCATAATGCCTCTGCGTTAACTGTGCACATTTGCATAGACTTTCACTGTGAAGATTAAAGACCGCAATACAAAGCCCTTGACATCAACAGCCCTTAACCTAGCATTCAGCTTGCAACAGTTATTCATTTCACACAGAGAGAACCTAACTAATCCTAAATTCCTAAAATTTTTTTCATTGTCTGGTTCCCTTGATAAATGCCAGTCTTCTTGGCCTGGCCCTATCTCTCTCCCGAAAACGGATTCCCCACTATCTTGTAAGAACCAAGAGGCCAGACTTTGTCATTCTTCATAGGAAGAGGAAGCCTGGTTCCTCGACCCCGGACGACCTTGTCCTCATTCCAAGAAGCCCAGAGGCCTCCCCCACTCCCCAGCCTCTTTAGATGCAGTAAGGCCAGTCCCTGGGGTCCACCAGCTACAGTGTCCTCCAAAGTCCTAGAATTTGATCATAAAACTTTAATATGCCTCAGAATCACCTAGAGGTTTTTTTTTTTAAATTCAGGCCTCCAGACCTAACTCGTTACGATTCTATTCTAAACTGGTGGTAGGGGCAGGACAGGGTACCAGCTTCCTATCAGGCATTCCATGGGCTTCTTGTCCCAGTTGTGGGAAGACCACAGAATACAGCCCAGCTGCACGATTAGCTTCACTCGGCACTGCAAGAAATCTCACAGCCAATAAAGCCCTTTCTTGCAGGGAACCCAGTTTCACCCCCCAAAAGCCAGAGAGACTAAATGCTCAGAAAATGTTGAAAGTTTCACTTAAAAATAGTCCCAGCATCACATTCAGTATCATCTCTGGCCAGTCAGAAGAAATAAAGTTACTTTTTTTTTAATAGTTGCCATTTACTGAAAATGTTATATGCGCCAAGCTTGATTTAACAGAGAAAGCACTGGTTTTGGAATAAGGGGACCGCTTTCCAAATCATGTTATGCTTCCTTAGGCAAATTATGTAACTTCCCTGAACTTCCAATTCCACATCTGGAAAGTGGAACATGTAAAATGCAGTGTAGTTATGAGGATTAACGAAGATTCATTTCCTGGTCTACGGCGACCTGCAACAGATGTTGGTTCCATCAGACAGGACGCTGCCGATGTCACTGTGACCAGGAAGTATTCAAATAATCTATATTTTTCACCTCAATGTTGCAAGCATAATTCTTCCATTGTGCCCCTAAGTTTGAAAGTGCTCCTACCTTAGCATCCTTATTCAAACCAGGAGATTAATAGTGTACCTGCTAGCTTCAGGCCACTCTTCCCCAACAGGAAATAAGATTAGCATATTTATTAGGGGGCCTAACCACCCAGGTGCTGTAATCTGTAGATGTTGTGTATAATGGATGGAACTTGGGACTGATGAAAAATTCACCTGCTACTTTGGAAACCTAGCCCGAGAGACTGAGTATTAATTAATAACATATACAGTATAGGAGGAGGAAGCTGCAGTTATGTGAATGCCTGTGGATGTTACATTGACTCAACAAGTATTTATTAGATGTTTCTCGGGTGCCAGCCACTGGTCTGTGTGCAAGACACTATGTGGAAAAGGCAGAGGCTTTGCTGTCATGGCACTTTGAAGTAGGGAGAAAAATCCTCTGATAGCGGACCTTTGTACCACGCATACTATAGGTGAGGTGCTGCAAGGTTAAGCATCTACATACATATCATTTTCTTAAGAATCCATAGGCATTAGCTGCTATTCTCTCCATTTTACAGAAGGGGAATGTCAAGTACAGAGAGGTTAAGTAACTTACTCAAGGTCACATGCATGCTAAAGATCAGAACCAGGATTCAGAGTCACACGTGGTAAATATCAGAGGCAGAGATTGCTCCCTTAACCACTACACAGACTGCCTCCTTAATCTGGAGTTTTAAATGGTATTTTGTGTTATTCAAAGAAACTTTACATTTTATTCTGTGAGCTTCAACACATCTATGAATTGGGAATAGCAAGTGGTTAAAAAAAAAAAAAAAACACCATGTTTGAAATTAAAACCCAAACAGAAGGGAAAGGCAGCTGTAGACTGAGAGGGAGTAGACACAAGAATTCATTTTTCTATATTTTTTGTCGTTAGTATTCCTTTTACTATATATACATACATTCTGTTGGAAAAAGGGGGAAGCGGTTACTCAAATATGAATTGAGCCCATTGGTCTTCGACAATGCTTAGTCTCCTCACTGCAAAATCAGGGTAAAATTGCAGCCTTGGGCTGATCATTGTAAGGACAGATGGACATAGAGCATATATAGCGATCAGCATGTAAAGATTGCTCTGCAAATGTTAGAGCCTCTTCATCTTGCAATCACAAACTTATATTATTCTTTCTTGTTGGATATTGGCAAATACTCAAGAAAAACTGCATCTCATTCCTGGAAAGTTTCTGCAGTCAAGTCACTGTTAGTTATAGAATTACAATATAAAATCAACTCCTGTTATAAAGCGGGTCTACGTGAATGTTTAAAGAGCATCCAAAATAAGAAAAATAATATCGTAGCCAAAATTGAAGAAAAGGACTTACCTACTCCTGAAGTCACCTACTCTTGGAACAAAAATAGTCCTGAGAGATCACTTTAGAAATCTGGTGCAACAAATCTAGAAACCAAACCACAGAGAGGAATTGCCTTGTGCAAAGTTCCACATCCTGTTCAGGACCAAATACTTGGGACCAGACACCTACTGTGCCACTCTCCTCCCCACCCTCAGGCACATGATCTCTGCCACATGGAATGACCTCCCTAAGGCTCTCAGCAGTCCCCTAAGAAGCCGCCTGCTGAGCCATGGTGAGACCACCCTCATACAAACCGGTCTTTAGCAAGGCTCCCCAGGTACAATTTAGAGGAAGGAGACTTTTTGATGTGTGGGTTGGTTTGCAAACTGGCCTCCATAGACAGAGGGAGGAGGCTTTTCAATGCGTGTTGGTTTGCAAACTGGCCCCTATAAACAGCGAGCAAGAAGAGACAAAGAAAGCAGAACGCCACTACAGATTGGCAGGTGGCAGAGTTCACAAGCAAGGGAACTGACAAAACTCACCCTGCGCGGCCATGACACAAACAGCTCTCCACCCACTCACGGCCCTCTTCAAAGCTTATATAGAGACCCTAATGGAGCGCAGTCACAAATACTATCCAGTTGGTCTCAATTAACACACCACTACCTCAAAGCAGCGTCCTTAAAATGGCTCCAGCTCTAGAAATGGTGGGCAAGAACAGGGGCAGGTGAGGAGCTTCTAACCACCCACGAGGGTTCCTGGGTCAACCAGAGGTCACGTCCTCTCCATGACCTCCTCCAACAACATGGTCTGAGATTGGCCACCATTAGAAAAATTCTAGCCCCATAGGGCAAACCTATATAGAAGTTCCCAAGTAGTAGAGCCCCCACAATGCACAAAGCTCTGATCACTAACCTTGTGGAAGTATTTGTCTGTATTGTCTTATAGTCTGCTTTTTATAAAGGATGTAGAAATTCCCTTTACATGTGAAAGTCATAATTATTTGGTTTAATGCCCAAGGTCTTCACACATTTTTTCTATTATCCATGAGGAACTGGAACCCTTCAGAACAGCTACTACCCAGAAAAACTTGGTATTAATTTTCCAAGGAAAAGATTCCTGAATATGATTAAATTACACTGTCCCTTCCTTCAGTGACACACACATGGAAATATCAGATATGACTTTCCTTCTTCATTCTTCTAGACTTACCCCAAAACATTTCATTTCAGTATTTATTCAACAAATATTCCTTCAGACTTGCTAGTATTTGGGCCTATACTAGACAGAAGTTAGTCACTGCCGGGAAGGGGTCACTGCAGAGAAAGACCCTCAAACAGGTATATTACAACTATTCCCCGAAACTCTAGAGGATGGGCACAGTGTACTGAGGGCAGGGAAAGGTGCAGCTTTCTCTTCCTGAGACAACTGGAAAAGTTGTCACAGAGGAAGTGACTTTGAACTAGGTCTTGGGGGGACCACTGGGAATTTGCCAAGTGGAGACAGGGAGAGCACTTGGGACTTAGGACAGCGTGCATGAGCATGGAGCGATTCTGGAGAAAGCATGAGGTGCTTATGAATGACGAAGAGGAACGATGAGCAGAAGTGAGTGAACCGCATTTGGAAAGGCAGCTTGCAATGATATGGAGAAGGATCTTTTGGGTCAGGTGAAAGAGTTTGTGCCTATTAATCTGCAGGTGATCAGTTTTGCTCCAGCAGAGGCTTTGAAGCAGCAGCGACCAGATAAGGTCCACTTTAGTCACACTTAATGTTTGTCAGCATGGGGTACAGCTTTTGCACTTGAGGCTGGGCCCCTCTCTGAAAGACTGAGGAGAGATTGACCATGGAAAGCACAGCTGAACCAGAGTCTTCTACCTAGAAATAACACACCTGCTACTTTCTGAAGCTCTTCTTCCCTGATCCTGAAATTCCGTATGTCTGCCCTGGCATTTCTATAGCACTGAAGAGGGAAAAAAAAAAATATATATATATATATATATATTTGACCACTTTGTTTATTTTGGAGGTAATTACAGAGAGATTTTGAAGGTTCCAGCCTACTTTTTCAGAGGAGGATTTTAAAAAGAGAGTTTGGAGCTGATTTGAATAATGGCTTGTGTTCCCAAGAGCTTTGTGCTTTGGTAAGCAATGTTGGCTGATTATTGCCTCATGCTTTTTTGAAACTGCTGCCTATCTCCTTTTAGAGCTCTATTCTAGGGGGATTGCAAGAGCCACAGAAGAGAATTTAACTCCTGAATATTCAGTTCACTTGGGGAGAAGAGAAATGAAGAGCAATGGTGCAGTTTTATGTGCTTGTTTGTTTCAGAAAGTTGGTGGTTCTTTGAGGCAAATAGCAAAAAATTCTTTCTATGGACTCAAATGGAAGTTTTGTGTGAGCCATTCCTCTGAAGTCTATCTTCCCAATATTTGGCTGGGGCCTGGGAGTCGGCCTGTGTCTCTGAGCTAATGTATTTTCAGCAAGGATGTGGTATTTATTTCAAGGAGGGACAAGTTTGGACCGGCACCACTGGACTGTCTTCCTGGTTTTGGAGACTTACTATAAATCTAGTTTATTTGGAAACCATATCATGCTTACTGTGGTTGTATTTATTGCCATACCCAATAAGGAATTGCCTTTAACTCATTTTGAGATTATGAAACACTTTGTGCCCTTGGCATTTTTAAATGCTTGTGTATTTAATCTATAGAGTTTGATTTCCTACCCACCTTTAGTTTTAATCACATATTTTAACAAAGGGCTGTTGGTTTAGTGAATTTCCCTTTTGTAGTAAGATGACAACTAAACAGAACTGACCAGGATCCTGGGTGAACAGGGCTTGAATTTTCAGGAAACAAGCCAGAGGTCTGCAGTGGTCCCTCATCCCTGCTTGAGGTTTGGGTAGAGATGTTGAAATTACCTGAGCTTTTCCCATGTTGTCCCACTGTTCCCTGTCAGTGCCCTCTTCCCATGAGGGATGTCTGTCCTTCTATCACTTGTTCCCAACTGAATGCACATATCCCTTTTACCAAAGCCTATAATTCCACCAACTCCCAATGGATCTTTCGAATTAACCATGGACTACTCATCCCCAAGGGACAGAGCAGAGTTCTGCAGTTTGAGCTCCTATATTCTTGTCATAGTCTTGTCTTCTTTTCTGCATGAGATATTTGACATTTCTGAATACCTCAGTAATATACATAATAACAATAATATCAAGTATTTATTGAGCACTTACTATGTCAGAGACAAGTTAAACATTCATATGCTATCTCACTTATCTTCCTCATGATAATTTTATGAGCTAAATACTATTATTCCCCCATGTTATCAGTGAGAAAACTCACCCGTAGGTAATTCACTAGAGGTCACAGAGCAGGTAAGACCTAGAACTGGAATCAGAACTTGCATTTCTTAATGCCATAGTCCTTAGGAACATCCCAGCAGCAGAGGTTTCCAACACTGGCTTATTGGTTACTACAGGCGGCCCAGTGCTCTGTGGACCAGGTCATATTTGACCCCTAGCCAGAGACGGAAGAGCTCCTAGGCACATCCCCTGTCCCTCCAGGATCTGTCTCACTTAAAAAGAGGAGCTCATACTCACAGATAATAGTAGCGTCAGTCTTTCTCTTTAGGCATTGCTTTTCAAAACATAAAACACTACTGTTTTGGAGTAAGTTAAATGATCAGCTTGTCAGGCTCATGTTGGAGTTTTATATTTGGGCAAATTTTAGCAACTTAAGAAAGAAAAAATATGAGCTATTCAAGTTCCAACATGCCTAACCTAAAATACATCTATGTCAACAGCAAGATGTGTCCAGATAAAAATGGAAACCTGAAGGGAAGAAAACTAGTGTTTCTATTACGTTTTTTTATTCTTGTATGTAATACAACTTGGGTTTTTAGACTAGGCCTCTGCTCCCAAAGCATGGCCTCCAATACCACTGTCTTCAGGAACCATCCATCTGCATGCTGCCTTGCACAGCATGTTTCCACCTGTTTCTAAGCTCCTCAGAACTAGCCTGGGCCTTCTTACCCATATCTCGCATCCTTTGCCTGATCATGTCTCTTGAAAGCTGTCGTTAGTTTTTTCTTTGGCTGTGCTTGCAGGAAGTTTACTCCCAGGCCCTCCAAATATTGACAGAGACTAGTACAACCTCAAGGTCCAAATTCCAGACTACAGGATCCACACTCCCCATGGGTTTGCTTCAAGTAACTCCTCCAGAGGGAATTAGACTGCTGAAGTTAAAACCCCCCTCTGCTCACATCAAGCATGATAACCAGCTTCTATGCTTGGGAGAGAAGATAGCTTCATGCAGGCATCTCTTCAACAAATACAGTAATCTCATACTTATGCGGCTCTTTGAGGTTTATGAAGTCAGCATTATCAACTTCTTCAGCAAGCATTTATTGAGTACCTGCCGTATGTCAGGCACCCTCCTAGACTATTCATGCAAAGATGAATAAGACAACCTCAGACGACCGTGGAGAGTATGAGATCTTTCCCTTCTGCCGATAGCCAGGTGGTAGTGAGATGGCGTTCAACTCAGGATATAGACCCCCAAAAGCAGGATGAGTCCCTGACCTAAGAGCTCTCAAAGCCACCAGCCATGCCTTATGAATTTTCCATGAGCATCCTATACCAGACAGGGCCTAATCAGTTCTCTTCGCATTAGGGCTGCTTACGGAGCACACTGTGTGACATTTTAGCCCGGTTTCTTGCATTTTCAGCACTTTCTTTATTCTACCCCTTCTAATTACAGAGTGTCGACACTCTCCTTTCAGCAGACTGAATCGTACACAGGGAGGCTGGCACTGCTCCGAGCAGGCCAAAGTCCTGGGCTTTCCCCAGTAGTGTCTTCGCAGCACAAGGGAGTGGTAGGATCTTTGAACATGTCAGTGAGCTCTCTTTCAAGATCCGTCTCCTCAGTCCATGGTAATGCCTCCTTGACCTTGATCCCCTGTGAACAGGTAGGGAAAGCCTTGCTTTATGACTCCCCGGTGACAGCTGGTGCGACTCTGCTCTAGGCCTCTAAGCCACTTCAGAAGCGATTAACCCTGCTCTCAGAGGGCAGCTGAGAGCATTTGGCTTCATTGTATTCCTTCTCAAAGTTTGGTTTCTTTTTCTTTTTGATTTTTTTTTTTAGCTTCTCAAGCCTGTTTTCCTCCAGTGGCTTGAGAATGCGTATGATTTTCAAGCAGAACAAGTTCACGGTTTTTATGTTTTCTCCTCTTCAACATCAAAAAGCAATTGTAAACCAGAGACTTGCAGCAGATTTGTCAGCTTCTACCATCTTGATATCCAAATATTTCTTTTTCTCTTGTATTATAAAATTATCATACAGTGAATACGACTGTTCGGCGTTTGGTTCTATGAATTTTAACAAATGTATATATTCATGTAACCACCACCACAATCAAAACAGTGTTCCCTCAACCTTCTGCACCTTTGTACTGAAATCCTTGCCCCACTTCTGGCCCCTGGAAACCACTGTTTTATAGCTTTGTGTTTTCCAGAATGATATATAAATGGAATCATGTAGTTTGTCGTCTTTTGAGTCTGGCTTATTTCGATTAGCGCAATGCATTTGAGATTCGTTCATGTTGCTATATGCATAGTCTGCTCCTTTTCATTGCTGAGTAGTGTTCCATTGTCAATAGTTGTTCATCCATTCATCACTTGGAGGATATTTGGGTAGTCTCAAATTCATGAGGATTGTACACAATCTGCTATACACATTTGTGTATAGGTTTTTGTGGGAACATAAGTTTTCATTTTTCTGAGATAAATGGCCTAGAACATAATTACTAGATCATATACCAAGTGTATATTTAACTTTATAACAAATTGTCATGCAGTGGAAGAGTGGCTGTACCATTTTTCGTTCCCACCAACAGTGTATGATCCTGTTAAGCCCTGAGTATGAATTGTCAGTGTGCTTCAATTTTAACCATTTTATAGATGTATAATGCTCTCCTATCTTTCTTTTAACTCAAATGTCACAAATAGCTAATGTGTTGAAAATCTTTTCAACATATGTTAATTTTCCATCTTTACATCTACTTTGGTTATATACCAAGTCTTTTGATCATTTTAAGAAAAATTAAGTTCTTTATTTTCTTACTGTTGAATTTTGAAAGTTATTTATATATTCTGGATACAAGTCTTTTGTCAGGTATATAATTTGTAAATATTTTTTCCTAGTCTATAGCTTGTATTTTCATTCTTGTAACAGAGTCTTTTGCAAAGCAAAAATAATGAATTTTGATGAATTTTGGTGCCATCTCCAAGACCTTTTTGCTTAATTCTAGGTAATAAAGATTTATTCCCGTGTTTTCCTAAAGTTTTATTAGTTTAATGCTGAAAGTTCATGTTTATCATTCATTTAATGTTAATTTTGTATAAGTAGTATGAGGTTCAAGTGAGGGGTTTTTTTTCATATATATATAATTATATCAACACCTTGGTTAAAAAGACTACCCTTTCTCCATTAAATTGTCTGTACTTCTGGGGAAAAAAATCAGTTGACTATACTTGTGTGGATCGATTTCTGGACTCTTAGTTCCATTATCTATGTGTCTATGCTTTCTATCTATGTGTCTATGCTAATACCACAGTGGATTGACTACTATAGTTTTATAGTAAGTCTTAAAATCAGTAGTATAACTGACTTTGTTTTTCATTTTCAAAAATGTTCTGGCTATTCTGATCCTTCGCCCTTCCACGTAACACTTACCTGCCGAATCAACTAGCTCTGAAAATGGATGGCGCTGCATGTAACACTTAGAAGCAGATTGCCTGTATCTTTAAGATACTCTGCCAAGATTTTGACTGGAATTGCACTAAATCTCTGGATCAATCTGGGGATAATTGATATCTTTGCTATTTTGATTCTTCCAATTCATAATCTCAGTAGGTCTCTCCATTTATTTCTATCTTCTTTGATTTCTTTCATCAGTGTTTTGTTGTTTTTAGCATACAAAATAGGTATGTGCTATTTAGAAGAGAAAATTTAGAGAATTTAAAAATTTAGAAGTTAAAATTTCCAAATATTTGGAGGTTTTCCTGATATTTTTCTGATATTAATTTCTAGATTATTTTATTTTTTTAAAGATTGATTGATTGATTGATTTGACCGAGAGAGAGAGAGAGAGAGAGTGGGAGAGGGAACACAAGCAAGGGGAGTGCGAGAGGGAGAAGCAGACTTCCTGCTGAGCAGGGAGCCTAATGTGGGGTTCGATCCCAAGACCCTGAGATCTTGACCTGGGCCAAAGGCAGACATTAATGACTGAGCCACCCAAGTGTCCCTAGTTTAATTTTATTATGGTCAGATAACACTTTGTATTATTTCAATTTCTTCCAGTTTGTTAAGGATTTTTTTGGCCCAGAATTTGATCTATCTTGGTGAATTTCCCCTGTGCACTTAAAAAAGAACATTTTGTGTGCTATTGTTGAATGGAATGTTCTATAAACATCAGTTGGATTGAGCTGGCTGATATTGTTTAGATCTTTTATGTCCGTATTGATTTCATGTCTACTCTTTCTGTGGGTTACTGAGAGAGAAATTTTGAAATTTCTAACTATAATTATGAATTTATCCTTTCCTCCTTTTGGTTGTGTCAGTTTTTGCTTCATGTATTTTGAACTTTATGGTTAAGTATATAACGTTTAGAACTGTTATTTCTTCTTAGTGAATTGACTCTTATTATGATATAATATGCTACTTTTTATGCCTGGTAATTTCTTTTACTCAAAGGTCTACATTTTCAGATATTAATATAGCCACCTCCATTTTCTTTTGATTAATAATTGCATGGTTTATCATTTCCTACTCTTTTACTTTTAACCTACCTATATCATTTGTCTACTATTTCTACCATTTCTGTTGCTCTTTCCTCATTTCTGATGTTCCAAGCTTCCTTCTGGTATAATTTCTCTTTTCTCTGAATAATTTCCTTTTCTGATTCTTTTAGAATAGGCCTATTCTTTTGGTTTTTCTTTGCCTGAAACTTCTTTTATTTCACCTTCATTCCTGAAGGATATTTTCACTGGCTATAGAATTCTGGGCTCACAGATTTTTTTCTTCAAATATTTCTTTAGACATTTTCTAATATACACTGAATCTGAAGAACATCGAGATTATTTTAATTGATGAGTCTATTCCATTTTGTCTTATGATATAGACTTTCAAATATGTTATTTGTTTGCACTTCTACAGTTGCCCTCAAGTAGAAAAGCTGCTATAGCAAACATAACATGTACACTTACGATAATATGAGATAATGAGCCAACGTAGCACAAGATCACAGCCTGTCACTATTTTTAATAATTGGTCTTTCTCCCACAATTAACTGAAAAAGCATATCATGTTTCATATTACAGTTCTAGGTCTCCTTTCATTTGATTTTCTCATCCTCTTGTGATTACTCCTTCATCATTGCCCTGACTAGACACTACTGGTTTACAAGTTAAAACTAAAAAATCTTCATTAATAATATCTAGCATCTGCCTCCCTCATTGGGCTGCAAATTAAACAAGAATTAATAAACTAATAATAGTAAAACCCTTGAATGTTTAGGTATTTATTGAAGTAATAGGAAATAGTCATATGCCTTTTTGAAAGACCAAGGAAATACCAATTCTAGCTTCCATTATACCTTGAATCCATGTACTAGCCAGGACATATTTCCCCCACCTAAACTGAGGTTCCTATCCAGCCTAGAATCCTTTCCCTCATGTTTCCACTCCTCTCTCCCTTCTTCTGTCCTCCCTCCTCTGCCTCCTCTCCCTCATGTTCACCTTGATAATTTCAGTTTGGCCTTTAGAACCTAAATCAAATGTCACCTCTTTTAGGAGGCTTTCCTACACTTTCTCTTTTTTCACTGTGATAGGAAGAATAGTAGCTCCTCAAATATGTCTATGTTCTAATTCCTGGAACCTGAACATATGTTACCTTATATAAGGTAAAAGCAACTTTGCAGCTCTGGGAGATGGGGGAGATTATCCTGAATTATTCAGGTTGGTGCAATCTGATCACATGAGTTTTTAAAAGTAGAGAACTTTTCCTGGTTGTGGTCAGAGGGACATGTGACTAAGGAAGGAGGGTCAGAGAAATGAACTATTGCTGGCTTTGAAGATGGAGGAAGGGAACCAAGAGTCAAGAAATATGGACAACCTCTAAAAGCTGGAAAAGACAAATAAACAGTTCTCTCCTAGAGCCTCCAGAAGGCCCTAGTGACCCACCTTAAACTTGGCTCAATGTCATCCTACCTGTAAGATAATAAATTTGTGTTGTTTTAAGCCACTAAGTTAGTGGTAATATGTTATAGCAGCAATGGGGACTAATACAACCCCTTCTAGTTTGTGTTAAATGTCCCTTCTATAAGCTCTTGTTACATTCCACACATAGTGCTAACAATATGTACATCACACTTCCCAAAAGCAGTGATACCATCTGCTTACTTGTCTGTTTCTTGCAATCGACTGTGAGTACCTTGAAAGGTATGATGCTTATGTGAGAATGTGGTTATTGGTGAACTCACTCATTCATCACCCAAAATGGTTATTGAGCCATCACTTCACACCTGGCTCTGGGACAGGCTTTGATAATGACAACGCATATTAACATTGCTCTTTCATCCTGATCGGTCTCCTGCCTGTGATTTTTCATTAAAGAAATGAAACAAGAATCAGGCGTAATAAAGATGGGTGACTTCACCCGGACGTGGACCATAACAGCATTCATATCTTTAGATCTGGCAGTCAAAGGACATTCAAGACATATTGGTATCCACAAAATCTTTCCAGTGAATCAGTGTGGTTATTTTGGGAAATATGATAGGCCAAGGAGAAGGGGAGAAACTGCAGAAATAAAATGCAATTGCTTATTTTTCACACAAAGAGTGTCAGGGAGAAGGCTTGACATCAAGCAATGTTACCCACGACACCATCAGATGAATGACTATTTCTAAGCCACGTTATGAATCATGTTAGCGCTGTCTGTTTAAGAAGCAAAAGAGATGAGATTGACTGGGGGATGAATTTGTGTGCTTGCCGGCTCTTTGCAAGAGGGACGTGTTAGTAGCCTCTGTCAGCATCAGGTCTGGGAAGGTTCAGCTTTCTCTCACCCACATTCTCTCTCTGTATCTGCTGTACTTTTACAGCTTGAGGATGCCTACCTTGACTCCCAGTTGTAATCATGCTCCTTGAAATGACATTTTCTATAGGGACACACTCTACCTTAAAAAAAAAAAAATGGTAAATGTACTTCAGACTTGGTATCTCACCTTCTATTATGCTGAGAACTTCTCCACTTCTGGAAAGTTACCCGGGCATGCAATTCCTATTTCATCATTTGCACCTATCTCAATCTCCTGCAAGATTACCTAACCTCCTGTCCTCAGAGCTGAGAATCAAGGGATCAAGTGTTGGTGTGTAAGTGCATATTTAGGCCTGCTTAACTCTTTAGAAGAGAGGCTTGTGTGTTACTTTAGCCTACCACATTATTTCCCAGAAATGAAATGTAAGAAAAACAAACAGACAAAGAAGTTATTTAGTTGGTGCTAGGTTAGCAAATCTTGAACAAACGTTAAAAAAAAAAAAAAAGAAAAAAAGAAAGAAAAAGAAAACTCATTCTAGTCAGCTTTGTTAACCAAAGGGACACTAGGACATGAGGAAAAGAAAAAAGAAAATTCCTTAATCCCGTATTTTTATCAAAACTAACCAAACTGTGGCACAGATTAAGTGAATGAGTCAGGCCAAATATATCATGGTGTCTAAGTCTCATCGGCTTCTCCTACCTAGACTGTGTTTCCTGTACCGTACAATCAATTTGGCCCCAGCTCATAGTATTGATTCGGAAGATGGCTGAAATGATTGTATCTTCCAGAGTCAGGTTCAGCAGCTGCCAGCAGACCAAAATCCAGTCAGGTATTTCATTAATTCTCCACCTCTTCTTCTTTGTATTTGTTTGTTTAATCTCCATTACTACCCACGATCTTGAAATACCTTATATCTTTAAGTTATTTTCTTTTCGATTCCTGTTATCCTGACTTTCATATTTCATGTGGTAAGATTTTCAATTAGCCCAGGGCTGGGCTGAACTCAGCCAGGTCAAAGGATCCTTCAGAAAGTTCTTTTCCTATTAAATGGGCTGATAAAATGGCGACGCAGCAGAATATTACATTTTTAGATCCTATTTCCAGACATATTTTATACTTTTCTTCATCCCAGCCTATTATATATATTTGTAGAGAGATTGTCTTTAAATAGTGGTCATTCCCAGACACTTCCTGAAAGATGCTTTGGCTTTTCTGTCTCTAAGACATCTGCCTTTTATGCCATGTATTAGTCATAGGAGGCTAGATTATGCTACAATTAAAACAAAACAAAATAAAATCTCAGTGGCTTAAAACAACAGGGGTTTATTCTTCACTCATGCTACATATCCTTTGTCTATTGGCAGGAGTGGTCTCATTACAGTCACTGGGAGAGGGGCGCCCTGGCTGGCAAAGTAGCCATGATCTTGCCATCCTGGTGGAAGAGAGTTCTCTAGACGGTCATAAACTGACACGTATGCAAATGCTCTAGCCCAGCGTGACACACATCACTTCCATTCACTACTTACTGGTGAACCAACCACAAGGAAATGAGAAAGTACAATTGAACCATTTTTAGTAAGTTAGAGATTGAAAATATTTGAAAACACAAACGATAATCATATAATGCTATAAAAATTTGTGTTTTGATGTGTCATTTGATCCACAAACTATCAAGTTGCATAGCTTGCCCATTGTGCAGTTGCTTATTATTATAACAACCTACTAGACATTTTAGATAATTGCATTTATTAAGTCAGAATCCATCTATATGTTTCAGTTTTTTATATTTGAATCATTTCTCTCTTTCCTTCTCTCTCTCTACCACCCCACCCCCAGCACACATATATATCCTCCTTGGCCCCCTCCCTGGTTCATCTAGTTCTCAAGGACTTCGATAGCTTCCTAACTTGTCTTGTTTCCACTCTTCAGGCCATTTCCTCACATAGCACCTAGACTGTTTCTTTTCAAAAGCTAAATCAAACCAAGGTTTCTCCTACTTAAGGTCTTCCAATTTCTTCTCATCAACCAATAAAATACAAACTCTTCACTATAGCCTATAAAGATGTTTACCCTGCCTACCTCTTCAACTTTTCCTGGCACCATTTTTCCTTACCCACTCTGTTCTAGCCATAATGGTATTCTTTTCAAACTTCAGATAAGCCAAGCTAATACATGCTCAGAATCTTTGTGTTAAGCTGTTCCTCTGCCTGGAACACTCCCCTAATTCTTCATATGGCTGGCATCTCTTATCTTCAGAGCTTGTATTAATGTACCCTCTAGAGAGACTATCCTTGATCATGCAATCAAAAATAGTACCCCGTCTTTTCACTTAATGTTCTTTATTCATTTAACACATATTTAAGTGTCAACTATCCACCAAAGACTATTTTAAATATACTCACAAGCAAAAGAAATAAATATGCCTGCTCCAATAGGAGGAGATATATAACGTACAATAAATATATTAAATAAAAAAGTTATATATTTTATTAAAAGGAAGGAGGGAAAGAAAACAGAAGGCAAGAAGGAAGGAAGAGAAAAAAAATACAGAGCAAAACAGGTACTTATTTGAGTAAGCTCTTAATAGCCAAAAATGGGACGATATTGAGCACCACTGTGTTCATATCCTACCACTTCCATAAGATTTGTATCTCAGCATAAATGAAGTACATGATTAAACTTGGAGGGTAAGTTTCTCTCTATAAAAGTATTTCAACTAATCAACAAAGCAGACATGATAGAATTAGAGTATCACCATTTTCTAAAATTTTGGTCTGGATAATTCTTCGTTGTGGGGGACTGTCTTGTGCATTACGTAATATTTAGCAGCATCCCCAGCTCTACCCACCAGATGTGGTAATTGTCTCTAGACTTTGCCAAATATCCCCTGGGAGGAAAAATCACTTAAGAACCACTGCTTAAGAACCACTGATCTAAGAAATGAGCACCAATGGCTGTTTTCATGAGAAAACAAGAGGCAGATATTATATGCTCTCTGATGGAAGTACAAAACACAACCCATAAAATAATTTCTCCAAAAAAGAAAAACAAACAAAACCTGAAACTGAGTAAGCTTATACATCTAACTACCAATATGCAGGAAGTACAGGGGACAAAGGACCATATTAAACAACAGCAGAAGGACAATCAGCAAAATCCAGACCCTAGGAAACAATCTGTTCTTCAACAAAGGATTGCAAGATAAAAAAAAGAAAGAAAAAGGGAGGGAGGTAGAGAAGGAATATATAGATCATAAAAGACTTAGCAAAAATTGAGGAAGTGCAATAAGGACTAGATATTTGGTGATATTAATTGTTAAAATTTTGGTGAAATATTAATATTGTGATATGTGTTTTAAAAGAAGCTCTTTCTGTTAGGTAAATATTAAAACATAATCTTTATTATTTGCAAATTCCATATTTGCATTTCCTTCTACTTGCTACAATTTATTTGGAACCCCAAAATCAATACTCATAATGTTCTCACAATCACTCCTGGACATGGACAGAGTGGTAAAATATTTGCCACACAGACTTTTAGCTGAAGTCAAGGCAATAATCTGTTTTCTTATTTCAGCTTTCATAACTATAAACAAGTATCCTTATCATCTATTTAGTGCCACATTTTTCACATTTTTTATACCTTTTGTGAGTGATTTACAGTTTAAAACGGCCCACAAGCATAGTGCTGAAGTTCTGTGTAGTGTTCCTAAACACAAGAACGCTGTGATATACCATATGGAGAAAATATGTGTACCAGATAAGTTTCATTCAGGCATAAGTTATAGTGCTGTGGGCCATGAGTTTAAGGTTAATGAATCAATACCATATATTAAATAAGGTGTCTTTAAATAGAAACACACTTAAAGTTATGCATTGATTACTTGACAAAAATGTGACCCAAGTGCTCATAGAATCCTAACCCTGTATTTCCCTTAGAAGCAATGGTTCAGTATATGCTAATTCAGTGTTTGTTATCAACTTTGTAGAACATAACTACAACAACTAATGAGAATTGACTGTATAATAACTGTAAACATATGACTTTTGGATTTCTACACTTTAATGATTTTCTCGTAGAGAATTTATGTTGTCCTTAAACACCCACCTAATCCACATATATAAAATATGTCATATGTGCATATATATATAGTGCTTAAAAATAGAATTATGAATAAAAAAATGACAATGGACTATAACAAATAATATTTATATAACAAATGTATAAAAATGAATAACAAATGGAAATTATAGGATTTTGGATTTGCTTCAAAATAATCTAGGGTAAGAAGTAATGGGCGAAGGAAGATGAAATAAGATTGGCCATAGTTAATCACTGTTGAAATTGAGTGATAGTATCTGGGGCTTCACTGTACTCTATTCTTGTGTATGTCTGAAATTTTCTACAACAAAAAGTTATAAAAATAGAGCAAGAGTAAAGTAAGGATTTGAGGAGGCATGCATCAGAAGCTTGCAATTTCAATTAATATGGTCAGGATAGGTCTTGCCAAGAAGGTGATATTTTGGAAATGGATAACAAAGTTGGCCATATAAAGAGCTGGAACAAAAGCAAAGTAGGTAGAAGAAATAGTCATTGCAAAGGCCCTGAGACAAGGCATATTTTATATATTCCAGACACTTGAACAAAAACCAGTTTGGTTAGAGTACAATAAGCAAGAAGAAGGGATGTCAGAGAGGTAATAAGAACCCAAATCACATTGGACTTTATCAGTCCTTCTAAGTGCTTTGACCTCAATTCTGGATTATATAGTCAATGAGGGTTTTGAGAAGAGGGATGATATGATCTGGCTTCGATTTTTAAGTGATCATCTAGCTTCTGTTGAGTATAGACTTTAGTGTAAGGAATCTGGAATGAAAGCAAAGAGACCCAGAACACTGTGGTAATCCAAGTAAGACATGATGGTAGCTGGGGTCAGAAGTGGTAGCAATAATAAATGGTTGATTCTAGATATATTCCGAAAGTAGAGCTAGTAGGATGTCCTGACCAATTGAGCATGGGTTATGAGAGAAGGAAAACATTAAGATTTTGGACTTCAGCAACTATAAGGAAAGAGTTTTTAATAACTCATATGGGGAAGAAAATATTTGCAAAATACTGCTGTATCCACCATTGAAGATGATCCAATTATGACCAATAAAATGTTCATATGAGTACAAATAAAATCTGCTACACATTTGACACATTTCATATACCCCTTTTATTACTCACAGTGTACCTGACTGAGGACGGAAACCTAGTGAATAATGGAGCTTGGCTGCAAACCCAACAGCCTGGGTTTGTTTCTGTGATTATTCTACAGGCTTTTCTTTCTCTGGACACCAAACAAATGCCTCTTCCAGAATAGCTCAGTAACTTGAACATCAGTATTTTAAGTATGGCAAAGAAGATAACTTTCAATTAATAAAGACACTTAATTAAAATAAAATATCCGTTTCATGCCACATAAGAAAACTCAATGTTACTTAAATGATAACTTATCTAGGGGCGCCTGGGTGGCTCAGCGGGTTAAAACCTCTGCCTTCAGCTCAAGTCATGACCACACAAGTCATCATATCAGGGTCCTGGGATCGAGCCCCACATCAGGCTCTCTGCTCGGCAGGGAGCCTGCTTCCTACTCTCTCTCTGCCTCCTTGTGATCTCTCTCTCTCTGTCAAATAAATAAATAAAATCTTAAAAAAAAAAAGATAACTTATCTAAAAGAGTCAACCATTTAAAATGCCACAGAGTTGGGGTGCCTGGGTGGCTCAGTGGGTTAAAACCTCTGCTTTTGGCTCAGGTCATGATCTCGGGGTCCTGAGATTAAGCCCTGCATGGGGCTCTCTGCTCAGCAGGGCGCCGGCTCCCCCCTCTCTCTCTGCCTGTCTCTCTGCCTACTTGTGATCTCTCTGTCAAATAAATAAATAAAATCTTTAAAAAAAATAAAATGCCACAGAGCCATGGTAAATGTTTCGATCTTAAAAGGGGCCATTTCTAAATTCTGCACTTGTTTTTGCTAGACTGATACTCCCTCGTTCACGTCCACTTGGGCTTTCCTGTCTTTCTCATCAAAGTACAGCCTGTACTCTCCTTTCTGGACCTTTCTGCTCTGTGGCTAAAGACCAATATCTAAGATCAAGCACCACAAACTATAGAAGCACCTGACCAAACACCAGAGGCTCATTAACCTCTGCCCACGCGGTAATGAGTTAGATGGATGGCTTCGGATGACTTTCATAATGTGTACCAGCTTTCAGAAGAAGGGATTCTAAAGGAATCTCTTGGATATACAGACTCTTCAAGTTCCTGGTGAACTTACATTAAGAATATTGTCAAGAATAAGTTGGAAAGTCAGGGAGAGGAATAATACTAACAAAGTATTTTTTTAAAAACAAACTAATCAAGAATGTTTAATCTCTTAAATTAATTGAGGTACTGGTGCCAAACAATGATAAGAACGCACGAATGACCCTACCTAGGCAACTTAAAAGAAGTCCGTAGAATAATCACAGGAAGGCTGTCTACCAGCTTCACTAAAGAACAGTAGAAGTTCAGGTAAGACCAGAACCCAGTTTATTCCCCTCCCAAACTCTGTAACCAAACCTTGTTACAGTGGCATTAGGTTAAACTTTACCTTCATCTCTTCCCCCAAATCAGGCAGCTAAAGTTCTGAGTATATATTTCATAATGCAAGGGACTAAAACAGCTTTTCTTTGCACCTTAATCAACTATAGCCTGAAAGATTTCAGATTAGGTCTCAAATCCCTTCTTACTACTTCCTAGAAAGTGTTCCTATAGTCTTTGCAGTACATTGTCAGTGGGGACAAAAAGGAGATGAATGACAAATTCAAAACTTGTCTATGATATAAAACATTCACTCAACAATCATTTGCAGCATAAATCCTATGTGCCAGGCATATTCTGACACCTAGAAAACAAATGTGAATATGGCATGGTCCTTGCCCTCAAGAAGGGCCTCACCACTTCAAAGTAGTGATGAAACAAAAAACAATTACAGTTTAATATGAAAAAAGAAAACTATAGATTTTGGCATAATGGTTTAAGGGAGCTGCAAATAAAATGTGAGTTGAGGGTAATATCAGGAAAGACAGCTCAGATGTGACAAGATTACTCAGATTAAAATTTGTTTAAGTGGATCCCCAATGCCATGACTTTTGCCAGTGAAACCCAAGATACTCACTTTGAAGAGAGCTGTGTAATATGAAGTAACCACATTTGCTGACAATACTGATATTTAGTAAAAACTCAAGGAGATGCCAGTACATGTTTATCTACTGAATGGCCACAAATTGGCATTTGTGGCATTCACCAAGAGATCAGAAGACATTGATGTCTGTTGTTGAGGAAAAGTGGGCATGTTTGCCCACTGACAAACCATTGGTATCAACTCTTAGTGTTAATCTCACCTTCACCACAATTGCTCCCCGCTCCATCCCTTAACTCAATGAATGATACCACCACCACCCAAGACAGAAACCTAGGAGTAATCCTGACACTCTGTCTCTAATACCATGCTAAGTCTGCTCTCCAACTCCACTACCCCTTTAGTCCCTGTCACCAACCCCTCCAGCTTATAATGTGCAGATCCACTATTGGCTGTGCTCCATTAATCCATTCTACTTTAAAATATCAGCAACACTGATATTTTCAAAAATTTGATCCTTCTGCTCCCTTGCTTAACATTACTAATTCTCCATTGCTTCAAAATACTGTCCAGGATCCTCAACGTGGCCCCAAAGTCCCACATGATCTGGCAGCTTCAGGTTATAACACCCTCCCCTTCATTGTTTGAGCTCTAATGCTGTCATATTCTCCAACTTCTCCCAATAAGACAAACTTCCTCCTGCCTCAGGGCCTTTTCATATCCTCTTTCCCCTGCTTAGAACTCTCCTAGCCAACCCCCAGCCCCACTTTAGACCTCAAGGCAAATTTCACTTGCTAAGAAAAGCATTCTCTAGCTCTCCATAGTAGATCTACTCTACTACCCTCTCATTCCACCCTCTCTACTGTGCCCTCTCACAAATCCTAGTCCTTTTCCTTCACTGGTATGCAAAATCCTCTAAGGGCAGAGACCAACCATATTTCTACCAGTTACAACTTCTAATTACTACTTTGTGATTATTTGACTAATGTCTGTTTCCCCTCCTCACCAGACTGTAAGTATCATGAAATCAGGGACCATATCTAGCCTATGGTATACCTACAATAATTATTTACTTCAGTCACTCTATCTCTCAACAAGCAAAGGGTAATGAAAGTCCATAGAAAGGTCGTATATTTTTATAAAAATATACAATTTCCAGGGGTGCCTGGGTGGCTCAGCGGGTTAAAGCCTCTGCTCTCAGTTCAAGTCATGATCTCAGAGTCCTGGGATCGAGTCCCGCATCGGGCTCTCTGTGAGCAGGGAGCCTTCTCCCCCCACCTCCGCCTGCCTCTCTGACTGCTTGTGATCTCTCTCTCTGTCAACTGAATAAATAAAACCCTAAAAAATATATTTACAATTTCCAATGATCAGCTGATATGTAATTAGGAAAAAGTTATAAGATAAATGGTGTGTGTGTGAGGAAGGCCTCTAGATTAGAGGAATGTCCTTAGATGACAGAAAAAGAATGTGTACTTTCATGCATGTTGTGGCAGGGGGGATATAGAAGTACAGGATTCACTAGGACTGAAGCCCACTTCTATAACCTATGGGCTATGTGACTTTAGGCTATGTTGCTTAACCTCTCAGTCAGCTTCTTTATCTATAAAATGAGAAATCAAAACACTTTTCTGCCCATCTCAAGGGACAAGTTGAAGGAGAAACTTCTATGTCAAAGGAAAGGAGCTCTATAAAAGTAGCAGGCCATGGGGCACCTGGGTGACTCATTTGGTTAAGCATCTGCCTTTGGCTCAGGTCATGATCCTGGGGTCCCAGGACTGATCTCTATGTCAGGTTTCGCGCTTGGTGGGGAGTCTGTTCTCCTTCTCCCTTGACCCTCCCCCCCTGCTCATTCTCTCTTGCTCTCTCTATCAAATAAATAGATAAAATCTTTTTTTAAAAAAGTATTAAGCCATTATTGGATAGCCATGGAATTAATATCTTATTTTCACTGTTTAAATGTTTCAGTGAACTGGCCTCTGGGGGACAACTCCAGATATTTTTTTCCTTGCAGAGCTAAATGAATTGTCTAGTTGGACAGTCTAGGTCTGACCAAATTTTCCAGTGAATTACCAAGGCTGGTGGAAGCTCTCCATAGGGCAGGTGCCACTTCACAGGACATTACCCTTTCCTTGCATTCAAGAGTGATTGGTGAGTATGGTTTCTAAAGGTGGAGAAGCTAAATCTTCCTGACCTCCAAACTGATGCATCCTTTGGAAAGCAGTGTGCTACTGAAACAAAGTCAAGAGGAAAACATTGCCCTTAAAAAAGGTCACAAATTCAAATACTTATGGGGCAGGCAGGCACGTAAAGGTGATAATAGGTGAGTGGTCAAGGTGAGTGGTAAATATTGCACACTAGAGATGAATGTGCAATGAAATTGGACAATTCCATTGGACAATTGGACAATGAAAATATTGTCCAAACCAAAAAGAAAAGTTATGCTACCATGAGTCATCCTAAGGGAATAGGTTCAAACTAGGCTATCCCCAGGCAAACCAGGACATATGGTGACTACTTGGCTCCAATCTACTCTTGACAGGTCTTCGCATCTTTCAAGAGAATAAAAAAATGTGATTTTTACATGAGATTGTCTCATTTTAAATATTGGCAACTACTCTTTTTTTTAGCCTTGAGTGTACCACACAAAACACGGATTTAGGCCGGCAGCCCGTGACCTGTCTTTAAGGATTTTCTTCATCGTTATTCACCATCATCACCATCAGCAGGACAGTTGTTCTCCAGAGACGTTTCTATATCACCATCTACTACACAGAAAGAATCTTTTGTGAACACATTAATGAGCATGCATATGCTAAGCACCTACCATCTGCCCAACAGATGTTCTCAGATGTATTAGCTCACTTAAACTACCCACCATCATGAGGTAGGGATTCTTACAATTCTCTACAGGAGCAAAATCAGAGAATCAATGTAACAAAATGATTTAACTTCCCAAACAGTAGACTGGGGAGACAAATCATTAATCCTTCACAAGTAATAAGTTTAGAGGAACGTAAAAGGGTACGAAGCGGAAGGCGAGGAGAGAGAGTAACATTAAAACCAAAAAGAAAGGGGCGCCTGGGTGGCTCAGTGGGTTAAAGCCTCTGCCTTCAGCTCAGGTCATGATTTCAGGGTCCTGAGATTGAGCCCCACATCAGGCTCTCTGCTCAGCAGGGAGCCTGCTTCCCCCTTCTCTCTCTGCCTGCCTCTCTGCCTACTTGTGATCTCTCTCCTTCTGTGTCAAATAAATAAATAAAATCTTTAAAAAAAAAAAAGAAAGGAGTTAGAAATAATCTTGACTGTCTGACACTTCATAGGGTCTCAATTTTTGCTGAATGGATGAATGAATATGCCTGTAACTTTGCTATCGAGGCATTGGGATCTGTTGCCTGAAAGAGAATGTATTTGGAGTTAGACATACCTATACTGTAACATCACCTTCACTGTATACTGGAATGTGAATTTAGTTATTTAACCTTTCTAGCCTCAAACCCTTCCCTAAAAAATGGACATAACATCTACTTACAGGGCTGTTTTAAGAAATATTTGGACCAGCATATGTGCAACAACTAGCACAGTGTACAGCACATAGTAAAGACTCAACAGATGCTTCCTTACTCTCTCAGCCCTCTTGAGAGGAAGAGGAGACAATCCTTATTTTTCTTTTTCCCATTGATTGTATGAGTTTTCTATAAAGTCCTCTTAACCCTCATCATATCTGTCTCTATCTATTCTTCCTGCTTTCCTTTCCATCCTTAATGGACTTGGTCTACCCCTAAAAGCAGAGCTTTCTTTCCTGTTTCTCCCATGAAGGTTCTTCTCACTATAATGCTTTGCTTCTGGGCTGGGGTTGAAAAAGGAAGGTGTTTATATTCTCTGGGCTTGCTGTTTCTGATCTCAGAGAATGGAAGACCTTCAAGAGCCAGCCTGTATCCTCCTCTTATTGGCCAGACCTCCAGTCTAGCTTGGGGTCAGGCTGAGAGCAGACCATCAGTACATGTCTGCTGAATGAATGAACTTGCCTTACAAATGATTCAAATCCTCTCTTGTAAATCCCAACTCTATATCTAACCAAGGCTCATAGGCTAGATTTAGAGCTGTCCAGTGACTGCAGAGAACTCAACATTACTGGGTAATTAATAAGCGCTAAAGATTATTATGTGAGGGGCGCTTGGGTGGCTCAGTGGGTTAAGCCTCTGCCTTCGGCTTGGGTCATGATCTCAGGGTCCTGGGATTGAGCCCCACATCAGGCTCTCTGCTCAGCGGGGAGCCTGCTTCCCCCTCTCTCTTTGCCTGCCTCTCTGCCTACTTGTGATCTCTCTCCTTCTGTGTCAAATAAAAAAAAAGTCTTTAAGATTATTATGTGAAAGACTAAACCTAAATTTTAATAAATTCATCTTTCTTAAATATTGTAAATGCACTGATTTATGAATATAATGGGCTGGTAAGGAGAGTCTAACCAACTCTTAATATCTATCATAAAAATACATTTCACTAAGGAATCATAGCATTGAAAGTCATAGAATATCTTATAAAGGCAATTTCACTGTCAGTATATATTTCATGGGGTCTAGCCATTAAAATCACTTTGCAGTAAATGATTAGGAAAATTAGGTACATTCATTTAGGAAGATTCCAATGCTACTCACATTCATAAAACCACCAATGGAAAAGCACACTCTTCCAACAAGGCAGGGGGGCCTTTGTCAGATGGGTTCCGCACCTGCACACCCAGATCTCGGCTATAGTAAAATCTCTCTGATCTGATGCTCATTCTATGCTTGTGGAATCACTACTGTGGCAAAGCAAATAACTCTAATGACACTGGATGCTCCTCAAAATTACTCCTGTCTGGCCTCAATGCCTCATTACTCAACTCATACGAATAATGGTCTTTCTTTGGTCAAGGTGAAAACAAAAGCAAAATTGTAAATGTCTGCTTTGTTTAAATTTTCTGAGATTGAGGCAAAGATGCCAATAAAGCCCCACTAAAGCAACTCTGTCACCAGCATAATTAACATCTTCTTGGTTGAAACCTGAGGCCCTTCTCTCTGCCTCCCTGACCAGCAAAAAGGTATTCATAGAAAGCCCTTGTGAAGGGAGCAAATCAGGGTATAATGGAGGAACTGTCAAAAAATGCCCTAAGCGACACAGGAAAACAAACATACCTGTAGTACCAAGCATATGGCTAGGGATGGGGGAATCCCTGAAAGGGTTTTGAGCTGATGGCCTCACACACTTTGTAATATTGTTTCAATATGGCTGTGGGCACCACCATCTCCCATCACTGTGCTCTAGCATATGCTGCCCAAAAAGTAGCCAGGCCCCCTGCCCTGCCAGATGGGGACTGGGCGGTTGAGGCAAAGGCACCCAGCCCTGTCCAAGCATGTCTCACGGGTCTGTGTGGGGTTCAGGGCAGAGGAAACCATGTGCTTTTGAGTGGGAACTCAAGGAAATACTAGGACGAAGCCTGGTCTGCAAAGCGAGTGAGATTGCTCAGGGAGAAAAGTAAAGAGAAGAAAAGCCTTAAAATAGGATCACTGTGTTCTCCATAGCAGTACAGCAGAGTGTACAGAGAGGGGCCCCAGGGTGGGGAGGGGGGGCTGTACCCAGAATTGGACACACTGTTCTCCTTGCTCAGCACACATCCCCTCCCCAAAGTTTTGGCCCTTTTTAAGAAGTTACAAGTGTCTAAATATGTTAGAATTGGGGCACCTGGGTGGCTCAGTGAGTTAAGCACCTGCTTTCAGCTCAGGTCATGATCTCAGAGTCCCAGGATCGAGCCCCTCATTGGGCTCCCTGCTCAGCCAAAAGTTTGCTTCTCCCTCTGTCCCTCACTCCACTCATGCTCTTTCTCTCTCTCTCTCTCTCTCTCTCTCTCTCTCTCTCTCTCCCTCCCTCCCTCAAACAAATAAAACATAAAAAACCCACATTTATAAAAATGTGAGACTAATAAATCAACTCCAGAAGTGAAAAATGTGTATTTAATTTCTAAGTTTTTATCAAGACAAAAACAAAAATTAAATGATGGTGGTAACTTGTCTCAGCCACATCAGATAGCAGATTATATTTCCCTCCACCTCCACCCCAATACCCCCCTCCCCGTCTCCTTTTTATAACTCCATCCTCCAAGGCTACAGAGGCTCAGAAATCCTCAGAACAGCTGAGCTTTCTCATCTTCTGAATTTTCCCAAGAAAAAGCAAACATAGACTCTCAAGTGCTATTACAAATGACGAGAACCCCCAGGCCCCTGCTGTGTTGACAAAATTCTGCAGGCGCAAATGGACTTGGTTAGAAAGAGCCCGGCTTACTGTAATTCTTTAATAGTGACATTTTCCAATCTCTGCATTGTGTCGGCCACAAAGTTCTGACAGAAGAGTGTTCTGACAGCAAAATGTTTCAGCAGCCGTGGGAGGAAGGGGGTGGGGGGACACAAACACAAAGCCTGCACAAGGATACAGCCCAAAAGGTTGGCTTTTCATTTACTTCTCTCTCTGGAGTTCATGGTGCTATAAGCACCAGCATTAAATGTTAAGCATTTAATGCAGGAGGATCAAGGGGAAGCTGGAGAAGTGTTCAGATTCATCCACCACTGGTCTTGCTATGAATTTTTGGCCAGAAAAAGAAGAGCATTGCTGGAAGAGAATGCAACATTAGTCAGAATGTAAAACATCTATTTCTGGGGATTCATGACATGATATCATTAACAGATTCTAATTTAGAATGTACAGACATGTGACCCTCAAGAAGGTCAATATTCACTAGCATATGATGTGCCGTGGTGATAGAAGTTAAATCTTATTTTAACTACTAGCAGAGATGGAAAGAGACTGATCTCTGAAATTACTATGGTTAGGATGAAATACACTTAATATAGCAAGTTAATAACACAGTATTTCACATTAAATGAAGCTATAATGGGCCTTTTATAGTTAGGCATGCTTGATAAATTGTTGACATGATAAATATGGAATAATAACCTGAAATGCCTTTTTGCTCTCTTAGTCCTTCAAGTAAAAGAAATCTGAACCACTTCATTTTATGACTATAATATGAATTCTCGGTTTTCTAGCAGAAGGTCCTTTCTGTGACTCTATAGTCTGGTACGTGAGGAATTCGTCTTGGAAAGAAAGAGAACAGTGACCTCAATCAGACAGAAGTAATGATACTTACATTTGTTTAAGGCATCATAAGTGTGTGCTCTTTCATTGAGTGAGTATTTCAGGAGCCCCTACTATGTGCTACATTAAATGTCAAGTAGATGGTGAAGACCAAAACAAAGCTACCCCTGTTTCACTAGAACAAAAAACCTTTCATCCATCATAGAGTACAAGGCAGAGCAAGGGTTCATACCCAGTGGCTCGGCTCATCAATTCCTCTTGGTTGCTGTTGTGATGCTCCGAGCAGAGGTTCACAGGAGCCATCTCATGAAAAGGGATAACTTCTGAAAGGTTACACAAGGATCTTGTGGGACTCCAAGACCAGGAACATGCATGGTCAGGCTTCCCTGGACTTGTAATTAGACCCAGGGCAGCCGTATGTCTCCTTGGGCGGATTTTGCTCCTCTCTAAACCAGTTGTCACCCACCTCTAGGACGTGGCCACTCTCTGCTCTGCTCTGCTTTCCTTTTATGGGGAAAAACACTTCTGGGGATTCTGCTTCAAAGAGAAGCAGCAGAAAGTAGTAGTCAACAAGCAGGCCCTGGAGCCAAAGAACTCACGTTTAAGTGCCAGCCCTGCTACTTACTAGTTGTGTGACCAAAAAGATGTTAATTAATCTTTCTGTGCCTTATTTCCCACATCTTTAACATGGAGCTATGAATAGAACCTACCTCACAAAGTTATTGAAAGATTCACTCACATAAATCAATTCACAGCACGTAGGATGGTGCTTCTCAGGCATTAACAGTCACCACAACACTGACATAGGAGTTAGTGAAGTGCCAAGTAGTGTTCTAAGGGTGTTCTGTGTATTAATTCATGCAATGCTCACAACAATCCTATGATGAAAGTACTATTATTATCTTCATTTCACTGAAAGGAAACCAGAGTCTCAGAGAAGTTAAATAAATTGCCGATAATTATCCAGCTGGTAAGAGGCCACAAACTCCAAAACTCATGGTCTTAATGACTGCGCTAACATAATAACTGACTTAGTCTTGTCCTTGAATCTGTAAATCTTTTCCTGATCTCCTTGTTGCTTGATTGAAGTACTTCCTAACTTCTACTCACCATGACCTCTCTTGGCCCCACTTATATTTCAAATCCCAGTTCATCTTTTCATGACAAGTCCCTGCAAAGTTTGC
>CM052799.1:117510112-117607629 GCA_028533885.1 Nasua narica
AAGTCTTTGAAGATTGGGTGCTGGCACTCACTAAGAATTTTCCTCATTCGCATCTAGGAAATGCTTAAAGCCATAAACTTGGGTAATTAACTCACTTGGCATTGCTCAAATTTCTGAGTGCAAAGAATTAATTAAAGGCAGCATTTCAAGTATTTGCAATGGGTAAATTGGGGTGAAATTGTGACAGCCGAATTGAACAGATTGGAATATAGATGTGTCAGGGCATAGGTGTCTGAGAAATGTTTCTAACCTCTGGGAGAGCTGATTAAATTTATCATCTCAGCATTTTGTTCTGCCTTTAATCTGGCGACAGCATTCAGAGTAACTGTGTAAGACTGTAGACACGGGCTCTTTCCCAAGGGCATGAATGTGAAAATCACAGAACTATAGCAGAGATTCCTCTGAATATGACATGTGTCTTTGCGGGCCACTGGATCTTGGATAGGCCCAGGACATGTGTTTTAAGAAGTGTCCAAGTAAATAGTAGCTATTAAATTTTCAAATGTTAGTCAGTCAACAAATGTTGATGCAGGGACACAAAGAACAGATTAGACATTTTCTTATGAGAAAATAAGTAAGAATACACAATCTATACTAAACTGGTAATGAGAGAAACACCCATTAGCCACCCATTAGCCTTCCTGCAGAGATGGGAACTCACTCATTCCTGAGGAAATCACCTAGAAAAGAGGTCAAATGAAAATTAAAAATAATCTACTCTTCCATGGTCTTATTAGACCTTGACAAAAAAAGAGTGTTTTGGAAACATAGGACATGGAGACTTAGGGATCTTGAAAAGGAGGGGGAAAGAGAGATAGAGTTTTAGTACTATTTTTCCTAAAAAAAGAACATAAGGTAGCTGATGTTATAATCTCATGGTATTATCCCAATCTGTGGCAGCCAGGTACAAAAGACCCACTTCTCAGTCAACTCAGCTTCTAAACATTCTCCATTGATGAGGGCAATAGAGTGGCCACTCAGCCATTCTAATCTGAAAGGAAAATCGAACAGCACCTTATTCCAGGGTCTGATAGATGAAGGGTTGTCCTCATAAACTTTGTACCCCATCGCCACCCTCATCTAATCCCATTTGGGTTTTAGGAATAACTGTGGAGTTTTGCCTTGTCATTCAGCACACATTGCCCAGAAGGACTCAGACAGATTTCCTCACCCACACATATCTTAGAGTGAGATTTTCCAATAAGAAAATCCTGATTCCACACTGTTCTTCAGACTATAAGAGTTTATGGGTTTCCTGCTTGACAGAGCCTCACTGGATAACAAGAGAGGGAGACATCCTACAGAGATTAATAGTCATTAATTCCCCTTTTGTAACTTCCTCATCAACTCCAGCAGACAAATTAATTTCCTGCCTCATGTAATGCTCATGTTCTTGACAATTCTGCCTGCATCCACCATGGCACTGCTCTTTCCATGGATCTACTTGTTATTTTAGGGAGAAGTGGATCCATTTGCCCGAGGGTAGAAAACCATTCCCAGATATGCTTCTTAAAAGCCCAAGTGAGTTTTGCATGACTGATTTGGACAACTCATGTAAATAAATAGTTTGTCCTTTTTGCCTAAGGAGCAGGGAGGTCATTCACTTATTCTCCATTCGTTGAATCAACAAATATTTGTTGCCTACTATGCTTCAGGCATGGTAATCTGCAAAAGTGGGGCTTTCTTCTATATTGCACAAAGACCAAAGCAAGAGAATACAAAGAAATAGTTTAGAAACAAATAGATAAAGTAAAAATAATAACAATAATGATAATAAAATTCTTTAAAATTAAAAGCATTTGTGAGGTAGTATTAAATAGAGTATCTAGAACAATTGGCTTCTTTGTAAAAATGCCTGAAGTTACAGTGAGGAAGAAGGGAAGAGAAATGTTCTTTTGAAAAGTATTCTAGAATTAAACTGCACATGTGTTTTATTATGGGAAAGAATCAGTCCTGAGAGTGGATGGCTCAGGCCAAATCTCAATCACAAAAAAATGAGGTGCCAAAGAGTTCAACCATAAAGCTAACCAATCGCTACCTCTACTGAACTTCTATTATGCATCAGGTGTTACTTTGCAGGTGTTACTTCTTTTAGCCCTCTCACAGCAATCACTGGAAGGAAGAACAGAGTTCATAGCTTCCTTTTGATCCCCTACACATGCATGTTAACTGGTAAAAGCAAATGGAAAGTCAATTAAAGCCCCAAATACAGAAGCCAGCTCATATTGTAAATGGTCGCTGCCTGCCAAAAGCCTACAGTTTATATGGGGAGTATAACCCTATATACTCAGAAAGCTAAAATTACAGGACTAGGTGTACAGGCTTAGCTAAAATTACATGCTAGGTGGTATGTAGCTACAAAGATGACTTAACTTTTTCTAAGTTCAAAGATCTTCTAATCTATTATGGAAAAGGCGTATTAACCACTCTGTAACAAAAAGAATGTCTGAAGATAATTATAAATACAGAGTTGTTAAAAATAACAATGAATTCTATCTTGGGGTAATCAGGAAATGACACTTGAGCTTGCCTTAAAGAAGAGCAAATATTTTAACAGGTGGAGAAGGAAAGGAATTTTTTAGGAAGGTAGGGTATATGTCCTGGGGACATGGGAGCATATGATCCACTTCAAGAACAGCAAATAGTCCAGTGTAGCTACAGTGTATTGGATTAATAAGGAAGTATGATGGGGGAAGCACCTAGCTGGCTCAGTTGGAGGGGCATGCAACTCTTGATGTCAGGGTCATGAGTTCAAGCTCCATGTTGGGTGTAGAGATTACTTAAATAAATAAAAACTAAAAAAAAAATAAGGAACTACAATGGGAGATGATATCCAAAGAGCAGGTTGGGACCCAATTGAGGAATGCCTTGACCACCATGCTAAGAAGCTTATGATCTATCTTAGGGGCAATTAGGTATCATTAATGCCTTCTAACAGAGAGTGATATTATCAGATGTAACTTTGATCAACATAAATTAGAGAATGATAAACCAGAGTAAATACTCGAGAAAATACAGATCAGAGCCTGGGATGTTACTTGGGAACCTTTTATGGTAGTATAATTTGAGATACTGAAATTAATAGCAGTCAGAATAGAAGCAAGAGGGATACCTTTGAGAAACACTTAATGGACAAAATATAAACACAATGTAAAAGAAAGGGCAAAATGAAGATGATGCTACATTATCTAGCTTAGGTACTAGAAAGGGTATATTGGGGATAAAAATAATGTCAATGAAGAATCAGTTTGGGGTACAAAAGACAAACTCATGCAGAGTCTTTTGGGGAAGAGATCACTGTGGGCTAAGCCTATAATCAGAAGTCACCCAAAATTGCCTAAATTTCATGGCTTTAAGGTAAGGATAAGAAATTAGGCACATTTTTATTCTAGTTCTCCTAAAGCTGAATTTATCTTTTATACTAATTTGTTCCACTGTGGTCAGGTGCTCCCTATCTGTACTTGAGCTCCAACACCAAAAGTAAAATGTTGAGCTCTCTTTCCCCCAAAATGCTATACAATGTCCAGTAGAATCCTATAGTAATTGCTACATATAGAGCAAAAGCAGTAGTAATGACTTAAACTTAACAAGTGTTTTACACTCTTTTGTGTGTGTGTGTGTGTTTTACACTCTTTAAAACATTCTTACACTCCTCATTCATTCACATCCTACCATGAGAAGAAACCATGGTAATTAAGAGTGTGTGCTAGGGGGTCAGGTTGCTTGTGTCAGGCTCTGCCACTTACCTGCTATGCGACCTTAGACAGGTTACTGAAGTGCACTATGCCATTTTCTGAACTCACCTATAAAATGTGTATGATACTAGTGTTGTGGTGATGACTAAATGAGTTAATTCATGTAAAGCATTTGGAAAAACATTTGGCATTAGTAAGCGCCCAATATGTGGTCATTACTTTCCACAGGGTATGTTGATGGATACTTTGAGGAAGTCAAGGGTTTTATATAGTCGAGAGGTTCCATCATCAAAGTTTAGAATTTGTTGGGAAAGAATCAGATGGAACATAGGTAATTTGCATCATTTTGAAAGTAAATCCTCAAGAACTCAGATACTTATCTTTGTACCTTATTCCACTACTCCCCCTTCCACCCCATCATCCATAACCACTGAAGTATTTAGACTAGCACTTGGAATAAAGTGGGCACATCTAATAAATGTTTGCTAATGTATTTATTATGTGTCTAAAGAGAGACACTAATAAAATGAGCATAGAAATCAAAAAGAATGATTATCCTTTTGATGACTACAAAGGAGCAGCATTTGTGCTGTGCTCAGATGAATCAATGAGATTTGATGTTATGTCCTCACAACAGGCAAGGAACATAGGTAGAGTACATTCCATAATCTGTAGTTTACAGATGACATGTTGTTATGACAAAGCATGAAGGTGAAGAAACTTGCCCAAGGTCATATCACTACATAGTAACATCACCAGGTTAGAAATAATGCGTACTCAGCTTCCCATCCAGTTCAATCTATTTGAGACTGTATAGACCTCCAATCTTCAGAGACAGCCTGTTTAGCATGTTTGGCTCTCTTTCTGAGTTATGGGCTATAAACGGGCTAACTAAAGTTCCTCTACCATGGCCTCTGAGTAAATGGCCATTGTGTACCCCATATTCGGGCATCTGCTTTGCAGCCATCACTGGTGATGAAATTAAAGCCCAGCACAGAGCAGATGGACCATTTTCCCATTCTGGCTGGCACACATTAGGCTCCCCTGCATCCCAGAGATGCTAACGCCAGCAGGAGAGGAAGGGAAGCATGACCAACAGCTCAGGAAGCACCACAGCCGTGCAAGCAATGTCAGCAACTCCTCCATCTGGGGTGGCAATGACAGGAGACATGCCTGGGCACCTGCAAAGCAGGGGTGCCCAATAAATACTCCATGAAAGAACCCGATATTTAAAAAATAAAAAGGTTTCAAAGGAGTCATTATGAAAAATGTCATTTTGTGAACTTTCTCATTACTTATTTTGCAGTTTAGCATTATTTTTCTTCTCCATTACATATTAGGAGTGGGAGGTACCATCATCTTTTTAGGTTTGGAAACTCTAAAAGTTATAGTGTTTGAATTTTTGTTTAAAGCTTAATATGGAATGGGGAAATGCATATTAATATCTTAGAAATATTCTGACTTTTGGTTGAGGACATTTTAATAATAAAAAATCAAAAATCTTAACCCCAGTTCGATTACTGCCACCTTTTTTGTATCAAACAAGTAAGGCAAAATGTCAATGTTTTTGCTGTGCTATTTTTGGATTTGCCCAAACCATTTCAAAAAGTAATTAATTTACATCTACAACATAACCTTCTTCCAAGTTTTCACCCAACACTGTTGTCAAAGCTAGAAGGACTCCTCAAAATTAGCCTCACACCTAAAGTATCATATTTCAAAATTTGACTACAGTTGATTCTGGCTGGTAATTTTCCTTTATTCCTTTGTTTTTCTTTGTACTTATCAGCATTTGCTAAATTGTCTTCTAAAAGAATGAAATAAACTTAAGGGAAAAAGAAAAAAAACTCACAGAAAAGTGTAGAGGAGCTAAGCAAGGCTGGCTATAGGGAGGCAAGGTTTTGAAATGGGCTACTGTGTTATGCTGATTTAAATAACAAATATGATCTCTAAATAAAAATGTTTATAAGCCAAGCAATTCCCCAGAAATAAGTATCAAGTGGAAAAAGATGAAAATATGGGTCATGAAATGAAAGGATGTTTATAAAAAAGGTATTTAGGGTTTACTTATTTATACCATTTTTGGATCAACATATCATCTAATAATTTGACTTACTAATAAGAATGTGACCAGTTGAAATTCTGAGTTTTATAGCCTTGGCATCAAGATATTGGATGATTTCTTTGATCCCTTGAATTCAATAAAAATGGAAAGGTATGAGACCTTCAAAGTAGCATACATTGAAATTACAAAATTACAAATACAAAAATACTTAGGTTGAGATATGGGAAGTTTCTCTGGGTCTGTATTAACTCTCAGTCTGAATAAGCTTTAACTTACTTTTAAAGAAAACCTTCAAGCTTGGACAAAGAAGTTAGGAATGAATCATGGTGAGTGATACTCTTGGATTCCCATCTCTTCCCTCTATAATATCAGTGTTTAAGACTATTTCCTGTGGTGCCTTAGTACTACTGTATAGTCTTCTCAGACCTTCATACAGAATAAACAATAGAAGCTCAATATTGTTTTTTCAAAACATAGAAGAAATAAAATTATATTCATCTTATACAATGCCATTTCCCCACAAACTTTCTTAATAGGTATTATTTACCTGAGTCAACATTTCCTTACAGTCTATCCATATCCTATTAGTCTAGTTTTGATTCTACAAAAGATAGCTCTTCATATGGGAAAGAAAGCTGTTATACGGCAAATATAGCCAATATGGCTTATGATTTTTAGCTTTTAGTGCCCAATACAGACCACTTTTGTTACTGATCTGCTAAAGCAATCCAGTTCATTTGTGAAAAATAGAATGTGTTACACCTGTATAGCACAATGAACAAGCAGTTTCACATTGCTTATGCGTATGCATTCATTCAACAAATCTTGGTGAGAGCCTACTAGGTGATGGGAAACATACCAGGCACTGGAGAAAATTTGAAAAACTATAAACAAGATTCCTAATGTCATGCATTGACCTTCTGGTTGAGAGAGATACATAGTAAACAAATAAACAAATACACAAACTAATTTCAGTTGTGAGAATGATTATAAAGAAAAACTTTGAATGGTAGAAAGTAATTGGGGGGGGGGGGGAGAAAAGAAGTTGGGACTTTTAGAGAGAATGGTGACTCAAAACCTCCCTGGACACATGATCTTGAGCTGAACACAAAAAGATGAGAAGGATCTAGCCAAGCCAAGAGCTGGGAGCAAAGCATTCTAGGAAGAGAGAACAGTATGTGCAAAGGCCCTGAGGAGAATTACCATGTCCAGTGTGGATGGATGGAGAATAGGACATAATAATGTCAGTGAGAGCACACAGGGACCACCAAGAGTTCAAATATCAAGAGCAATGGAAATCTATTAGCAGATTTAGAACAAGGAAAGATCCAGTCTGATTTCCCCCTTTACAATACCTCTCTGGGGCACCTGGGTGGCTCAGTGGGTTAAAACTTCTGCCTTCAGCTCAGGTCATGATCTCAGGGTCCTGGGATCGAGCCCTGCGTCAGGCTCTCCGCTCAGTGGGGAACCTGCTTCCCCTCTTTCTCTGCCTGCCTCTCTGTCCATTTGTGATCTCTCTCTGTCAAATAAATAAAATCTTTTAAAAAATAAAAATAAAATAAAATACCTCTCTAACTGCTGAAAGGTGTCAACAATAAGGTGAAAATCAAGGAAGCAGAGATATCACAAATGAGGCTATTACTGAAGTGCAGATAGAAGAAATGTGGGTAGCTTAAACCAGGGATATAATGGTAGTAACAGAGAAAAGAAAACTGGTTTGAAAGGTATATTGGAGATATAAAAAACAAAGTATGGAGATTATCTGGATGTGGGAAATCATGGTAAAGTAGAGAAAGCAATCAAAAGTTATTCTTAAATTTATGACTTGAGAAACTAGAGTCTGGAGTGCAGGAGGTAAGTCTGGAGATACAAATTTGGGAGTCGCTTAGTCATAGATGATATTTAAACTGATGGAACTTGATGAGGTCATCTAGGAAGCACGGACAAAGAAGAAAAGTAACTTCAACATTTGGAGACCAAGAAACCACTCGAGGAGACTGAGAAGAAACAATTAGAAAAATGGAAGGAAAAACCAAGACAGCATCATATTATGGAATCCAAAAAGGGAGAGTTGTTCAGGAAATAAGTAGTCAACTATATTGAATGCTGACAAGAGTTCAGGTAAATTTAGAATAAAGACCTGTCCATTGGTTCTGGCACCTTAGAAATCATTATTGACCTTGAAAAGAGATTTTACTGAGAGATAGGGATTAACATGCTATTGGGATGTATGAAGATTGAATGGAGAATGAGGAAGAGAAGACAGTAGGTATACCCAATTTATTCAAAAAGTTTTGTTGTTAAGATAAGCAGAAAAACAAGGAGGTAATGAATGGGAAAGGAAAGGATTTTTTTTAATATGGAATATTCTAGAATCCTGTGAATTGGACGATCATAATCACTAAATCAATAAAGAGGAAGAGAGGTAGAGAGTGACTGAGGGGAGAAAACTTTACAGAAATAGACGAGAACAGGATCCTAAGTTGAGAATAAAGGGAAGATTGTAAATGGACACATGGGGAGGGCATTCCATGAGGAAAAACAGGAAAGGTGAAAACAAATGCTAGCAGATGTGTAGTATACCCCCCCTTCCACAGTTTTATTTCTGCAGTTTCAGTTTCCCACTGTCCACCATAGTCCAGAGGCAGATGATCCTCCTCCTGACATATTGTCAGAAAGTTATCAGTAGCCTAAACCTGTGTCCCAATGCCTGTGTCATTCACCTCACTTATCTAATCACAGGCATTTTACCATCTCATCATAACAAGAAGAGTGATGTATAAGAAGATATTTTGAGAGAGAGAACACATTTACATAATTTTTATTACAGTATTTTGTTATAATTATTATAATTGTTCTATTTTATTAGTTTTTGTTGTTAATCTCTTACTGTGACTATAAGTTAAACTCTATCATAGACATGTATGTACAGGTATACCTCATTTTATTGCACTTCACAATACTGCTTTTTTTACAAATGGAAGGTTCATGGCAACCCCACATTGAGCAGGTCTATTGGCACCGTTTCTCCAATAGCCTTTGCTCACTTTGTTTCTCTGTGTTGTATTTTGGTAATTCTCACAATATTTCAAATTTTTTCATTATTATTATATTTCTTATGGCGTTCTGTGATCAGGGATTGTGACTCACAGAGACTTCAGATGTTTGTTAGCATTTTTTAGCAATAAAGTATTTCTTAATTAAGGTATTTAATTTTTTAACATAATACTATTCCATACTTAATAGACTACAGTATAATGTAAACATGACTTTTATGTACACTGGGAAATCAGAGAATTCATTTGACTTGCTTTATTGTGGTATGCATTTTATGGTGGTGGTCTAGAAGCAAATCTGCAATATCTCTGACATATTCAGTACTATCCATGATTTCAGGCATCCACTGGGGGTCCTCTGACATATCCCCCACAGAAGAGGGGGGACTATGATATAGATCTATGGTGGTAATGGCAAGGTCATCAGTTAGGGAATTGGGAACTATGGGACATTTGACAGGAAAGGTGAAGAGATGAATTAATTGTTTCAAAGAAAGAGAGATAGAACTCACTAGAGAACTATAGATGATGGCTGAATGCCATTTGAAATTCACAGTCACTATTTAATGTAAAACCAGTAAGTCAGGCTTTGTAATTCTCTTCAGTAAAGTTTAGCTGCCACTGTATGGGAACAGTGAAGATGGATAGTTGTTTTTACTCAAGGTTGGGGTTTAGTCCAACAAAAACAGTGACAGAAGAGTGAGGCAAAGAAGTTAAGGGTGTCTGCAAGGGAGGGATGTAGTGAAAGACCATGAAATCAATTTAGGTAATGACAGAAGTAAAAAGGAGGTGACAAGTTGATGGATAATGAGAAGAAGCAGTGGCATTGAGTTGGGGGACTCAATAAGATCAAAAAATTGGAGCTGAGAGAATCTTGGAATAAACAAACTTTGAAACAGTTCTTGTTGACCAGAGAATAGGGTGTTTGAAATCAAGATTCCTGAGATGATACAGTTACTGGTGATGATAAAATTTAGGGTGCAACCATAGGAGTCAGTGGCTGAGGTGGAGAGGAAGATTAGATGGTATCTTTTGATCTTGTAAAGCTCATTTCTTATAAAGGAATCTTGTTATTTCTTATAAAGGAATCAAACCAAACACACAACTGTGGAGTAATGGGACAAATCTTAAATTTGGAAGTAGAAAATAGTGGGTCATGTCCTACTTCTACCATTTTCTACTGGCATGACTTTGAAAATACCTTAGTGCCTCAGTTTCATTATCTGAAGAATGGGACTGATAATATCTAAGTCAAGACTCATAAAGTTCTAATCACTTCTAAATAGAGTGACATTTTAAACCAGGAAGCCACTTTAGAATGCAAGTCATGATTTGTATTATTTTATAGGAAAGGAAACCAAGGCTCAGGGAAATTAAATGATCAAGGTTAGACATTAAATGAAGGAGGCAGAATTAAGCTCCCACAATTTGATTCATAGTGCAATGTTCTTTCTGTCACACCATTTGCCATTTTGTCAAACACAAAAATCTAACTCCTATTTGTTAAAAACCAATGCTTTTGCATATTTTGATCTTTTGAGAATAAACTCATTATAACAAGAAGCATGGTGGCACACTGAATTATAAACTGATTTTTCATAAATTGTTCCCCAGAAAACAGATGTCCTTAATACCCTACCATTACAACATATTACTTCCTGGGGTCAAGGAGTGAGAATCAGAACAACTGATTATTTTAAGCTTTGATGCCCAATGCAGACTATCATAAGACTGACATGAATGAGGGGAGTTCGTCTGGGTTTGTATTACCCAGAATGATATGCGATAACCGAACCAGTGTAAGTAAACTATAATACTTGGTGTGACCCTATGAAAACCAATCAATGAGAACAATGAACTAAATTTAGAACAGCAAGAAAAAGAAATAGTATATTGTTCTTCTTTCATGTCTGAAATGAATAATGTAGTGCAGCAATCCTGACAGTGTGAGCACATCCAACTACAGTTACACCCTCCTGCTCACAAATATGGTGGTTATGCCCTCCTGTAAAGTAGACACCAAAGAAATAATCATCCCAGAGGATGAGACTGGACATGGACTCCTGGAGTCCATTCTTTCTTTCCTGTTGTGGCTTCTACACCCTGCAAGTGCTAGAGAAAGAAGCCTGCCACCTGCCAACTACTCTAGCCCTCTCCTTAAGAGGAGAGAAGACACTTGTCACAGCCTTGCTCATTTTGTTTTATAAAATAAAAATCACCTCCCATTTCTTGTTGGCTTTTCATTCTACCTTTTTTTATTTTTCTAAAGGGAGAATGAGAGGCGATAAGAAAAGGACATTTTCTTTAGTAAACACGCTTTAGCTTGCCTCCTGCACAACCTGTCAGCAATTATCTTACAACACCCACCTACTTCCTCCTCTGCCATTCAGGCTTCTAGATCAGCTCTGCTAGAATCTGTTTGGCTGTGTGTTTATATGTGTGTTTGTATGTGAGTATGTGTGTGCATTTTGGGTGAGGGGATTCTCTCCTTTCTGGTTCTGTACAAAGTAATGCTTTTATTAACCCCTTGTCTGCTCCCCAGTCCCCAGAATTCCTCAAAAACTGATATTTTAGAACTTCTCCTTATTTATCATACCCTCAAGCTTATCGCTGCTCCCCTCACATTTAATTAAATGCCCTTTCTCCTACTTCTACTAAGATAGCAATTGTAAAACAAAAACTATCCTATCTTTCCTACTCCAAATACTGTATTCTATACTCAACCTTCTTCTGTCACCTTCTCCCTCCTTTATTCCTGATATAAGACTCTCTTTGCTCTCCAACACACCATCCCTACAATGTACCTACTGCTTTTCTTCCTTTCCACATCTAATTCTGTACATCTCCATTCCTCTCTGCCTCTCCAAATTTCACTGAAACATAAAAATTCATCTCCAATCCCACCTCATATGTAAAATCTTCCCTCACCTCCCCAGAAAGGAATCTCCCTCTTCCAGATTCCTATGAAAAATATCTTTCATGCAAGTAACTTGGTAATTAATTTCACCACCTATGACAACTACACTATTATCTTGAATTGCTTTATTTTCTTATTTTTGTTATTTTATTTTCATAGTTTGTTATTTTATTTCTGCCATGTCTCTTCATGTGTTGCAAACAGAAACACAAACCAAACTCTTAAAAAGTAATTATTTGTGTGAAAGTCTTGAATAAATGCCAAAGGTAGGAATTTATTTTGCAAGGAACCAGTACTTCAAGACATCCACTTCATCCATCTATAACGCTTGTGAGTAGAACTGGAATTAGGTTTTATTTTCAGATTTAGGATGAGGTGCCAGTTATGACTGCTGTTCCCCCATTCACCCTCTCTCTCTCCTCACCCACAAAATCTGAATTAAGAGCCACCTGACGTCTACAGCCCAATGCCTGAAGTTGTGTGCAGGTTTGTGCCTCATTAGCCCTGAGATGGAGTGCTCCTTATCCACACACACACACACTCTACATTGGCCCAATCCATTGGACAGGACTTTTGTCCAGACCCGTTCTCCTTTGATCTGATCAATTCCACCACAAGGAGCTGCTGTGTCCATGTTGAATTTGACTGGCTCCTGATAAGTCTTTTTTTCCAGAGATGATCTTCCTCCATTATCCACTCCATGCAGTTAGGAATTTAAGTATAGCTTCCCCCAGAATAATTTCTTTAAAGACTCTTTCAGCAACACTTTATTAAGCACCTGCTCTCCTCTGGACCTCAGACCTTGATGCCTGGACCATCTTCCTTCCCAGTAGTGCAGCAGTCTCTCTCTTAAATCTGGTTTCCCCCCAATTGCTGTGCTGCCTTGGTTGAGATTTTCTGCCTAACCCTGCTTCCTAGACCCTATTTCAGTGTGGTGTGCTGTGGTGTGGTGTGGTGTGGTGTGGTGTGGTGTGTGTGTGGTGTGGTGTGGTGTGGTGTGTGTGTGTGTGTGTGTGTGTGTGTGTGTGTGTGTGTGTTGGGGAGGGTATTAGATGATTCCCACACAATATTAATCATTTCTCAGACACCAGCAGGATATCCTACAATGCAACTCAATTCTGACACTATCTACCTGAAGACAGCATCAGATTCCGGAGGTTAAGAGTTCAGTCCTACAAGATTGCCGTCTGCCTCCATCATGTCAATCATAAGCTCCAGGTTGTTACTTGTGCTTTTCACCTACTGGCTATAAATCAGAGGTTCCTGAAACCTGCCCCCGCTTGGATTCAATTAATTTGCTAAAGTGGCTTAGAACACACAACTCAGGGAAACATTTTGCTTACTAGATTACTCATTTATTGTAAAAGGATGTAAGTCAGGAACAGCTAGAGGAAGAGATGCATAGGGCAAAGTATGCCCCTCCCCAAATCTCTGTGTTCACCAACCCAAAAGCTCTCCTAACCCTGTCCTTGTGGGGTTTGGGGGAGGCTGCATTACATAGGCAGGATTGATTAAATCATTGGCCATTGGTGATTGATGGAAGCTGAAGTCTCTTCCCAACCTCCCCAGAGGTTGGGGGTGCAAAAGTTCCAACCCTCTAACCCACAAGGTCTATTCTCCTGGCAACCAGCCCCCAACCAGACGTGCTTTCCAAAAGTCACCTTGTTAATATAACAAAAGACTCCTTTGCTGCTTTCCTTAGGAAATTCCAAGGGTTTTTGGAGCTCTGTGCCAGAAACAGGAAGAAGACCAGATACATACTTCATATTATAAACCACAATATCACACAAGACTACTCAGAAAACCGAATGAAAAGCACTGTGGGAGGCATGAATTTTAAAAGGTCAGGAAGCATTGCTCTCAGGATCCCTGCTTTGCCATTTCACTTCTCTGGAGGTGCTCTCCCTTTGTTGGAGACAGTCAATGAGCATTTACTTTTCAGGCTGCAGATCTGCATTTTCTCCTCATTTATCTCACTGACCTGTGTCATAATTCCCTTCAGATAAACAAAGAGAATAATAAAAGAGCCCCATCTCTAGTTTACAGAATAAAAAAACTAAGCCAGACTCATCAATTCAGTGTTTCTTATTTTCAGACATTTCTCTTATTTTTGCACAAGTGAAGCCTGAAAGAGAAGGATGCCCAGTGATATACTAACATTTAACAGCAACGTGACAGCCATCGCCAACTTACCCAAAGGGGACTGTCTAATGTTCAAGTAAAACAAACCCCAAAACACCCTCCCCCAAGGAAGAGACCATTACATTTACAGATCTGGGAACATTAAACAGCCCAGCAGGATGATGTTGAAAGGTAACCTGCCACTTGTAATGCAAAGACTCCTTCAGTTTTCAAAATGCTCCTTCCTTAATTGCCCTCATCCATTTAGCTTTTTACCACTGATATGTACAGTCTCTAATTTACCTTGAATTCACTGGAACTATTCAATTTTTTTAACCATTATGTTCCCATTACAGTATACACCATGTAAATGCATTTTCAAGTTCTCTAAAAGTACAGAATGCTTGTATTGCTTAATGAAAGTACATTTTATCACATCTTATGGTTTGCCCTTGTATGGCAAGTTCTTGCACCAGGTCAGGGTGAAATGGGAAACACTGCCTTCCTGCTGGGGTGGGATAGACACAGGGTCTGACACAGTCTGATCCTTGAAAAACAGTACAGTCTATGCAAGGCATTAGACCCACTAGGTAGCATAAATAACTGCAGGGAGAGGCAACAAATCCAACCAGTGGGCAATCTCAAAAGGTGAAGAGAGCATAAGAATTGAAAATCCACAGTCAGCAATGATATTCAGAAGTCCAAGCAGGAAGGCAGGAAGTACAGAAACACTTGATTTGATAAAAAATTTTGATTCTCTGCAAATTTACCCAAAAATTCAGTGTAATTCCAACCCAAAGCCTAAGATTTTTAAAACAGAATTTGACAGGCTACATCTAAAATTCATCTGGAAGAATAAATGCTAAAGAATAGCCAAGAAATTTTTGGTAGAAGAAAAAATGATGGACTAGTTCTCTCCTGTATTAAAATGCACCATGAAGCTATAGTAATCAAATTTTATTGATGCCAGAATAAGAAAATTATATAAATGAACCAGAGTATAATTTAGAAACAGATCCATGTATTACATAGGGATTCAGTCTCTGATAAAGTTACCATTTAACAGAAAAGGATCTGTTCCAGTAGGTTTCTATAATTCAGTTGGTGGGTTATACAATTTATTGTCCAAATCAAGACAATTCAAGAGTAAAAAAAGTACCAATGGGATGCTGAAAAAACAGGCAAAAATTGGACTGTCCTATGCAAATCCAGACAGACCTATAGTTATATAGCTATAAATAGGGTTGTCCTTATGTAATTGTTAATAGCTCTGTGTTTCCTCTCCAAGTTCCAGTTTTGGCACTGAATTCTATGGTTACTCTGGTAATATGGTCATGGTCAGAAGGCAAGTAGGTATTCAAGAACCAAGCTCCAGGCTCTGAGAGAGGCTATAGTAAGAAGAAGGCAGGTCCCCCACTCTTAGACAGGTTCAGAGGATAATATTTAGGTTACATCTATAGGAATTTAGGGATAGCGATCAAGGCAGAAATCTAGTTTTAATGACTTAGAAATATAAGAGACAGGAGCATCGGGGCTATCCTGACATTACATGCCCAAGTCTGACCAAGAAGGGCTGCCTCACGTCAGTATGGCCAGAAGGTGTAAACCAAGTATGACATTGGGCAGGGGCCAGGCAGCGTCTAGCACAGTTTTCACTTAATTACTTGCATTAATTTATAAGTGTCACAAAATTTCAGTGAAGTTTTTGAGATAGAATGACCATTATTGTTACCAACATAAAAAAATAAACCATCATAAAAAATGGCTCTCAGTATAAAAGTTCCAGAGGTTAAAATAAGATAAAACATGCAAAAATGATGCAGAAGGCTGCCAAGAATTCCAGTAGTGTCTATACACATTTTATTATCACTGACCTTATATAGAACAGTCATTGCTATTTTATAGAGCCATGCATTATCTTTTACATGACTTACATGCATTATCTCATTTAACCACAACCACCACTCCAAGGAGGTTTCATTCACCTCATCTAACAGAGGTGTCTGAGGCTTCCAGGAAAGATACCTCATACTTCTGTTGAGTGGCAGAGTCAGAACCCAGTTCTATTTGGCTCTTACCCTTTATGTCTTGATGGTACCAGGATTACTGCTCTAGTCAATGAACAGAAGTGCCTATAAACATAGGGTAAATCCAATAGACACTTACTCTTGGGAAAAACAATTGCACAAAATCTAGTCAGAGATTTAAAGCACATACATGCTCATTAAATTATAATTATGTTTGCATGATAATTTACCTGTGTTTACTTGACAACAGCAATATCGCATATTAATCTCAGAATCATCCTTGTCTCCTCTTTTTCTCACACACCCTACCATCAACTCTCAGCAAATTCTGTCAGGCTCTACCTTCACAATACATTCAGGACCCCCACTGCTACCACAGCACTCTACAAGTCCATCCTCTTCTGCCTTGACTAGTTCTACAACCTCAAACAATGATTCCTTTCATGCTTCAACCCTCGCCCTCAACCGCTAGGCACAGTGATTCCAGGGAAATCTACACTGATCATACCCTTCCAATGCTCAAAATCTGGCAATGACTCCTCATGTCACTCTGGGCAAAAGATGGTCCTGACCTAGCTTCCAGACCTTTGGAGACCTGGCTGCCTTTCTCCTGAGTCTCTAACTCACCTCTGGCCATTGCCACCCAACTGCTTGGATGCAGCTACACTGGCCTCCTTGCTATTCCTCAAAAATGAGGGACTTTTCTCCTCAGCATCTTTACACATGCTGCTCTCCTGCCTTACATATGAAATCTCTTACCTCCATACCACTGGTTCAATCCTTTACTTCTTTACCAAACTGTGAGTTTATCAGTGAGGCTTCCCTGACTGATGTATATAAATGATCAACCCCTCCTCCCACAGCATCACCCTCCTTACCCTGCGTAACATTCCCCAAGACACTTGTCACCAGTTGACATGATAACTGTACGGTCTCATTTATTTTTCATCTCTTTATCCCACTTGAATGTGTTAGGTGAAACCATATGGAATTGCCATTTGCATAGGTCAAAAATGGCCAAATACCCACAATTTTATATGGTTTAATTTAGTAGCTTTATGAGGATTGGTTTTATCCTCTGTTAAATTCCCTATGCAGGTAACAATGACTTGGGTCTAACATTACTCAATAAATACATGTTGGAAAAGTGACTTGAGGCAAGTTTTAAAGAACTAGAGCCTGCTGGGTGTCTTAGGTAACTGATAGCAATCACTCTCTGTCTTAGCTCAGTTTGGTCCTCCTTCACCATCTCCTGAACCCTTTCGGATATTTAGCCTGACCCGAACACCCCTGGTGGTTTCTTCAGATCTCAAAGCCAGTGACACCATACTACTTGCCTCCATCACTTCAAAGACTTCAAAGCTCTGAGCTCTGTTGACAGTTTAAGAAGAAGGTATCCATTATTTTTTGCTGCTGATATCCCTTACAACTTCCATACTTGCAAAGGGAAACCTGGCATGAACCAGGGCATCTTCCAGCCCCAGGCAGGCTTCCAGATCCCCCAGTCATGACTGCTCTCTTGATTTGGGAATAGGAAAAGGAGAAAAGGCCAAAGGGCCCCCCTTTCTGTTCCCTTTGCTCAAAGCTAAGAGATTCCTGGTATCCCATCTTAACACTTGCTAAACACATTCTATTTCCTACTCATTATTCTCTGGCAAATTACTCCTCTTTTACTGCTTTCTTACTAATCAATATGACCTTTATATATTTGCATAGTGATTACTTCTTTTTAGCAGTAAATGCTTAATAATCTCAGGCCAGCTTGTTCCCCTTCTTAAATCTGAGTCCAGAATAATCAAATAGGTTTTATCCCTTTGTTCAGACAAATGTATTTTAACACAACTGGACACTCTTATACTCAGAACATTATCTTTACTGAAATGTAGATAGAAGAATGCACACATGTTAGAAATAATAATATATGCATGTTCATCACCTTCTCCTCCTCACCCTCCTCACTAACCCATACTCCAGACCAATTTTTCCCTTTGGGACTCTTCCCTTTACCAGGCACATTCCTCCAAAAGTTTATGACACCTCATCTTCTCTTACCAAAATGATTCCTAACTGCATGAGGTAAGGAGTTCCAATTTGCTGGTCCTCATTTCTAAACAAAAAGTCATTATATTTTCATTTCAGCCACAGAGCTGAAAATATTCTGTGTGCCCCCTCTTCAAACATATTAACTCAGGGTTTTTTAAGAAAACAAGGTTTTCTGCTTCAGTTACAATCCTAGTCTTCAGTGTTGCACCTTTCTCCAGACTGGATCATGGAAAGATAGAGGGTAAAAGAAATAAGGAAAGAAATAAATAAGGAAAAAGAGAAATATGGGAATTCTTAAAAGAAATCAACTAAATAAGGGAAAGAAATAAGGAAAGAAAGAAATAGCTCTAACAGAATACCACAGATTGGGTGGCTTATAAACAACAGAAATGTATTTCTCGAATTCTAGAGCCTGGGTAGACCAAGATCAAGGTGCCAGCAGGTTCCATGTCTGGTTAAGATTCACTTCCTTATTCATAGATGGGTCATCTTGTCACTGTGTTCTCACATGGCAGAGGGTCAAGGGAGCTCTTTGGAGTCCCTTTTATAAGGGCAGCAATTCCATTCATGAAGGCTCCAACTTATGAACTAATCAGCTCCCAAAGGCCCCACCCCCTAATATCATCACCTTGGGAGTTAGGAATTACAAACATTCAGTCCATTACAGGGCCCTAGGGCCCTCTGTTCCCTAGATCCCCTTGCTTCCATCTCAGTCTTGAATAATTGGTTAGATCTGAAGGAGTTGAGTGAGTCATCTGCTGTCATTCATATATGAGGATAAGTGCAGTCCAGACCTGTGTCACAGACACTGGAGAAAGCACACACTGAGAGGACCCAGCTCTGTACTTGAAAGGATATACATGTAACAGGCTTGCCAAGAACTACTTATAGAAGTACAGGAACTTCCTTTTCTCCACTCAAACTTAGAACGACTTTACCATCTTTCGCTTCCCTACTCTTAGAGCAGAGTAGGGACAACCGCTCAAAACTATACCAACATTTTAGATGTCATTTGAAAACCTAGGGCAGTTTTAAAGGTCAAATGTGTGTTCCCTCTAACACCTCAGTATTTTCTTGTCTCTTTGGCCTTAATTTTGACTAGAGGCTTTTCTGTAAGGTAGCAAAAGATTTCAACTTCCAGAGGCTATCAGGACTCCCAGAACCATCTTCATACAAATGCAGATATGGAATTGCTTTCTCACCCAAGCTCACTTTTCTCTATTTCATGTAATATTTGCAGCCTGATTCCAAAAAATGCATCAAAGTTCAGAGACATAGTTTCATCTTTGATTCTCTGGAGCAAGAATTAATATTTGATTCCCACAAGAATAAATGGGCTATTAAAAATTATTCACTGATTAATATTTGTTGCCGATTCACCACGTTCACTGTTGTGCTTAAGTATTTGATTACTTTTAAGAATTCCCGTATTTCTGATAATGGCCAAAAATGGGGAATTAATCCCTCACGCCCTGTATGGTATCTGACCTAGTACATTTCTAACAAATATTTCATAAATGTGTGCATTAGTAAATGAGAAGCTCACAAAAAATATTTAAAAGTTAAAAAAAGAGAATATTTTTTTAGAGAGGAAATTGATGAATTGACTTAACATTTGTATTCTAGACAAAGTAGACTCTCTTAACTCTTATTTTCCTGGGACCTAAATTTCCTGTATTTTTACACTAAAAATATTAGATTCTTACAATAAGAATTCATTTTCTTGAGAGAGAACCACTTACAATCATCAGACATGCCATTTATACCAAATGGTCACCCTGCTAGAGTATTCGGGGAACATTTTGAAGTGATGAATATGGCTCTTGTCAAACATCATTCTTTATGTGAAAGTAAATTCATTTACAACTGACAAGGCAATAAAGAAAGGCTTTTGCTTGAGTTTTGACACAGGAAGACACCAAGGGCAGCTCAGAGACTTCATCCTCTAGGGCTCCAGAGAACAAAAGCCAAACCGTAGAACACTGACTACAGCTGGGCCTCCTGTCTGATTTCCTGCACATATCCACTGCCCGCAGTCCTCTCTCCTGGACGTTTTGACTGGCATTTTCTTTATCCTTTCTGATCACCCTCTGCCCTCCACCAAACTCCATCCACCCAACTCCTTCCCCAAAGCACCACTCCTTTTACTACATTGCCCGCTGTGATAAATGATGCCACCATCTACACAGTTCTCAAAGGAAACCTGAAAATCCTTTTTTAGGTCTTCTTCCCATCACCTTGTCTCCCTTTAATCCATTCAGTCACCAAGTTCTGACCTCATAACCTTCCAAATACCACCTGGATCTCTTCATCCTTTACCATCTCCACTTCCTCTGGATCTTGTCTGGATTATTGCCCTCATTATCATCTAATTCCCTGTTCATCATTTCATCCTGCTCTAGTTGATCCTCAATATTAGCTTCACAGTGATGTTTCAAATATGTAAATATGATCATGTGGCTTCCCCCTTTGTTCAAATATATGTGTGAGAGATACCAAAATAAAAAATGCAAAATGAGACTCCATCATCTTAAATGCAAAGGAGGACTCCATCACCTTCATGGACCTCTTGACTTAATCCCCTATATGTATCACAGTCAATCATACCAGCCTAAAGTATGAATGTGGTCTCTCAAGATACATACATACATACATAGAAGGAGGTGATAGTTTTGTCATTCTCAATACTAATCAGATGACACTAGAAGTACTATATTCAGAAAAATACAATTGTGCCATGTTTAAGAGTGTAGATTTTGAATGTAGGCATCTAGAGTTCATTTTCTAGCTCTCTACTTATCAGCTCTGTGACTTTGGGCAGTTTATTTAAAGTCTCTATGCTTCTGTTTCCTCATCAATAAGATAGGAATAATAAGAGTACCTATCTTGTAGAGGTTCTGTGGCAACTAAATTAATTTGAAAATATATAGCACTATTAAATAATAAATTTTAATATTGTTCTGTTCATGATACTTAGGAAAGACATTAACCAATGGAGTATGGCCTGAAAAGGGGACTAAAATAAGAAAAGAAACTGAGATCATGTTATGTGAAAAAAGTTATACAACATTCAGTTTATAGTGAAGAAGTATTGGCAGGATATTACATCTGAATGAAACATCTGGAAAGCAATCCAGCCTGTAGAACCTAGAGCAATAGTGGAACTCTAGGAAGGCATATTCCAGCTCAAATTATAGAAACACTTTCCAACAAATATAAACATCCAATATAAAAACTTAGAAACACTTTCCAACAAATATAAATATCCAATATAAATGTCCAACAATGGGTTAGGAGAGAGGGCGGAGTTTGTCTCCAAAGAAAGTAGATTCCTCACCACTAGAGTCTTTTAATCAATAGCCAGATAACTCCTCATTTAGAACATTCCAAAGGATTGAAGCATCATATACAATGGAGAAGAATGACCTCTAAGAATCTTATGAATCTCAAATGACAAAGGGCTTACCATGTCAGTTAGCAGTGAATAGGTATTTATAGTAATTGATTCTTTTTGGTAAATTCCATAAAGCATAAATATTTATGTCACCAACACTAGTTTATGTTGGTTTTTCATCTAGTTTCCCTCATTAAACCTCTTTATCCAGTGCTGTGTGAAATCTAGATCTATGATATACCACAGCATCTGAAACAATCTCTCTGGCCTGATAATTCATGATGGGCTATTCTAGCCAAATGTACTCAAGTGGCACCTACCCTTGGCTACTACAGCTGCATTTCTTTTTGTTTCTTACAGAATTCCATTCCTTGAAAGAAACAATGACCATCTTTTTCTTCTATAATTCGTTTGGAGTGTTTATTTTCATTCTTTGACATGTTTTGAAAGCAATATGGCAAACATGAGTTTGAGAAGAGCTTTATTTTGATCTAATATATCAATTTATATAAAGTGAGAATCTTTGGGAAAAAGAAATTGGTAATCTTTTGACCTTGACATAACTGAAGCTTTGAGATAAATCTATTAAAAAGAGCTACCTGATTGAGTTCCTTCCATGTGCCAGTAATAATTCCTTTTTAAAAATAAGGAAACAAGCGGGCACCTGGGTGGCTCAGTTGGTTGAGCAACTGCCTTCAGCTCAGGTCATGATCCTTGAGTTCCAGGATCGAGTCCCACATTGGGCTCCCAGCTCCAGGGGAAGTCTCCTTCTTCCTCTAATCTTCTCTCCTCTCATGCTCTCTCTCACTTTCTCTGTCTCTCAAATAAATAAATAAAATCTTAAAAAAAAATAAGGAAACAAACAAGCTAAAGTATGCTTAATTTTCAACTCAAAGCTACATAGTCAATAAGGGGGAAAGCAGAGAGTCACACACCAATTAAAATGGAAAGCACTTGCCTCCAAGTCTGCCTCACTTGTGCCAGGACCCTCTTCCACTTGTTCCAGGCTGATTCCCTGCATCCTGGAGTCAAGTTTGTCTCAAATCTTGGGAGGACTGGAGGCCAGTGTGTCATTCTCCATGGTTCTGAACCATCTTTCCCTCTTGGGAACACACATGATACTTAGGCCAGTCTTTGAATCTGAATATAATCGTTGGTGTTTATATTTGCACTTCATTCTTTGACCTGGATTTGTCTGCTGGCTTTGTTAGCCAGTTAGAACGTTCTTCCCTGTAGCTCTAGCACTCTTGACTCAACTCCTGCCACCAGCTGCTGCACTCTACCTTACCACCACCCCCACAAGAGGGGTTTTCAGCTGGGATACCAAGACATACTGCCCTGTGATTGTTTATGAAGGCCACTGCATTAAAGCTGGTACATAACTGAGGGCCTATGCTGCAGCCCAACCTTCAGAACTTGGTAATGCCCATGGAATAAAGTGTATGGGAATGTGTGTCATGAAGGGGAAAAGATTAAGAATTACTGCTTTCAAGAAGAGCTTCATGCTATATTGATACTTAGGGAGCAAAAGGAAGGTGCAATGATGAATCCCACTGCAACAAGTATCAACTCCTCCCAGACTTGGTTTTCATAGCTCTTCACTCTCCAGCTACACAATATCAACCCTCCACTTCAAGAAGTTCCAATGTCCACCAATCTCCACATAGTATGTCACATCAATGAGTTTATTCAATCGCCCTTCCCAGAAACTCTGCTTAATACTCTTCCCTTCTTATCCTATCAATTCCCCTTCTTCTAGGAAACCTTCTCTAAAGTTCACACATATCATCCCCCTTAAAGTAGACCACTTAGAGCCTATGAAATCTTCCTTGGGTTTACCTACAGATAATAGAAAGTCATTGAGGGATGTTAAGCAAGGAAGTAACCTGACTAAAAGCATGCTTAGAAAAAATACTTCAAGACTGGACTGTAATAAAGATTAAAAAGAAAAGAGAACATGACTTTTTATTCTGTAGTCTGTAAATCAGAATCCAAAAAAAATTCACACATTGTAATTGGTAAATAATGTTTTTTAAGTCTCATTTAATCTACAGGTTCTTTCTATATCTTATCTTAGCAATTATTTATTAAAGACTTCAGGTTGACTGTCCTCAAAGTCTCAATTTCACTGATTCCATCTCCACTATATTTTATAACATGTTCTTCTGTCGTCTTTGTTTCCCATAAATTGTTCATTGGCTCCAGAGAATTGATCAGATTCAAGTTTGCGATTTTTTTTTGACAAGACTAATTCATAATTGATATTGTGACAGGCTCTCCTTTTTAATGATAACAGTTATTGATGATCAAAGTCTACCAACTTGGGCTTCGTAAGAGTTGAAAAAGGATGATAGTTTAGTTCTAATATCCCATCCTCTTTAATTAGGTGAAATACTTCTATAAAGAGAAACTTTGCTTCACCTACTATTTGGTTTTCCAGTGCTTTAGTTAATATTGAAAATGAAGGATAAATGATTATTTCCCTATACTCACCAATTTTCAAATTAATAAGTTTGTTTCCTAGCATCTTCTAATGGTAATCAGTTAGGTTTTTTTAAATAATACTGTGAAATCACAAATTAAATATATTTGCTCTATTTCAAACCATTTTATTTTTATTCTGATCAATAATTATATTGTTCTTTCTTTGCATCTTTAAGTTGGTTCCTAAATCTTTTTCAAATGATTCTGATAGTCTCTGATAGATACCTTGCTACTTGGTATGATTCCTCTTGTGTAGCAGCTGCCCTAGATCTGGAATTAGCTAAGGAAACTCCATCCCTTTTTTATGGACAATGCTGACATCTTAACCAGCAATCTTGGCCCATTCTGAAGACTGATTACATCCCTGCACCTCATCCTAGCAATACACCTCTAAGTGACTTGGGAATGAAATGACATTCTGGCTGGTCCTCATAAATGGGAGGACAGATAGGTTTAGGATCAAAGATGGCTGAAGGTCAGGAATGTCTGTGACAAAAATTACTTGGTAATAATAATAAAATAATGGTATTATAATTTAAAGTGACTATTTTGACATAGCCATATCAAAATATCCTGCTGTAAGGCAGCTAATGAGTTAAGAGGCTAGTCAAGGAATCCAGACAGTGTGATAGACACTGGAATCAAATTGACATGGATATGAATCCCAGATCTCCCATTTAAAAAGTTGTATGACCTTCAGATTATTTAATCTCTCTATGCCTCAGCTTCCTCTTCCATAAAACAGGGTAGTTGTCAATGTGATGCATATAAAACACAGGATTTATCACATGACAAGTACTCAATAAATGAAAATAATGATTGTTCTTAATGATATATTATTGTTGCAAAAATTGGTGTAGTGACAGAGAGTAGATTGAAAATGGTTCAAAACACTAGCCACTAGCCACATGTACCTATTGAGCATTTCAAATGTGGTTAGTCTACATTACCATGTGTTACAAGTATAAGATATGCACTAAATCTTAAAGCCTTAGTTTTTTCAAAAAGCTATAAATTATTCCATCAATAATTTTTATTTTATTACATATTGATATCATTTGGGGTATATTAGGTTAAATAAAATTTATTATTATAATTAATCTCTATTGTTTCTTTTTTATTCTTTTCTTGTGACTTGTAGAAACTTAAAATCACATATGTGGTTCATATTATACTTTTATTGGACAGTGGTTCTCTAGAGATAGCAAGAAATTATATAAAAAATTTGGAGACTGAGTGGATGAGCTATGAGGGACAGGAAAATCACTTCTTTCATTCATCCCTATATATTTAGCATCTTCTATTATGAAGCAACTTTTAATCAGTGCTTCTTAATGGATTTGTGTCAATTTTTTCAAGAAACCAATCATATCCATTGGCTGTTGTTCCCTGCTTGAGAAGAGACAGTTCTTCTGGGTCTTGATAATAGATGTTGGACAAGATAACCAAATCAGTTCTTTTCAGAGGAGAGATTTACATTGATTATTACCTATCATGTGCCAGACTCTTGACATGACTTCTCACTTAATACTGAAACAATTTTGGGAGGTATGACAACCTTCATTTTTACAGGTAAGGAAATTGAGATTCAGAGAGGTTAATTAACTCATCCCATATCACAGAGCAATGAAGAAATGAAAGTGAGAGGTAAGGGTGTGTCCCATGTGCCCACCAATTTGGGTGGTCATTTAAGGGTAAATGTGTGGGTTAAAGAATAGCTAGGTTTCTAATTTCTGAGCCTCTTTCATCTTCTTAGGTCGTTTCTCTTAGTCTCCTGGGTAGTTAGTCCCTAATGTGGAACCCAAAATCTTATAGGTTACAAAAGGCAGGAGATGGGAGCTCTTTAAGCAAACTATCCCAAGGTATTTATAATTATCCTCAGCAACTGAATTATCACACCAGGCATTTCCAGATAATAGTAAAAACATAGATTTAGAAAAGGACTATATATCTGATTTCATATTTCTTAAGAGTATTCACCATAAAATCCAAATACTTTGAATAGATTTTTCTTCAACTTATAGGCATCAAAAAGGAATCACTATTTCTGCTGCTACTTTTTTTCCCTTGTATCTTTCAGTACAGTTCCTTCCACTGGATCAAAGTAGGATTTAGAATTTTAAAAATATTTTCCTTTGCCTGCTTAGTGCCTTTGCATTGTGAAAGCCTACTTTTCTAATTAGACACATTTGCCTTTTATCTGTAGTCTTAAAAAGTTTAACTATCTAAGAAACCTAAAACCACCAAGCCTCAATATTGGCATATGCCCTAGAATATTTCTGATAGCTCCTTCAGCTAGTATTCAATGATTTTTTTGTAACTCTGTTTCAAATCCCTTCATTAGGATAATAGTCCTAATTTGACATATTAGGTATATTAGTATATATAAATAAACATTTATTTATGTACACATAAATAGCTACACATAAATAAATAGCTGCCAATAATGTCAGGTTCATTATTTTAATTAATCCTCACAACAGATTTTGCAGATTGCATCATATTTCTACATCATAGATAAGGAAATTGAGACTCAGAGAAGTTAACTAGCTTATATTCAATGTACTATTGATAGCAAAAGGGCAGAAATGGAGCTTGAACTCAAGTTTTCTATGCTTTCAGAGATCATGGTTTCTATTCCACTTAGCAATTAAAGACAAGGATAAATCAAAGGAATGGTCCTGTTGGCAAAAAGAAAGAGCTGGGTTACTCAATTTGGGGCCAAGAACAGCAAGTTCAGCTGGTTTCCTCTAGGAGTAGAATTTTACATGTATTATCAGTAGTTAGTTCAGAGAGCCTACTACGAGAGGCCATGGATGAATAAAGTCCACTCAGTGACCACCACAGCCGGACCTATGAACCACAGATTTTTGCCCCCAAAATATCTCTCTTACTAATCTGCTACAGCATCTAAAATTTCAACATCATAGCTCTATCCTCCTTGTGATAGAGTGGTGGTTTAACAATTGGGTTAAAAAAGGGCTGTATGGGGAGGCAGCCTAGGGAATGGGAGAAAATAGGTAGAAAAGTGTTGGAATCCTAACCTCAAAACAAGGTTTCTACCCAAGATGTCCAGTTCTATAGCAGTGCGTGGGTGTACAGAAAACCTTTTTAAGAATCACTGGGGGGCTTTCATTTTGCCTTCTTACTGGGCTCTTAATCTCTCCTCCCTATACTTTACTAGATTTCCCATGAGTATTACTGAAGACTTCATTTAAGAGATTAACAGAATGTAAAATAGAAAGAAATTATATCTCACCAAAGTCAAATTAGAAGTCAAGCCATAGGAACAGACCTTGGCTGCAATTTTCTAAAGCCAGATGAAATAAAATTTCTCAGATGAGATGAACCTTAGACTCATCTCTTTCAATTCCCTCATGTTATATATGAGGAAATAGAGGGTGGGAGGCAAAAGGGCTCTCAAATACCTCAGAAGAGATTAAGAAAGCATAGGTTTCAGGGTTAGGCAGGCTTGGATTGAAAATCAGACATCGTCACTTAATAACTCTGTGGCTTGAGCCTATTTCCTCACTTTTCTGAATATTGCTTTCCTCTTTTGGTAAATATTGAGAGCCCTCATATGAGTTACAGAATTAAATGAAACAATGCATATAAATGCATTGTTTTTATAGGTCTGGAGAAGAACCTCATATCTTTATGTTTATTATTGGTATTTCTAGCTCTTCTCTGTAAAAAAGCTCTAGAAAATTCAGATTTTCAACTGAAATTGAAGAATTAAATCACATTCACCAAGAAGAAATGGATAGTTTCAGCACAAATCTGTCATTTGTACCAATCTGAGGCACACGTGAGTTATGAGCAGGTTTTCTTACACCAGCTGTGTATGTGTGGTGCCCAACAGAGTGAATGTTTAACAATTAAACTGGTTTTAAATATGTAGCATAGAAGGAATCAAACTGAACATCAGTTGTGATTATCCGCTTGAAAAGCTCATTAAGAAATGAATTATGGAATAGTGGACTAATTAAGCCCATGTAGAAATGTGTATTCCATTTCTGCATAAGACATTTTTTTAAATGACTCAAGCAGAATGGTTTGATGTATTGGTATGGCAATTTGGGAAAAAAATTTCTACTATTTCCTCCAAATGAAAAACACTAACATTTACTGAGTGCCTACTCAATACCATACATTATTTCAAATTATCTGCATGGTGAATCTTTATGATACCTGTTATTACTCTGATTTTCTTGATGAGGAAAATGAAGCTCAGGGAAGTCTAACAATGTATTTAGGTTATGTAATTATTGTGTTGTAAAGCTGGGATTTCAACCTGAAACTAATTTCAAAGCTTTTTCAACTAATCCCTGAGATAGTCACTTCTGATGCATAGGTGATGCAAAACTTACTTCCCACATGCACAAGGATCTTATGTTAAAGGCTCCCATGCCACCTATCTGACCAGTCCGTCCCCTCTTCTAGACCATAACATCCATAAAAGAAGGGTCATATGTGTTGTGTTCACCAACATATCCTCAACACCCAGCTCAGTGCCTGCTGTATATTACATCTCCAGTAATAAGTTTTTGTTAATAAAGAAATGAATACTTAATTAACTAAAAGAACAGAGTTCAAGTCCACAGTCATCCTTTCACAGGTAGCAACACTGAGGAAAAGATGAGTGTTTTCATTCATACAATTACTTCATTCATACAATTACTGTATTCATACAATTTCTCAGCTATAGAGTGAGGACTATACATTCATACAATTACTTAATTCATACAATTACTCAGCTATAGAGTGAGGACTAGAAGCCCAGAGCCTCTGATGTGCTAAGCTCAATAAGCCAAGTCAGCAGGAGGCTAAAGGACAGGTTCACTATTTAACTGGGGCTGTGTCCTCCTGAAGCAGAAGTCAAACATATCCTGATTACGTGAACAACAGTTGGCCCACATATGTGAGAGAGGTCGCAACTAACACTAAACACCATCTCCAGCCAGAGGAGTCTGTACATTGTCAATGCAGCTATTGAAAAGTAGTCTACAATAAAAATTCACAGAACCCATTTTCTCTTATTTGATTTTTCTCAAAGAGTCCATTAGCATTTGACAAAACACCCTTCTTTACCTCTACCACTGAGCCTCAAACAGAGCCATTCACTCAGTCTTTCAGGCATCAAACTGGGGAAGAAAGGTCTTCCACATTCCTTAGAAGGCATTGCCAAGAGACTTTTCAAGAGTACTTGCTAGTTCCACAAATGATACTAACATTTAGGGGGCAATAGAGAAACAGGCACCCAACAAAGAAATGGAAGGAGCAGTTACAGAGTAAGAAAGAGAAACAAGAGAACATTGTCCTATGAGTCAAGATTCTAAAGCATTTTTAGAAGTGGGAAATGATCAACGATATTAGGATCAAATTCAGTAAGCTGAGCGAGTTAAATAAGATGTGAAGAGACAAGTAACTATTAGATATGCCCACTGGGAAGCCACAGCACCCCTTAGAAAGAGCAGTTGTGGTAGAGTGTAAATGTTGATTTGTTATTCTGATTCCTCCATAGACTGTGCATTCCTTAGAAGCAAAAATGGTGGCTTGGTGCCCCCAGCACCCAGTACAGTGCCTGGCACCTAAAAGACACTTAATTAATGCCATCAAGTGGAGACTCAAATGAATGAAAACAAGACATAGTAGTTTATTTTGGGAAAAAAAAAATCCCCAAGACATTTAAAACTGCTCTTTTTTTTTTTTTTTTTAAACTGCTCTTAAGATGGACCAGTGTTTTCTAAATTCAATCACTAGGTCTAAAATTATCACCATACATTTGGCTTCCCCCTCCAAAGGCCCTGAAGCCAAAACAACTCAGTTCCTATGGAGAACATATAATTTACCTTCTGCAAAGATAAAGTCTCATAGATTAGAAGCATTCCTAAATTTCTGTGCTCAGAGTGACCTTTCAAGTTGCTGCTGTGATGTCATTAGTGTTACAATTTTACGCAAGATTAGGCATGTAATTATGTGTTAAACAGTTCTGCTGGCTCCTGCTTGCTATTTAATAAAGCAGAGTCCATTAAGAGCATCCCAGATGCGTAGCCCAAGGCCACTGACACCAGAAAACTGCATCCACATGCTCTTTCCCCACCTCATACGCCACTCGTCCTTGCGCTGTCACCTCAAGGCCTCAACACCGGTACAAGCAGAGAAGCCACTGCACAGAGTAGTACTCAGAACTGTTACTCTCCTGCTGAAGCTTCCAGAGACAGGAGGAGTCTTCACAAAGGATTCAATGGAAATGAAATCAGAACCTGAGAGTTTGTGATGAGTGTTTCTCACTTTGGCTGCCTCCCTGATGCAGAATCCCCAAGCAGCATTTTTTCAAAATTCCAATGCCAAGGCCCCACCCCAGAGGTCCTACTGGTCTAACCTGGCCCAGTATTTTTTTAGACATTTCCCCAGGTGATTATAATATGTCGCCAGAGTTCAGGGACACGCTCTTTCTGCTCTTCTTGCTCAGGATAGGTATCAGAACTTAATGTGAATGAGTAAGTACTTCAGATTTGATTATCTCAGTATCTGAGAAAACTGTTTTTTCTCTACTGAGTGCCAATGACCCACAGGAAAAAAAAAATCAATAGTCTCGATGTACAAGTACAAAGCAACTTAATTGAATTTTTTTATAAAAGGATAAAATCCAGTCCATTTGCTATCAAAACTAATAACAGAGGAAAAAAGAAAGAAACTGATGTTTAGCATGTTCCTACGATGTGCCTTGATCCTACATTAGGTATTTTGCATCCATTATTTGTATCCGTTATTCCCTCTCATTCATCAATCCTCCAAGCGACCCAGAAAAACAAATGTTACCATTCCCATTTTTTACAGCTGAGGAAATGTAGACACAGAGATGTTCAACTGACTTGCCCAAAGTCACACAGTTGGTAGGCGGTGATGCCAGGATGCAAATAATGCATAGGCTCTCCTGGGACCATGCTGCCTTTCTAAAGAAAACCTTATTGGATGATAATTCAGTGAGCAATAGAAACTTTCTGCCCAAGTTAATGAAAAAAGACAGAGGGAGCAGAACAGTGAGGCGAAGGAGTAAGAGGAGGTAGGAGTGGGAAGAGGGAAGGACATCCCGAGCTCAGGGAAGTGTCAGGAAGGAGCCACAACAGCACCCAGCACCAGTGAGCCCAATGCAGGAGGTCAAAGTCATATCAAAGTCACGTTTCCAAATGGATAGTTAGATGGTTGGGCAGCCAACATAACCAGGGTGGCATTGTGGGAACTGCGTTGTGCCATAAAGGCGTGTAAGATGTGGCCCCGCCCTACATTGCTCATAGCCTAGTAGGCGAGGCAGGTTTGCCTACAAGCAAGGTAGAGCCTGCTTTGCTCTAACAGGGTTTGGATACAGAGAATTGGGAACACAACAGCAGAACAGAGGAAGCTGTGAACCTGGGCCAAAGAAGAGGTGACATCTGAGTCGGCCCTGGAAACAAAGGCTCTCATTCACCAGGCAGGGAAGGGAGGAAGAGAGAAAGCACAAACTGAGTTAAGAAGGTAGACACCCACTAGGGGTGTGCTTGAGCAGTGGGCAGAGGCCCTTAATAGGTTCGTGACACAAAGAAATTGTTTCAGTCTCGAGGACAAACTCTTTCATCCGAGGCTGAGATGGCGTCTCTTAGGGTTGCTGGTTTTCAGAGCACATTCGTCTGCCATCTTACAGTCATGGCTCTGCCAGGTTCACTGTGAGTCCTAGGTCACTTCATGATGGAATTGGCTCCAGGCTGCCTCTCTTTGCCGACAGCCCGACAGCCCGTGCCACTGCTAACGCAGATCTCTGCTGATGCTAGCATTCCAAATTACAAAATTGTAGAAAGTACTTTTTCTGACTCTTTATCATTTTCCTAATCCCAACTCAAATGAGAAGTTCCCTGTCTTATAAAGTGAGTGAGGGGCTCCTGGATGGCTCAGTAGGTTAAAGCCTCTGCCTTCGGCTCAGGTCGTGATCTCAGGGTCCTGGGATTGAGCCCCACATTGGGCTCTCTGCTCAGCAGGGAGCCTGCATCCTCCTCTCTCTGCCTGCCTCTCTGCCTACTTGCGATTTCCCTCTCTGTCAAATAAATAAATAAAATATTTTAAATAAATAAATAAAGTGAGCGGAGTTGCGGTAATTATGTAAAAGTTCAGGAGGACTGCCTTTGAGCCTGAGAAAACCTCCAAACAGCTTCCATTAACATATTCTGGGTGTTTCTTTGAAGCCTAGAAAATTTTTCAACTTCCACAGAACCTTTATACTGTTGTCCTTAAAGCTACTCCCTTTCATTTTAATTAACAACAAACTTAGCAGAGTTTAAATAACAGTTTGTCTTTATGAAAGAAAACTGGGCAGGAGAAACTCCAAATCCACTTATTGGACTAACCCAAAGAGTTGTTAAGTCCTTTCCAACAAGCTTTAGACAGTTAATTAAAATGAATATCTTTCATCTCCCCCTTTCCATATCATCTTAAAACAACAGAGCAAGGGTGCCATGCTATAATAATGACACATTTTCTAAAGTATCCTAAGTATATTAAAGTCATTGCAGCTCCTTTCCCTTGGAATGATTTCAAAGCACTTATAAGAGAATTAAAACAGTCCTTTCTGGAAAAAAAAAAAGCATTTATATATGCATGCTGTGTCTATGAAACACTGGTTATTAACAGTAACAAGGCAGGACCTCAGTAATTTATTGCTTTACTTTAACTCAAGAGTACATCACTTTTCTGTCTACTCTACATCCCTAATACTTCAGGAGTGACTAAGGTGAGCAGAAGATTCCACCAGTGTCAATGCTGAAATAACTTCCCGGAAGTTTAAGCCAATCCTCATTCTTATGGAGTAGGTCATTCAATGTAGATGCAAATCATTCTTGTTTCCTGAAGCCTAACTGACTTTAATAATGGATTTAATTTCTATCTTTTTTGATATGTTGTAAGATCTTCAAAAAGGAACATAACTAACTTTAAATATCTCAGATCCAAGTCATTTAAAGAGCTAGCAGATTTGACTTCTAAGCCCTTCTAAAACTGTTAAGGGCATCCGTTCAGGTATATCTTTTAATTCCCACCATTTATCCTAGAAGACTGGGGGTGGAAGGATGACTTCTTGCACCTACATGGGTTACCAAGCTCCTGCTACCCCCATGTTCCTTCTATCACCGATGCTGACCCCAGGGTTGCAGAAGGAGATCTGTTCCTAGAGCTAGTCGCAGAAAGGTGGTATGCAATACTTTGACTCTGCCTAGATCCATTCTACCATTTACTGAATCACAAAATGTTGGAGCTGAGAGCAATCGTAAAAGTTCTCTGTTTCCAACTTTCTATGTTGCAGATTAAAACAACCAAGCCCTAGCAAAGTTAATTGACTTTCTTAAGGCCACACAGCTAGGTAGTGACAAAATTGGACCTCTAGCCAACCACTGACTCTAACTAAGTCTATTGTTCTGAGCCCTTCCTGTTCAGTGTTTTCTGCAGATCTTCAACATCAGCATCACCCAAGATCTATTAGAAATGCAGAAACTCAGGCTCTATCCCAGACCCCACTGAATCAGAATCTGCATTACTATAAGATCCCCCAGGTAATTCACATGCACATTACAGTTTGAGAATCACTGGACTAAGACCATAATATGTCTTTCTACAGAGAGCATGAAAATTGGAGGCAGGCAGACATTGGTTTTGGAGCATGACTTCACTTTTTCTGAATCTGAGCAAATATCTCAATCTCCTGGAAACATCATTTGTAATCTGGAAATAATAGCACCACCCACTTTGCAGGTTTCATAATAGGAGCACAACATAAATATATGCATATACATATCATTATATATGCATAAATAATATATGCAAACTGCCTGACAGGTGGTAGTTAATATATCATATAATAGCTAATTCTTCCAGTCTCATGCCTCCTATTAATATAGTGTTCAACCAGAAGGAAAGCCAGAAGTGATTGCACATCATGAAGAAATCACTTTCCTTCCTTCCTTTGTTCTATTAGCTCAATCTTATTTTAACTTCCAAATGTGATTATGATTTCTATATTATGTTTCATGTTTCTAAATCCCTAGAAAATGATTATTATGAAGAAAATAAATAATAATATCTAACTACTTTTAGTGCCAGGCTTGGAGATGAAAAACTTAACCCATACGCCAGTTCTTAACCAAGAGAACACAACTTTCTTCTAACAGCCTGACTCTGGACCCTATAAACCTAGGCTCCAGGAGCCAGAGAGTATCTGCTTCTGCTTCTGTGACTTTCTCAGAGACTCAGCCACCACGGAGCGAACCCACAGCTTTGGCAACAGCAGAGCATATTTAAAAGATGGTGTTTCATCACTGATATGTCACATCTGTCAGCATCAAGGAAAATAGTTTGAATAGGAAATGAGAAATAGAATGTTAGTAACTACATCTGAACCAAAATCTTGGAAGAATACAGTGTACCACAAGGTGTGAAACCATACCAAAATTAGATTTGTGGGGAAGGAATACGATGCTAAACATCAATGAGAAAGCCATGTTTCCCCATGGCGGTGGCTCTCAACCCTAGCCGTGCATTAGAACAATGAGGAGCCTTTTGAAAAACTGAATGCACATTTCTGAGGAAGGGACAGATTCCCAGATTCCCAGTTGATTTTAATGTGCAGCTAGGGTTGAGAAACAGAAACCTGGCCTGATTTAAGAAAGTCAGTCCACTGAAGCTATTGGTTGCTGTTGATACAAAGTTCCCAAACTTATGGTAATGGATTTAACTTCAGTGTGTTCCCCTTCTAGGTCTTTCCGCCATTCCTCTAGGACTTCCACTGTAAGGAAAGAAGCCCCTGGACCAACATCCTCTAAGATGTTTATATGGACCAGTGGCCGGAGCTCTTCGTCTTACAGACATGATGAGAAAAGGTAAACCACGGGAGTTGGGGAGGCTTTTCAGAATCATTTAACCTGACTACCCAGACAGCATGCCAGTATGAAAGCCCAAGGCAACTGAGCTTTATGTTTCACAAGTGTCAATGTGGGGTGGGCTGTACATGAAGGGAGTAGGCTTTCGGATATTTTGACCTTCCCTCTTGCACACTCCGTGCAGTTTTGTAAAGGCTGTTCCTTGTCAGAAATGCCCTTCACCCATGCACATCCACACCCACTCATCACTGGACTAGCTCCAGCTCTGCTTTCAGATATCCATTCCGTCACAGCCTCCCACCATCATCTTAAGCAGCACAGACTTTGTGGTTTACTCTCCATTGAATTTCCAGCACCCACCACTGTACCCGCACACAGTAAATGCTCAGTAAGTACTGAACCAAAATGATGAAAATTGTATTTCAAGGACATACGTCAGGGAATGAAAGCCAAAATTATGCAAAGATGAAAAGAGGATGGACAAGTCCATGGAGCCCTCAAAGTCCTTAGAAGAATAGCCTGGGGTAAGTGAGGAATGAAAGAATGAGAAGAACAATTGAAAGGCAAAGGCAATGTTCATAAAAGACAAATTGACGATTACACAGCTCAGTCCAGCACCCCACCTGGGTTTAGGGAATAAATGCATTCATAAAATTCTCTGGCCATTTTTAAATATTCGTTTTTTCTTCATTTGATTTCTTCTGCTTCTCCCTTTTCTCATTGACCTTACACTATTACTTGGGTTTGGTGAAGTTTAAAACACCACTGTCTATACCAGCACATTGCAACTTAAGCAAGACTCACCTGCCTACAGAATCATAAGGAAACCAGGCTAGATAAATGGTGCTGGACACAAGAAAGGACCTGAGGGAGGTTTACTTAAATGCAGTTTTCAGAACTGGTACTTTTATTTTTCTTTTTAAAGTCTGTATTACCCTGCAGAGGAAATCCTTTGAAAATTTCTGAAAGCCAAATTGTACTTTGCAGTAACTATACAAAGAACTTGGAAGTAACTTTAGTATTCATAATGGAAAATCTGTTAAATAAATCATGGAATGTAATATGTAACTTAGCACTTAAAAATGCTTTGACGTAATAGTAACTGAAAAATCAAGTTGAAAAATTACATGCAAACTATGATTGCAGCCACAAATACACACACACACACACACACACACACACACACACACACACAAACACACACACACAGGAAAAAGCCTGAAAGGAAAAACATGTTTTTCACTTCTCCATTTTCCTAATTCTTTGTAAATGTGTTATACTATCTTAATTATGGGGAAAATAATGATACGATGTTTTATTAAAATTACAGCCCAGAAGGCAACTAGCATTTGAACAAAGTCTTAGTGCTTATCACAACACAAGAAAATCAACTGAAAATTCCCTCTTTGTTCATCCCAAGTTTTCCACATGCTTTTTCTCAATGCTTAATCAAGTTATTTTTCATTTGCTTTCAAGCCAAGTGAGTGAATCCTCTTTCAGCAAGATCTTTACTATAAGACTAAAACTCGGTATGTCATTTGAAAATTCCACATTTTGCATGTAATCTCATTTCCTAAATAAGAGAAAAAAAACCACTGACAGTGATGGTGAAAAATGGCAGAGATTTTGTCACGCTACAGCAATATTGTGACTTTCAATGGTTAGCCTGCCTGAGGTTTTGAAGACATCAGAGCTGGTGAAGTGTGATTTATTTCACCTTCTATTTATTCGCACTGAATAATTTAATAAAGCATATTTTGATATATATATAACTTTTTTACAAAAACATTAACACCTAAGAAGCAATTATATTTTATATGAACTACTCTCTTAATTTATAAGATAGAGATTATTGTGTCCATTTTACAGATGGGGAAGCTGAGGCTCAGAGATTTTAAATAACTTCCCAGGGTCCAACAACTAGCCAGTGATGGAATCAGAATTTGAACTCAAGGTCATATTCTCTCCCCTGCATCCCGTAGCTTCCATAGGCTCTTTCAAACATGAGGTACTTGGAGCAACAGTCAAGGGCCAAGCCTAAAGGAGAGGGATTGTGTTAAATTACAGCTGAAAAGTACATATCAAAGGAGATAGTAAACATGGGGATATGATATATTGGCAGTGTTCGTGGAGTTAAAGAGAACCGATAATTAGCTTCATATACTACACCATTAAAATTATATGAACTCTTAAGTTACTACTTTCATTTTTTATTTTCAAATTATGATTTCAACAACTATGAGATTTAAAATAATTAAAATATTGACTATAAGAAGTAATTTTCAGCAAGCTTTATTTATGGAGTAGAAATGCTAAGTCCTGTGAAATCAATCTGCATGATTTCAAGTTTACCCTTGTAAACTCAGTATCCTTAGTTTGATGTTGGTTCATTCATCTGTACCTCTCCCTTGACCACACCTTCATCTTCACTGCCTAATTCATAGACTCTTGTAGGATCGGACTCAGATTTTGAAAGTGATTAAGATGCTCTTAGTGGCAGTAATCGTGGTGATAAGGAAGGTGATGATGGCTGATAATGAGTTTAGATAATTAAGGTCCTCAAGTTAATTATTTGAAAATAAATTGGCTAGGTTGTCTGGCAGCACTTCCCAGAACTGCAAGTAACTGTTCCACTTTCTTAGTCTGCAAGCCCGGCCTCTGTGTGTCTGGCTCCTCCAGCTGTGCTCCTAGAGCAATCCCAGAGGCCAGGCAGCCAGAAATCCTCAGCTCCACTCCACACCACCTCTTCTTGAGACCACAGCCAAATTTGTCAGGATATTGGCTTCCCGGGGATTCCACAAAAGATAGAACATCAGGAATAGCTTACAGACAGGGAGAGCAGCCATGTGGAAGGAAAAGTTCACCGGAAATTCTGAAACCAAATGTCTTATTGTGCAAGGGAAGTTGAAGTTGATTTCACATTTTTTTCATTCATTGGATTCAAAGGCAGTCCTTGTTTTGATCATCTGCTATATAGATGCAAAACACTGATTTCTATCCTTGTCCTTCATTCCACACACGAGCAGTATGAAGGAATACTTTTTCATCTCTGAACCAACTTGTTAGGTGAGCTTAGTTTAATCCCTAAATGGCAGGTAGCAAAATAAAACAGCATCAACGATAACTAATTCAGAATTTAAAGAAGAGAGAGTTTATCAGCTAAGGACATTACAGCTAAGTTTCTATCAAATATTCTTTGGCTTGTCTCTATTAAATAGTGAGCTGATATAAAGGAATTTTTATCATGTTAACACACAAAGGATGATGATATAATAAGCATCTGAATATCCTTCATTAATGTTAAAAAATAAAACAATCAGAATTTTTTAAACCCTTGAGGATACTTCTCTAATAGCACCCTTCTCCCTGTCCCAGCTCCTATCCAGAGATAACCACCTTCCTGAATTTTCTGTTTATCATTCCCTTCCTTTTTGTTCATGAGTTTATCACATTTGAATCTTTAAACAATATATTGTTTATTTCTGAACATTTGGAGAGTTTATACAAATGGAATCATGGCTTATGGATTATTCTGCTCCTGACTTTTTCCAGCCAACGTTATGTTTCTATGGTCTATTAGTGCTGATGTGAGTACTATAGCTCCTTTTTCTCTGCTGTGTAGTATGCTATTATATGAATACACACTACCGTTTATTCACCCAGTGTATTGCTAATAGATATTTGCATTATTTCTAGTTCTTTTTGTACCAACAATGCTGCTAGAATCCTTCTTGTCCAATTCTCCTTGTATACTTTGTACAAATATTTCTTAGAATATGTACCTAATTCAGAAATATTTGATTCAAAAGTCTGCATAGCTTCCACTCTACCAAGTAATGCCATTGCTTTCCAAAGCAGCCATTAATGTGATTTCATAGCTCTATAACCTCACCTAGAGTTTTCAAATTTTTAATTTTCATTCATTGAGAGGGCACTGTGCTTTCAGCTCCCATTTCCCAGATTACTAAGATTTAGCCTATTTCCATTGTTCTTTTCTGTGAAGTGCCTGTTCAGATATGTAGTCAATTTTCCTACTGGATTTTTTGTCTTTTTTTATTGATTTGTAGGAATTCTTTGTAAAAGTTTATAACCCTTTGTCTTTTTATTGTGCACAAATAGCTTCTCCCAGTTTCATATTGCTTGCACTTTCTTTATGATGTCTTTTCATAAACATATGTTCTTATTTTAATGTATTCTAAGTTAGCAATATTTTGGACATTTTGAAATCTCTTCCTACTCCAGGTTCATAGTCTCTTTAATATTTTGCATGTTTGCCTTTCACAATTGGATCTTTAATCATCTGAAGTTGACTTTTGAGTTTTGTGATATAGGCATCCAATTTTTTTTCTCTGTGGGACCAATTGGCCCAGCACCTTTTATTAGATGGGATGTCCATTCCCTAGTCATCTAAAAGCACACGTGTTTCATATATTAGGTTTCCACATACATATGGATATGCTTCTGGATCTCCACTTTGTTTCACTGGTCAACTTTGCCTACCTCAGACAGACCCCACACTTGAGTTTACAAACTTTATCATTGTGATGATCTTGACACCTGATAGGACAAGTCACCCACCTGTTCGTTTGTACTCAGGAGTGTATTCACTATCCTTAGATGTATTTACTTCCATATAAATCTTAGAACCAGCTTGTCAAGTTATACCTACCCTGCTTGAAATTTTTATTGAACTTCTTGAAATTTTACTGGAATTTTATTAAATCTATTATTCAGCTTATGGAAAATTTGCATCTTTATGTATCAAGTCTTTCTCTGAATATAATTAACCTCTAATTTGTCTTCCCCAATGTCTCCAAATAAAGTTTTATAATTTCTCTAAAAAGAATTTGCACATAGTTCATTAGATTTATTCCCAAGTACTCCTAAGTATTGATTTTTTAATGTTTAAATTGTATTTTCTACTTTTACAGGCACATGGAAAGGGAAATGGTATATCAACTTTCATTTCAACTATGCTAATTTTCTAATTAATTTTAATAATTTATCTGTAGATTCTTTTATAGTTTCTTCATAGTTATCTCTTTAGTGAATAACACATTTTTGCTTCTTTTTTATCAGTAAATAAATCACTTATTTTTTCTTGCCATATTATGATATGCCATATATTAAATAAATATAATTACATAATAGTGTAACATATTATTGATGTTGGTTCAATAAAGAGGATCCTTAAACATTTCACCATTAAGTATCAGGTTTACTATAGGTATTTCCCCTATACTATTCATCATATTAAGGAGGTTCCTATTTATTTCTAATTCACTAAGAGTTTTCATCATGAATAGATGTTAAGTATTATCAAATATGTTTCTCTTCATATGATTGTAACCCTTTAATATGTTTATATAATATATAACATTAATAGATATTCAAATGATGACCAACATTATATTCCTGGGATAGCTCCAAATTGATCATGATGTGTTTTCACTTTTATGTATTGCTAGATTTAGTAATCCAGCTTGTTTTTTAAATTTTTACATTTATGTTTATGAATGAGATTGATCCATTATTCTCCTTTTGTGCTGTCAGATTTGCTTTTGGCATCAAAATTTGCTAACCTCATAAATAGGTTAGATAGCATTCCAATTTTTTCTATACTCCAGAATGATTTGTATAATATAGGTGGAACTCACCTATAAAATATCAGAGGCTGGTATTTCCATTATGAGGATATTTTAAATTTATGATTCCATTTTTTAATATTTTTAGAACTGTTTAGATTTTCTAGTTATTTCTGAATCAGTTCCAATAAGTTGTATTATATATTTATAAGAATTTGTTCTTTATTTCAATAAATTATGTATTTCAGAGTTTTCAAATGTCTTGCTATAAAGTTGCTTTAAATATCTTCTATTAAAAAAATCTTCTATTATCTTTCTAATCCATGCTGTATGTATTAATGATTTTTTAATCCTTACTATCTATTTGGCCCTTCCTTATTTTATTCTTGATTAGTCTTGTCAGAGATTTGTCTATTTCATTAGTCTTTTCAAAAAATTAATTTTGAATTCATTGATCCTTTACTATAACTTATCTTCTATTATTTATTCTTTTCCTCCTACATTTTCTTTTAATATAGTCTCTTAATCTTTTTACAACTACCAAAGTTAGATGCCTAGCATATTAATTTTCAGGCCTCTTTATTATCTAATATAAGCATTTAATATTGTGCATTTCTAACTATGTATTGCTTTAGTCACATCCCATTAGTCACTCTATAGTTTTTTATTATCATTTAGTAGTAAACAGATCCTAATTTGTCATGTTTTAGTCTATGACCCATGAGTTCTTTGGAACTTGATTTTTATTTCCATATATACAGCCATTCTAGTTATTTTTTTTACTTATTTTTATAACATTATTCCACTAGAGCCAAATAATGTGGTCAATATAAAAGTAATACTTCTCAAAGGTGCTTTAGATTATAAGGATACCCTAACTTAACTAAATGATTCACATAATTTTCTCTTTCCTTCTATATTTTCACTGAGGACTTCCAATATGCTAGTAGACCAGGTAAAAAATAAGAATTAAAAATTAAGATATCACTGGGAAATTGTGTCATCTGATAAGTTAAAGGCAGAACTAAAAAGAAACAACTCTTACTTTTGTTTCCATAACATTGCTCTCATCTTTTGTCTATTATTCATAAAATAATCTTATAAGACTTCCTGGGAAGTCCCGTGGATTAATAAGTTCACAATAACGTTAGGTTCATGGACAAAACCTATTATATTAATTACTATATTAAATGTTATTGTCATTTGTTCCCAAACTCAAAGCATATTTTACCTAATGGAATGTATACTTTAAAAGATTGGAAACAGAATAATAATTCGATTAATCAAAATAGACTGCATAAAAATGTGTCTCCTAGCTCAAGGAAAAAAATGAAATCTGTAACTAATAGAAGAGGTATACATACGAAGAAGCCATCTCAAAAACATGGAAGGTTTTGGTGGACAAAAGGCAGAACAATGGCTGTTTTAATCAATGACACTCCCCACTCTACTATGTGAGATAACAAGTTTAGTGTTCCTGGAGCAGAAATATATAGCAACTCTGCTCATTTCAGCTCAACTGGCACTCAGCAATCCACTGCCCCACACATTCACCCCCATAGGATCTAACAGAAGACTTTCTTCCTTGAAGTCTGGAAATGAGAGCTCATAGTGCCTGGAAAGCTTGAAGTTTTCCTGGAAAGAATACTACATTTGTTGGTGGTAGAGTCCAATGGGCACTGATAGGAAAAAAAGCCAGGAGCCTGTTCTAGCCATGGTTCTCTGATTTTTTTAGTTTCAGTTGGCCATTTAGCCTCCTTATGCTGGCCACCTCACAAACTAAGGATGTTGTAACCATTTCTAGCCCACATAAAAAGAACACATTCTGTAACCCTAATAAATGCAAGAGACTGAGCCTACAAAGATGAATGCGGTCGGGCTCTAACTCTTAAGCAGCTTAGTATTCGTTAGGCCAAAATGACACAAATATAAATATTCAGTATGTTAAGTTTTATGTATGAGTTTCTGAAGCATCTCCCCTAAGTAACTTCAGAAATACAGAATTCTTTACTTTTATTCATATCATCCCTACTTCTCTTCCCCTCACTCCCCAGGCCCTCACACCCCTCTCACAGCTCTGCACCTATCTCCCTGCCCTCTCTGAGTTTTAGCACTTTTTCTGTCTTTTGTTTCTCTGATGAGAGAGTCTCATTAAAACCCACAGCGTTACTTATTCTGGACACAAATGATTAGATCTAAATTTTCATCTCCTCTGCCACTCCTTTTTTTCCATCCCCCTTTATCGGACACCCGAAACACAGGGAGTTTCAGAATCAGTCTCTACCTCTACACATAAATTTTTTAAAAAACCAGCCACACCAACATGAGTGATCTTTCTAAAATACAAATGTAATTATATAATTTCATTCCTTAAATTCTTTTTTTATGCTTTAAATTAGTTTTTATATTTTATTTTTTTCAGTGTTCCAAGATTATGCTACGTGAAATAAATCAAGCAGAGAAAGTTAATTATCATATGGCTTCACTTACTTGTGGAGCATAAGGAATAACATGGAGGACATTAGGAGAAGGAAAGGAAAAGTGAAATAAGGGAAATCGGAGGAGGAAATGAACCATGAGAAACTGTGGACTCCAAAAAACAAACTGAGGGTTTTGGAGGGGCTGGGGAGGTGTGATGGGTGAGCCTGGTGGTGGGTATTAAGGAGGGAATGGTGGTTCTTCTAACTTCAGAAGACACACAAGATCCTTTTATCTCTGGCCCCCTCATATCTAACCAGCTTGCTGCCTGCCTCCCCCACCCCCTAGATCCTAGAATCCAACCAAACTCAACTACTCCTAATCTCTCACACTCTGCCTGGATACTCCTCTTTCTTAATCGTTTGCTCATCAAAACCTCAGTTCAGTCTGTTATAGGACCCTTAGTCATTGCTGCTGAAATCAAGTTATGGCCTTCATTGGCACACTTCTACACCACCTTCCTGATTATAAAGCATGCATAGCAGTTTACTACCACCAATCTGCTGAATGCCTAGTTCAAGGAATACCCAACACAGTGATAGCCAATTTGCCTGAAGCCACTATACCAAAAAAATAAAATAAAATAAAAAAATAAAAATAAAAATTGCCTGTTAATTATTTCCATGAATTTCTCAAATTTAGTTATGTGCCAGAAACTCAATATGATCATTGTAACCTTACATAGTTCTATGGGTTAGCAGGTTGCCAAACTGCATTATGCACAGTTCAACTTCAACTTCCCCCCAGCACAGGGTCCCACCATTCCTACCCAGATGCCTCCTGTTGCAATAGCAGGAACAGAGCAGAGATGAATTAAACATTTTGTAAGGTGATGTTATAAGGACAAAAAAAAAAAAACTTTTCAAATGAAACTTCACAGAATCTTCAAAAAGCTATTAAAATTTCTGTACAAAAGCAATTACCATAACCTTATGAGCAGTTAAAAAAACAAACTTTGGTTAATTGATAAAGTTGACAAATCATTCAAATTAGTCAGTATGAAATTTTCCATAAGAATCTCAATGATGCTGGGGTGCCTGGGTGGCTCAGTGGGTTAAAGCCTCTGCCTTCAGCTCAGGTCATGATCTCGGGGTCTTGGGATTGAACCCCACTTCGGGCTCTCTGCTCAGCAGGGAGCCTGCTTTCCCCTCTCTCTCTGCCTGCCTCTCTACCTACTTGTGATCTCTATATGTCTGTCAAATAAATAAATAAAATCTTTAAAATAAAATAATCTCAATGATGCTAAAATATTGGGAAAACAGCAAATGACCCTAAAAAATTTTTGAAAAAAAATCTGTATAAACTGATATTCTCTCAAACAAAACACTAAATTTTTGTTATATCCATTAGAATATATTCACACACATAGTCAAGAAAGATATATCTATGAATGTATTCATAAGAATATATTTATAGAGTCTCAGTCTCCTTAGAAAGCTTAGTTTTGAAATAAAGTCAAGTACAATGCTCCTAAAAAGAATATATTCATAAGAAAAATTTACTTTATGAATGTGTTCTTACAACACCCATAACAAAAAGGTATTCATATTCATTTACTATACTTAAGACAATACTCCTTAAAATACAGCTTTGTTAAGTGTGTAAATGTAATAAAACAGGCAAACTGTTCATTTAGCAAAGTGATCCTTCAGCAAATTGGCTCTTGGTGAATTAGCTATTCAGTAACTGATCTTTTGGCAAATGGCCCCAGAACATTGACTTGCATCCCTTTTCTACTCTCAAATCAGTTTCACTGGTCTCTCATCCAGCCCCCTCAGGACAAGTCTCATTCATTTTGTATCCTCAGAACTCAACACCATGTGTTGCATCTTATGAGGACTTTAAAATATTAAAAAATAAACAAATGAATTAATAATCTTTACCCTGCCTTAACTGAATTTTTTTCTTTCCCAGCAGGCTAACAACCAGGGGAATCTTGAATTAATAACCTTTACCCTGCCTTAACCTGAGTATTTTTTTTTCCCAGCAGGCTAACAACCAGGGGAATCTGAATTTAAATAGGGAAGACTAAGGAGAAAAATCTTACACAGTTGACTCTTTATAGTCATGTGTGTTGTCACATAATCTTATAAATAATTTGTTCATAAACTGTAGGTTGAATCCTAATATCAAACTTCAAGAAGTTATCCAAATATGGAGTTCAAAATAAAATTATATTGTGCCAACTATTGCTTGGGGAAAAAAGCTTTATTGGAAAATTGAAAATCCTTTTCTATGCAAGATATTTTGTTATACTTGGATTTGCCTTGTAGATTTATTATCAGAATTTTGTTTTACTTGGATTTGGTTTGTACGTTTATTAATAACTCCCATTCACCAAAAAGATTTGGAGAGAATGCTCCCTGTACATGTAGTAAAGACTGTACATATCTATTTGTTGCTGTCACAATCTATAAATGTTGACTTATATCCACCATATTGATTCATAGTTCACCATGAAGCCAAGACTGCCTCAACAGAGTTCAAACATAACGCTTTTCTGGAACATACTGAGGCTAGATCTGCATCAAACTTATAAATCCCAATCCATGCTCTATACCTACTGTTGGACATTCCTCTTATCCAAAACTGAATTTATAGCCATATCCCAAACTTTTCCTCCTGAGACTTCTACTTCATTGAACGATTCCGGCCTCCATTCCCTTATGTTCTCCCCTGCCTCCTCTCAGGTAGATTTATAGAGAATAAATGGAAAGAACCAAAGGGAGATGAAATACCAGCTGTGTTAGCAGTGGCACGGTAACACCCAAAGTACAAGCTTTCCTAGTATAAAGCCTCTAATATAGCACTGAAGACAGCTTGGCATGAAAGGGCCCACCTAACTAATCACTTAGTCTCAGGCTGTGAATACTGCCTTCCCCAACTGGCGCTTACTGCCTGGAGAAAGGAAGGCCAAGGCATACCAGGCCTGAACAAAAACAAGTCCAAAAGGATTTTTTTTTAATTATGCCATACATGAACGATGACATTCAAACTCACCCAAAAGATAGACCTGGCCCCTTGACTGTCAGGCTCTGGCCCATTTCACCAATCAAATTAGTCTCTCCTCCACCTAAGCTCAAGACACTATGCTTGTGAGGGGGAGAATCTATAAAGTTACCATAGGCCTCTCCCTTCTTAGCCAGAGCACCAAAAGTCCCTTCTTGGAGACCCTGAAAGAGTAAGGACATAAGAATCCTGGTTTTAACATTTCTACCATTTCCCCAGTGATCCAAGCCAAGTACTTGGGCATAAATCTAAATTACATCCTTCTGACTTCCTTATCATCCTCTACATTCCATCAATCACCAAACCCTAAAGTTTTATCTCTATATATTTCTCCATATTTCTCCATCCCTTTCTCTCCATCTATCCTACCTCAATCTTATATCCAGGCCTCATCTTCCTTCTGCCAACACTACAGTAAAAACTTCCTAATTCTTTCTGATTTGTCTTGTTCCATTTCTAATCTAATCTCCACACGGCAGCTAGTGTGATCTTTCTGAAACTCAGTTCTGATTATGTCACTCTCTGACAGCTTTCTGTTAACTACAGGATAAAGGCCTAGCTCTTTAGAATGACTTACAAAGCCTGTCATAACCTACCACCTTCCCAAACTCATCTGCCCCATTTCCCTGGCCCCATACTCATCCAGTAATATGGGAATATTTGTAGTTTCTGACAATCACCATACAGTTGCAAATCTTCATCCCTTCATTCATGTGATTCCTTCTGTCTGAAATACCCTTGAATCATTTGGTTAACTCTGATTCAGTCTTGAAGATTGTGCTTAAGGCCTTACCTCCAGGAAGCTTTCCCTAACCTTAATGCCTCATTGTTTCCTGACTGGCTCTCTCAGGCTAAAGGAAAATCAATCCTCTTTTGTACTGTGAATCGCTCCATCATTGAATTCACTACCTTATGTTGATATTTATTTTCATGTCTGTCTTGAGCAAGGATCATATCCCCAGTAATGAGAGGCTATCAGCACTCAAGATAAGTTTGTGGACTTAAACTGAGCTCTTTGTTCTCCCAAATCATTCATTCCTTAATTTATCCATGAACTCAATAATAATTTGTTGATGAATTTCATGGGTATGACCCACCCCACTCATCCACTTTCTTTTTGCTGAGTAGTATCCTGATTTTCTAGATACCCTTTGGCCTGTGTGGAAACCAATCTTTCTCCTTCTCTACAAATTTCAGAGCATATGAAGAACATTTGTTAACCATTTCCAAATTGTAATTTGTTTTTAAATTGCTCATTTGTATCATTTTTATATGCTTCTTGTCCCGGTGACATAACTGACGGATTACACTGCATCTTTCATGGGTATGGACTGACATAAGCGATGTGTAGTGACAGCCTAATCCTCTGGAACTGTGAGACTGCTGCTTTCCTTTGCTGGCTTCCATCTGCAGGAAATGCAAATCTCAGAGGCAGCCATCAGAATTAAGTACACTTTGATAAATAATAGCCTAGAAACATCACATTACAACAGCTCTTTGAAGTCACTCAAAGACTGAGCCTGTCTCTTCCTGCCTCCTACTGGTTTTAGCAGCTAATGGGCACAGATTTTTTTTAATTCAAGTTAATAAGGAGTCAAGTTTAAAGAGCTTTGATATAATATTACTTTTTCCAAAGGAAATCTCAGGAAACAAATGGAAAAACTTAGAGGGTGGGTGGTGGTCAGTCTATGGAAGTCAAAAGCAGAACAGAGCAGCTAGTCTGGAGGAATTGGGCTTGGCAGCTGGAGAATAATGGAAGATATGGTCTGTCAGGACTTCTGGCATTGAGGATAATGAGCAGCAGGGAGTGCGAAGAGGGGGGAAGACGAGGGAGCTAGGAAGAACATGACCACAGAAAGATGGCTTCTGTTTAGCTATGATTCTCCTGCTACTATGGGCCCACTCTTCGAGGAAACAGTAGATTTGTATAAACTACCTCATGAAGAGAACTTCAAATAATAATAAGATAATTGGTTAATTTTACACTCCACTAACTAGAACCTCTAGTTACTAACTAGAACACTCTACTACTAACTAGAACACTCTACTAACTAAAACCTTTTGGAAATATATTAAATCCATACATGTTCTCACACTTCTACAGGGAATCAAAATATCCAACAACCAGCCCAGAATGAACTAGCCAACCAGAATGGCATGCAAATCATAAATATCAGTAAGGCCATCCTGGAGCACAAAGCTAAATAGAAGCCCTGAATATACACATAATTGTACAAGTAATAGGCATCTCTTCCCTCCCCTGCGAAGTTCCATTCTGGATTTTACTCTGGTTTCTTTTCCAAGCAATAAGAATGACTAGTGATAAAACTTTTAAAGGAAAATCTGAAGTTATTCTTGTGTATACTGGCTTCTTGCCTAAAGTTTAGGAAGGGTATAAGAGATTCTTCTTCCATTTTCGGCTTTCTAATTATCTTCCTCTCTGTTCCCAGGCCCTAAATAAGGCCAGCAACTCCCCTACTCCTGGACCCCTGCAATCCAAAGTTCCCTTCTCAAAATAGAAACTGAAAGAGCCTAAGCTGTTCCTTCCCTAGTCATCTGTTTTACCAATCCCACACTTGTCACTTATTTCTCCAAGCATACAGCACCCCAGCAACTTCTTTCCTGTCTTCTCCTCCAGATCTTGTTTCAGATCCCATCTTCCACTCATAAGCTTTCTACACTATTCATTTCCCTGTCATTCTGTTGTTTAGAAATTCTTTGGAAGATTGTAGCAATTTTAGGATATTTTGATGCTCCTGCCATCCCATTTTCCAATGGCAACATTGTTAAATGCTTCATGTCAGTCTTTCTCCTGGGCAATTTACTTGGGTCATCTCATTTAACCATTACAATGCAGTTAAACATTATTCCCACTTTGCAGGAAACTGGGAATCAGAAAGACTGAGGAGTCTGCATTGATTACACAGGTAGTAAGTGGGGAAATCAGGTTTCGAAATCAGGAGCCAGTTTGATCCAATCAAACTCATGTTCTTTCTTACCCTATGTTTCTGCTCTAAAAAAAAAAAAAATACTAATAAAACTATCCAAAGTTATGGAGTCTGGTCCTGAATGACATTTTTCAGAACTCAATCAAATGTTTATACCTATAAAAAAAGGACTGGAACACCACTCCACATTTTCACATTGCTTATAAATCTCAAGTCAACAGAGCCCTAAGCAACCCTAAGCTTGAGAAAAATGTTAACCAAAATAATTTCCGTCTATTACTACTGAAGGGAAATAAGGTATTAAGTTGATAGATTTCTGATGTCTACTGCCATTTATTTGAATTAATGCTCCATTAGGTATTCAGAGAGTATAAAAAGATCAATGATGATCAGCTGGAGGTTAAATGGCAAATCCAAAGCAGTATTTTAAGAGTTGAAGGGAAGGAAGGAAAAAGTATTTCCAATTAGACATGGGCCCCAAGTAAAGAAGGGTGACTTTTTCTGCTCAAGGTTGGTGCTTACACATGTGTGTTGGGAGGCAATCGTCAGTCACATGCTGGAATCTGATTGCATTCAGGTAGGTTTGGAGGGCTCCTCTAGGTCCCTCTGCCCTAGGAAGGCATGGGCAGAGATTTACCCACTCTTTAGGGGTGTGCTGATTAACCGTGAACTTCATGTAAGACTGTATTATTTTCAACCTCAGAAATATTTACCAAAAAATCAGGGACCACGACCTCCTGGACAAAAGGAAAACTGTCACAGCACTGAAAGCAGGAGAGGACCGGGCCATTCTCCTGGGACTGGCCATGATGGTCTGCTCCATCATGATGTACTTTCTGCTGGGAATCACACTCCTGCGCTCATACATGCAGAGGTAATACCTTTGGGTGGTTGGGACATGGTCACTGGTCTTCTCCTTCTCCTTCCTCTCCCATAGCTTATCAGCCCTAAACTCCTCTTCCTTACCTTCTTTCCCAATAAGTACGTTGAACAGTGCCTGGCACATAATATTTTTGATAATTTTATCAAGTAATAATGATAAAAATAGTTCTGTGTATAGGCTGCCTATTATGTGCAGGGATTTTCCATACATGACTTGCTTAATGCTCATGAATACTTTATAAGCCAAGCTCAGTATGAATATATTCATTATAAAAATGGCCAAACAGGCTCAAGATGGCTGTAATTTGCCTGATATCACACAAAATAGCATATGGCAGAGATAATATTCAAACCCACATCCTACTCATTCCAGAGTCCCTATTCTTGCCTCCTCACACCTTTGTTCTCCACCATCGTTCCCTTTCTAGCCCACACCCCTCTTCATCACCCCACACATCGCTGGTTCTCAACTATGCCTTTACATTTTCTGATAAACTTTAAAAAATACTCATGCCCAGCAACCCCCACCATCACCCCAGAAGGTCAGATTTAATGGTCTGTATTGGGACCCAGTTACCAGCATCTTTCGAAGTTCCCCCCAGTGGTCCTAATGTGCTGTCAAGCCTGAGAAACACTGCTATCAACTTTTAACAATAATAGAGTTTGAACCTTTTCATTTTAATATTTGCCCTAGGTTTATTGAATAGATAGGGAGGCAATTAAATACTGACACAGCAAGTGTATTTCCCCCTGAGTAAGCCACATGATAAATCCCACAGCCACTCTAGCTAACTGTTGTCCATAAATTGGACACTGAGCACAGGGGAGCCTGGCATTGCTGTAACTAACAGGGAAAGTCTCACAGTGGTTCAGCTTAAAGAAACGAGGCCCTTTCCAATGAAAATTTGAGATTTCGATCTGAAAGAGAATCAAACCATTTTGTGGCATTCATTTCTCCGCCTAAATTAATACTTTCATTTTAGAAGCAAAATCGAGCAGAAATACAGTAATTTGCTAAAATTAAGGCATCATCTTTCCCATTTGTGGCTGCTCCACTCTGTGTCTCTGATGCCTTCAGCTGTGCTCCTTCTCAATGAAAGCGCTGATGCCTCAGGCCTGAGTGTTCACTGATTCCAAAACCACTTTCAGATCTTCACATCTGCTTAGAACCATCTAAGACTTTTTTCCCCTTTGTATAAGCTAAATCTGACCATCCATATCCTAGGAAAATACAATTTGCCACACCAGAGGGGATAAGGGCTAGTATCCTGCCGCTGGCGTGAAGTTGGACGTAAAAAGGGAAGTCAATACATGTCCAGCAAAAGTAGGGGGTATTAATCTGCAAAGAAAATGTGCTGTTTTCTGATTATTATGGTACTCAGCTTACACCCAGAAGTAAAACTTTGATTGCTAGTGTGTCACTTCTTAATCACAAATATTATCCTTGATCATAAAATTATAAGTATTTTGGAATGAACAACTAACCAATGAGCAGCTGGAGTTTTTTTTCTTTTTTTAATCTTTCTAATAGAGGCTCTCAGGGCACTGACATGAACCCATTATCTCCACAGAAGGGCCTCCTTGCCACTGTGTTCAAAGGGAGGCAACGCAGTACCATGGAATGAGCCTGGGCCTTAGAGACATACGGGAGTGGGTAGGATCACCATTTCCATCACTTACTAGCTGTGGGCCCTTCCACGTTTCCTGATATCTCTGACCCTCACCTTTTAAAAAAAATTTATACTCAACTTACAAAGTTTTGGAAATGTATATAAAGCCCAATTAGGGTAAAGATATATGCCACAAGTGATTATGGCAATAATAACTCCACAATAAAAGGGTGGAGTTATATTTTCTCCCTTTTTAGAAAGACCGTGAAGAAATATATCACAGTCCTTCTGTCTATCAAGTTAGATGTCAAGCCCCTCCACCCACCTACTATCTTCCCTCCCCTTCTCCATTACACTTTCACTCCCTACAAACTGGGCAAACATTGCATGTGAGGCCTGGTGTGTGGCAGGAAGCTGCTTATGAGGTAGAGCTCAGGGTGAATACAGGCTGTGATATAAAAGATGCCTTATGCTGACCAGCGAATGTGAGAAGAAAGTAAAAACCTAACCTAAAGCAAGCATTGGATATTAAAGGATGTCTGACAGAAGTCACTGGAAAAGTTTTCAGGTGCCAGGCAAAGTTTATCCATGTTTATATTATAGTTTGCCTAAAGCTGTTCTATTTAAGGCATAAACGCTAACAAGTAGATGGTATGATAGATTTGGAAAAGATTCTTCAGGTTAAGGAACCAAAAGATGATTCCCGCTGATGACGCCTTCCTGGTCCTTAGTATCTGGGTCTGTGTTTCCTCTCCCCTCTCTCTGTAGCGTGTGGACCGAGGAGTCTCAATGCACCTTGGTGAATGCGTCCATCACAGAAACCTTTAATTGCTCCTTCAGCTGTGGTCCAGACTGCTGGAAACTCTCTCAGTACCCCTGCCTCCAGGTGTACGTTAACCTGACTTCTTCCGGTGAAAAGCTCCTTCTCTACCACACCGAAGAGACCATGAAAATCAATCAGAAGGTAGGAGTGTGGCACATGCACACTGCCTTTCAGTCACCCCCAGAGAGCTCCCACGCTTAACCCATCTCCCTCTGAAGTTCTCCTGTGCCAACATTTCAAAGGAAAATATCGCTAGGAAGCAGGCTCTGCTTCATCCATTCACAGAACTATTTGACTCTTGCCTGGGAGACATTTATTTTCTGTGCATGTTGCAGACAACAACATTCCCCCATTTTGTGGTAGCACAGATTTACCCTTTACTTTCATCTAGAAGAGTAAACATCCTATCATTTATACACAAATAGACTGAGTCCTTCAGAGCAAATGTGCAGTTTAGTCCGTGATACAAGCCAAAAAAAAAACAAAACAAAAACGTATTCATCATATACCTGAGAGCACCAGAGTAAAATTGTATTTTCCTTTCGCACAGTCACTGTCACTTAGTTCAGTGGCCATGGGTATGTAACTTAATCTCTCTGAGCTTCAGCTTCCTCTTCTCTAACATCTTTGTGAGGTCATTCTGAGGATCAGGGCTGTTTATGTAAGGTGCGGAGCAGACCACAATGCATGGCACAGGGGGGAGCCCTTCAATCGATGGTCATAGTGTATGTGTCTGTTTCCTTCTTTATATACGTTCTATTCATAGAGGCTGAATTTTCCAGCACTGATCTATTCAAATCCACAGGGTGGATGCTCAACTAATGTGTATTGTATGAAAGCTGTACATAACACTTGCATTTATAAGATCTGGGATCACCAGTAAAGTGTCAGCAGGACCCGCCTGCCATTATCAGTTTTAAGTTAAATATATTGAGCTTTGGGTTTATGGTAGCAACTTAGATATGCCAAGAGAACCTGATGCCACTCTTCAGTAGAACAACTGGCCCTCATTACTAGGACACAACCTTCATGAACACCAATCTTTCTTGTAAAAATTTATTTTCACCACAATTATCAGCACCTAAATGATATACATTATATGTATTGGGAAAAATGCAGTAGTTTGGAAATAGATGATAGAACATAGGATTTGCTTTGTGATATATTGATGCAAAATAAGAAAATCCACCTTGCCTTTTGGTCACAATACCTTAAAAGAATCCTTGTAGATATCTCTGAGGAACGAACATAATGAATATTTCAGAGACGGTCATTTGAAAATGTCTGCTCTGATTTCCTTTCATTTGTGGCAGCCACAAATAATACCAGTTCTAACCCTGTTCTGCAAATATATAAAGCTTAGCTCTCCCACAAGTGTTTGTTTTTCAAGATCTTCCCTCAAGTCAGATCTCTAAATCAAAGCTGACCTGTAATGGTGAATGCCTATAAAACTCTCAGATCTCCTTGGAACTGGAAATTGGCCAAAGTTGAAGAGGCATCCAAAAGTAGGACAAATTTCCATTTCCTCGTTTTGACATTTTATCACACAGCCCTGTGAATGCATTATTTAGGCTATAAACAGGGAGTGAACCTACCGTAGAAAGGCTCAGTTAAAAATTTAGGACCAGTATCTGTCTGCTGTCAGCATCATACTAGGTCATCATTTGGTTTATTTGCCCCATTACCTTGTTTTTAACCATGAATTATAACCCACATACAGGCATGCAAGAAACCAAAGAGTGTGCAGTGCAAGTATTTATTACAGAGATCACCATGAGGGTAAAGAAGTAAAACATTTCCTGCACCACAAAAATACCCCCATGTCCCCTCCCGATAACTATAGGCTTCGTACCCTGCCAAATATAACAACCATCCTGACAATGCGGCAATTACTTTTTTTTTGCATTTTTCTTTGCAGTGTCATCACCTAAGCAAATATCCTTAAACATTATCTTTTAGTTTTGCCTGGTTTTTAAACATTATATAAATGGAATTATACAGAATATTTCCCTTCATGTCTGGCTTCTTTCACATAATACTTATGTTTTTTAGAGCCATTCTACTTGGTGGTAGCTCATTCATTTTCATTACTGTATCTTATCCCATTGTATGAATGTACCATTTATTTATTCATGCTACTTTCGATGGATGTTTTGAGTCGTGCATAGTTTGGGGCTGCTGCAAATAATTCTGCCATGGATATTCTTGTATAAAGCTCTTACTGCACAAGCACACACATTTCTCTCAGGTATAAACCTGGGAATGAAATATCTAGTTCACCAGGTACACCTAACTGAAAGTTTAGTCGACAACACCAAATGGTTTTCCAAACTCCCACCAACCCTGAAGATATGAGAGTTTTTATTGTTTCAAATTCTTACTAACCCTTGGTAACATCTGTAATTTATTTTTAGCTAATGCAATGATATTTCCTTGGGATTCTGATGACTAATGTTGCCAACTGCCTTTTCATTTATTTATTGGCCATTTGGATGGCTTCTTTTGTACAATCTCTGTCCCATTCCCTTGACCGTTTTTCTATCAGATTGTTTCTTCTTCATATTCATTGTAGGAATTTTTATATCTAGATATGAACTTCTTTTTTAAAAGATTTTATTTTATTTATTTGACAGAGAGAGAGATCACAAGTAGGTAGAGAGGCAGGCAGAGAGAGGGGGAAGCAGGCTCCCTGTCAAACAAAGAGCCCGATGTGGGGCTCAATCCCAGGACCCTGAGATCATGACCTGAGCCGAAGGCAGAGGCTTTAACCCACTGAGCCACCCAGGCGCCCCTAGATATGAACTGCTGTTGGTTATATGTGTTGCAAATATCTTCTCTTATTCTGTGGCCTTTTTTTTTCTTGGAAGTTATCTGTTGCATTACTATTCTTTTAGGGTTTAGCCTAGAGATTACAACTTGCAATCTTGACAACTTAAGGACATTAAAACATCTTCTCTCCTATTTGTTATCCTCCCAACTTACATATTATTACCATTTTATTCTATAGATACACCAAGTTCATGCAGACATTATTACTTGAATACATTCACTGAACATAAAATTCTAACTTGGTTGGTATTTTGTTCTTGCTCCTCAGAAACATTACATTGTTTTCTGGTGAGCATTATTACTATTTAGAAATCGGCTCTCCATTTGATTGCTGCTTCTTTGGAGGTAATCTTGGTTTATTTTAAAGATCATTTAATTTGGTTTTCCACAGTTTAACTGTGATGTGGCAGAGTATGCATTTACTTTTATTTGCCTACTTAGTGTTCCTTGGGCTTCCTTAGCTGTTCCTTGATGTTCTTCATCAACTTTGCAAAGTTCTCAGTCAGTATTTAATCAAATATGATCTCTGCTCCAATTCACTTCTGTTTCTCCTTTTTGCACTCCAACTGGCCATATGCTAAGCTTTCTCTTTGTATCTCCTGTGTACTTACTTTCTCTCTTTTTAATCTCTCTGTGCTTCATTCTGCATTCTGACCTATCTTCTAATTTGTAATTCATTCCTTAGCTCTGATAAATCTACTGTTAAACTCACCCATTGCATTCTTCACTTCTTATATTATATTGTTCATTTTGAGAATATCCATTGGAGTCTGTTTTGTCATTTCTGGTTTTCTGAAATAGCCTCATTTTTATCTTTTAAGTCCTTCAACATAAAAAGTAAAATTATGGTTATTTTAAAGTTTATCTTGAGGACTTCAATATTCAAAGCTGCTATGTGCCTATGCTATTTGATTTTCTTCTCCTGTTTGTTTTCATGTTTTTCTTGTAATGTCTAGTCATTTTTTATTAGGTATCATATTTGCAAAATCATCTATAACAATAATTTTAAGCCTAGGGTGATGTCATCATGTCATCTTTTCCAAAACGTATTTCCATTTTCTTCTGCAACGTTCCTGGGTGTATGAGCCATACATGATCACCTCATTCTGACTTTATAAACTTGAGATATACAAGTCTGAACTCAAGTCCTTTTGAGGATATGTCTATTTCAGGTTGCCATTATTCCTAGGATGCAGTCCTTAGGGTGCCAACACAAAATGAATGGAAGGTCGGGATGCCTGGGTGGCTCAGTTGGTTAAGTGGCTAGCTTTGGCTCAGATCATGATCCCAGGGTCCTGGGATAGAGTCCCACATCAGGCTCCTTACTCAGCGGGGAGCCTGCTTCTCCCTCTGCCTCTTCCTGCCACTCTGCCTGCTTGTGCTCTCTCTCTCTGACAAATAAATAAATAAAACCTTTGGAAAAAAAAGTGAATGGAAGGTCATCAGACCCCCTACCTGACAGGCCCTCAATGATGGTTCCTGCACCCAGCTCTGCAAGGCTGTTCAAAATGCCACTTAGTATTCTAGACTCTCAGCCCCTTCTAGAATCAGCATATACTCCCAAGGAAAATGTAGCACCAAAAGTGGCTCACATTCCTGGCCCCGAAGCTCTTCACACTTGGATAGCTGTCCTCTGCCTTTAATCAGAAATATATGTAGCAAGTCAATCGGAGAAAGATAATTATCATATTGTTTCACTCATATGCAGGACATAAGAAACAGGGCAGAGGACCCTAGGGGAAGAGAGGGAAAACTGAATGCAAAGTCATCAGAGAGGGAGAAAAACCATGAGAGACTCTTAACCATAGGAAACAAACTGAGGGTTGCTGGAGGGGAGGTGGGTGGGGGGAATGGGATAATTGGGTGATAGGTGTTAAGGAGGGCACATTATGCAATGAGCACTGGGTGTTATACACAACTGATGGATTGTTGAACACTACATCTAAAACTAGTGATATACTCTAGGCTGGCTAATTTAAATTTTAAAAAAGAAATATATATTGAAAATTCAGTTACCTCCACATCTGAAAGTCATTAAACTACAATCTTCATGCCACATGAGGAATATTCAGGATATTCCTGGGGAAAACATAAAAGTAATCTCTATGTGGCTCTCTCCTTCCTGTTACCCTCCCCCTAGCTCACTAAAAATAACGGTCTTCCCCATAGTTACTAAGAAATGGGCAGAATTTTACTCAGACTCATAAGGCATTACTGACTGTTTGATCCGAGAAAACAGGAAGCAAAAGAATATCAGCCAAGCTGTCTGCATCTTCGCAGAAAATAGCCAAAAAAAAATTTATTTTTACATTTTCACTCTCTCTCATATACTCTTTCTTTTCTAGCCTTTAAACCCAGTGCGCAGCCTCTTGTCAACATTACAGTTGGAGCTGCTTAAGCTGATAAGCTGGCATGCTCTCGCAGAGCAATCGGCTGACTGTTCCAGGGGGCTGCAAGTGGACTCCAGGGCCCCTGCCTCTCAGGGCTGTAAGGCCATCAGAGGAATCATAAACACGGGCTGAGTAGTAATGCACTATGGTTGTGAAATTCTTCACTGCGGATCTCCTTTGGGAGTTTAAAACCTATTCTGCCTACCAGGGATTCTCTAAACATGACTATCCAGTCTATGAGTGGATTTAAAATGAAGTTTGGTATAAAACAAGAAAATATATCCTTTAAAGGGGTTCTGAACCCAATTCCAGTGTGTGGGGGGGCAGAAAGACGGGGTGTTTCTCACACCATCAAGCAATTCTCCAAAACCAGCTAGGTGTCCTACAATTCAACTCAAATCTGATACTATCTACCCAGAGACAGCATTAGATTGTATACGTTAAGAGTTCTGTCAAGCAGAGAGAGTCAATTACCATATGGTTTCACTTGCGCCTGGTGCATAAGGAAAAATATGGAGGACACTGGGAGAAGGAAAGGAAGGGTGAATTGGGAGAAATAGGAGGCAGAGACAAAACATGAGAGACTGTGGACTCTGAAAAACAAACTGAGGGTTTTGGAGGGGAGAGGGTGGGTTTGGGTGAGCCTGGTGGTGGGTATTAAGGAGGGTACGTATTGCATGGAGCACTGGGTATGGTGCATGAACAATGAATCTTGGAACACTGAAAAAATAGAATTTAAAAAAAAAAAAAAGAGTTCTGTCCCACAAGACTACTCCCACCTGGAGTTCAGACACCAATGTCTGACAACAGTCATAAGCTCCGCTTATCAGAGCTTCCAACAACCCCCTCCTTAAGCTCTCTTAATTTGCTAGAGTAGCTCACAGACACAGAGACACATTTTGATTATTAGAGTCCCAGCTTATTTTAAAATGCTAGAACTCAGGAAGAGCCAGATGGAAGAGCCATATAGGACTAAGTACAAAGAACAGCTCAGAGCCCTCTCCAAGCATGCCACTCTCCCCAAATCTCTGTGCATTCACCAACCTGGAAGCTCTCTCCTAACCCTGTCCTTTAAGATTTTATGGAAACTACATTATACAGGCATGATTGATTAAACCATTAGCCATTGGCAGTTGATTCAGTCTCCAGCCCTTCTAACAGGAGGTCAGGGATTATGACTGAAAGTTCTAACCTCTAATCACATGGGTGGTTCTTCTGGCAGGCAGCCCCATCCTTAAATGGGGTCCCAAGTAACCTTATTAACCTAACAAAAGACACCTTTATAGCTCTTATCACTCAGGAAATTTCAAGGGTTTTAGGAGCTCTGTTCCAGAAATAGGTACAAAGAACAAATATCACATCGATTCTTTGGTACGTGGGATAGTACCATATCACATTATATTTTATAGGTAACTGTCATGGGGAATATAGCTATTTGTGGTGGAGAATAAATTCTATAAATCAGCCAATTATTTGCAACTCCAAACTCACCACCGTTCCTCTCTTTGTCACCCATTTTGAAACCTACTGGGTTTCCTAAATGCAGAGAATATACATACCTAGACCAGCGTTTCTCAACCTCCGCACTACCAATATTTTGGATAGGATACTTCTTCGTTCTACGAGGGGGGGTTCTGCCCTGTACAATGTAGGATATCTAGCGGCATCCCTGGCCTCTACCCACTAAATATCTAGCATCATCCTCCCTCCAACTATGACAAGTAAAAATGTCTCCAGACAGTGGCGGAACCACTGCTCAAGATTTTATTTAGCTTTGAGTTTGGATGCGGTGAGATCCCCAAATCCTAAGCAAAGCTTGAAAGTACTTAATTCTTCTGCATTGCATTGGTAGCGTAAGGGTAAAAGAGAAGAAATGAAAAATAAGTTGAAAATCTAGATAAGAAATAAAAGGATCAAACATTTATCAAGTGTTTGCTATATACTATGTCCCCAGAACTCTGGTAAGAACTTTATAAAAATCATCTCACTTAATCCTGACTAAAACCACACTCCTAAAATAATAGTCAAATTTTATCAAGAGTTTACAATGTGCCAGGCACTATATTGTATTAAATATTTTACATGAACTCACTTATTTAATTACAGCAGCAACCCCACATATTAGGTACCATTATTACCTCCACTTTTTGCAATAATGTAGCTAAACTCAGAAAGTGAAATAATTTTCCCAAAGTCACACATTCACTAATCAGATCTGAATAAAAACCTAAGTCTCTTCATCTCATCCTGCTATCTCTTAAAGAGAAAAACATTAGAGCATCCTCTTGAGAGGATGAAAAATCTAACTCTATGAAATATTTATCCTCAGATGGTATATATTAGTGAACAGGTAAGAATCCATGCCATTCCATCACATCCCAAGAGCTGCTTAGGATCAAAACACCATTGCACATGGAACAGAATTATCTATGATCCACGGGGAAATCAGGGTTGTGTATTCAGCCCGAGTTTACACAGAATGGATATTAAACAAACAGAAGTGCACACTCAAAGAGGAGGTCGGGGGGAAACATGCCAAGAAATGTGACATATGAAATCCCCATAATTAGCACTTTAAATTAGAGGATATCTATTAGACATTTGCTGAAACTACCTATGGACCAGAGATTCAGAAATACTTTTATGATTGACAAAGCTTAGTCATTGCTCACCAAAACTAAATTCTAGGATAGCCCAGGCACCTCTGTGTAGAAACGAAAGCAAGAGTGTGCCCCCAAAGAAGCCTGCTAAGCATCAAGAAGAAAAGCATGGAGAAGGAATCTGCTCCTTTCCAATTGCTGAGAAAGAGGACCATAGCAAAGGGCAAGGTCAGATGAGTTATGTGACTTACTCTAAGCCTAAATGATACATCAAGAACCAGAAGGGGGTGGCCTCTGTGGTTTAGCCATCTGGGTATTAAGCGATCTCAAGGCTCCAGATGGCTTGTTATTTAGTTAGTAGATTTCCTAGGTCCTTTTAACTTCTCTACTCCAAATCAAGCAGAAATGTAACAAAGGTGAAAGCTCTGGGAAACAGAAAAGAAACATGTCTCTTGTGTGTCTCATACTGAAAGAAATGTTAGTGCACAGCAGAGTATGAATTCTGTTTTCCTTTCTTCTCCCAAACATTTCAAAGGGTCCCACTTGCCAAAGTCAAGTAGACACTAGAAGTGCAAACTAACAAATCTAAACCAAATTTTGTGGGATTTGCTTTTTTAAAAGTGATGATAAGGAATAAGAAGTCTCAAAAGGGAAAGAAAGGAATATCTGAATTTGCTCTCTCACCTCTTCTGTCCATTACTGATACCCAAAAAACTTGAAAGTTCAAAATACACATGTGGACCAGAGTAACCCAAGGCTTCCAGCTGCTGATCTCTACACTTTCTGAACATGGGGATCCCGTCTTCTCCAGCTCAGAGCACAGACCTTGACATATCAAACACCAGACAGGCTTACTAAACATATGCCCAATATTCATTGTTTGAAGATGCTAGAACAAGTTCCATCTGACTTTAGATCCAAGAATAGCTGTTTCACATGAGCAATCTTTTTGTTTTTATTTCATGGTCGTGGTGAGCTTAGGATGCCCAGGCTACTAACGAGTTCTGAGAGCAAATTTGTGGCCCACCTCTGCAAAGGGTCTATCTTTACTCAAAGCCTTTTTAGCTTCACTCCTGGTCCCATTGTATCACCCCATCCTTTTTTTGTAATAGCTTCCCGTTTCTTTCTAATGATCTTATATTCTTTCTGTTTTTGATGGCCTTGTCTAGCGTGCTACTTAGCACATTAGAGACACTCATCAATGACTGGATTTCATTAAATTTCTAACCCCTCTCTGAAAATAAAACCCTTCTCTTTTTATAAAAGAACAAATGAAGAACGAACCCTTCCCTTGAGATGATGCTGAGAATTGATAGCTCCTTTCCTACCATCATTAAAAAAAGAGGCTGACCCATGAGGTTATTCAGCCAAACTGTCCCCATTCTCCTGCCCCCACTTCTCCCCACATGCTTTATTTTTAGGGTGAAGGCTTGTCACTATTTGCTTCACACATGCCTAGCAAAGCATGTCCGAGCATTGGCCAACAGGTAGTTTCTCAAAATTTCTGTCCATCACCAGAATAAAAATAACTCTATTGATGTGTAAGATTCTGGAAGTCAGGCTAAGACAAGTTTCAGTCACTTTTTCAAAGAACTGTAGAAAAGATGCAATTGCTGGACCATCATTGCCACGGAAGGGGAACAAGAAAAGTTGCCATGAGCCGAGTTTCTTCAGCTGGGAGAGGAAAGGTCATACCTGTAGGCCAGCTCTATGGTTTTCAACACTAAGAAGAACTTAAGGAATTTGAGAGAGCAATAAGACTTATTAACAAAACTCCAGATTAAGAAGAGAGATGTGAAACTAAATCTTCCATTGAATAGCTGCCTCAGAGATTTGCAAGGTTTCTATTTCATATGTTAAAGCACTAAAAAAAGAATGACCCAAGGCTATGGTAAAAAAATATATATATAATAAAAAAATATATAAAATATACATATATAATATATACTATATATTAAAAGTTTATATTTTATATTATATTTATATAGTATATGTTATATATATTACACATTTATATATATTTATACATATAAAACACACTTTGATTAGTACTTAAGTGTCATATATATAAAATTATTACTCCTATGTTCCTTTATGTTATATATCATGCAAAATCTAAAAGTTAAATCTTTCCTATTCCACACCTCCCACTAAAAAGGTATGATCTAAAATGCTGGGATTTTTATCTTTTTGGTCTACCTTACATTTTCCAAGTAAGCATAGACAGTAAAGTTTCCATTTGTTTAAATGTATTCTGTGTATTCTAAACCAATCACATAAAATTATCCACCAAGCATGTCAAAAATCAGGAGATCATTAAACCTTCACCCCAAATTTGTATCAGCTTCAAGAACATATGCATGGCTATAGTTCGAGCCATAGAAAAATAAACCTAGAATGCTAGTGTAGGATTCAGTCAAACATCACATCTCCTGGGACACAAAAGCTAGGAACATCACAGAAGAGCCATCGAACAGGACTGCCACTGTGAATACCACGTAACTAATAATTTTGCCTTCCTTCGAGGTTTCGGAGTTTAGTAAATGGCACTTGATTAAAGGCTTTAGGAGATCATATGGACAATCTGATACTCCAATAAGAAAATATGTAAATGAAAATTTTTTGAGGCTTTATGCATATTCATCATTTAATCTTCACACAAACCCTGCCAGGAAGGCTCCGTTAACCCCTTGATATAAAGAAGTTGATTCTGAGGAGCCAAAAAAGCAGTAAATTGTCTATAGAAATGCAGTAACCAGATATACAGAACACAACGTGGGCTCATTATGCTACCTCATGCATTCATAATGACAAAAGAAAGACCCATCAATAATAAAAGTAAATGAATGGCATAAGGTAGAGTTAGTCCTATCATGTATGGAACATGCTTTACCTAGCCATTCCAAATACACACATTTGAGACCCTAAAGGCTTGAAACTTTAACAAGCAGTATTAAACCTGTACAGCAACCTTGCTAGATGGTCTCAAAAGTACTTTATATCTCATTTTACTTGGAAGAATCTTACCTAATGACAGAATTATTGTCATTTGACCGACAAACATTTCTTCAAAAAAAAATGTAGAAGCCAGATCAATTCACAAGAGCATAAAAAAGAAAAAACTCCATTTTTAAAGGAATGCCATTTTTATTGAGATCATTTCAATAACTTAGTACTGTCAGCCATGGAAACTACTACTATAAACTTTCTTGCCACAAAAATACGCAGAAGACTGATGCACTTGTAATCTAAATTTGTTCTGTTTCAATTCAATCACAAATGGCTTGTCTGTGATTTTTGTAATGATTTGCTTCAGAAAACATTTCTAACAACTGTAAAGACATGAGGCAGCTTTGAAGAAGGAAAAAAATAATCAAGGTAGATATCTCCATCCTGCCTTAAATCCTTTTGATCCAAAGACATCCAACTGGTAGAAAATTTGTTTCATGGAGACATAGGCTAATTTTATACTAGGTTGTAACTCACTGAGAAATTCTGCTTTTTTGGAGATACTTTCAGACCCTTAATGTTGTGCTAGTGCCAGCTCTCTTCTGTATTCATATTTATGAGTGTACTCACATTTATTCTTAGCTGATTAAATTTGAAGGTGTCAACCAGCTCTGACATGACAGCATTGCTATAAGCCTGGTTTACAATAAATATCTGCATGCTCAATCCCCATTCTTAACTAAGTAAGAAACTGTTTAGAGTCAAAGAATCCAAAGATTACAGCACTGTAAACAAAGTTAGGTGCCTGTGTGCCCACTAATAAAGTCAGAGAAAAGAGTAATCCAAACATGCTCCATTAGTAGAACTCATTCCATTTCTTTTATATTTTATACCTGTGAAATCTACAGGTCTTCCAGGATCCTATCCCCAAAGCTTCCATCAATGTACCTCAAAGCTCAACAATAGCCCACCTCATTTGTGTCTTCACACACAGTTGTGGGAGTTGTGCACTGCACAACCTTTGGGGTACCAGTCTCATGGTAAAAGTCATAGACGTGAATATTTGTAAGCACGACTTATAAATTGGTAACAGCAGTAAAAAATGTGAAGTTTTTTCATAGTAACTTTTTAAAAATCATTTTCGTTACTACCCATTTACAGACCAAGGAAAAACGGTCACAGAGATTTCATCTCCTTAAAGACTGCTTTTTAAATTGGGAAAAAAATGTGTTCAAAAGTATATGCAATAAATAATAAAAACTCAAAGTTCTTTAATTCTATTTGTATCTAGAAAAGAGAAGGCAGGGGAGGGAGAAAGGACAGGGAGAGGGAGCAGAGAGGGAAATATAAAATGAGGTGAGGAGCCAGGGCAAGGCAGGGAAGGAAAAGAGATACAAAGAAAGAAATTCAAGGACAAAAGTATGTAGGAAGAAAGGAGAGCCATCTAGAAAAGATATAACAAGAAAAATTAGAGCGGGGAAAAGATCAAAGGAAAGACAGTGTAAATTTTCAGACAAGCGATGGTTCAAGAGTAAACTCATTTGGTCCTGTTTCATTTTGCCTTGGTTTAGGGAAAAAGTTACTTTGTCACACTAACTTGGCGCAAACAATTCATCACAGCTCTTTTAACTATTCAACATCTCTACAATTTCCAGGATTCTTTTTCAGCAACTCACCACAAGTTATAGATGTTTCCTTAATTATAGTAGCAAGGTGACCAAGGTGACTTGGCTGAATAAATTAAGCCAAGCCAAAAAGAGGAGAATAAACTACTTTCCCTGAGAGACCTGGTAGCTTCTAATATTACATGGGCTGCTGTGGATAGACAAAAGACTGACACTCTGATTCCATGTTAGAGTGTGTTTGGTAAGGATTAATTCAAACTCACCATGCTTAGCTATGGTAAAAAGAATCCATTGGAGTCATCAAATTCTAATCAACAATTATACTCTACATGGGTGAACTATAATTTAGGGACATCTGGGTCAGATACCTACAAACATTGTTTTTTTACTGTGTGAGGTCTTAGGGTTTCTGGAGACACTGGTTTGAATATGAAAAGAATAACCATCATTATTATTTTACAGACCAGTAAGTTGACCTCAATATCCCATCCCCTCCTAGTACCAGAAAAACACAGAGAAAGTATCTTCTGGTGACAGTTTATCTCATTTTCCATAGTGCTCCTATATACCTAAGTGTGGAAAAAATTTTGAAGAATCCATGTCCCTGGTGAATGTCGTCATGGAAAACTTCAGGAAGTATCAACACTTCTCCTGCTATTCTGATCCAGAAGGAAACCAGAAGAGTGTCATTCTAACTAAACTCTACAGTTCTAATGTGCTGTTCCATTCACTATTCTGGCCAACGTGTATGATGGCTGGGGGCGTGGTGATCGTTGCCATGGTGAAACTGACACAGTACCTCTCCCTGCTCTGTGAGAGGATCCAACGGATCAATAGATAAAAGCAAAATGGATGAGATCATTTTCTTTAAAGCTCAAATACTGTTTTCTTTCATTCTTCACCAAAGAACCTTAAGTTTGTAATGTGCTGTCTGTTATGAGTTCCTTAATATATTCTTATACGTAGAGCAATAATGCAAAAGCTGTTCTTTATGCAAACATGATGTCTTTATTATTCAGGAGAAGAAATAACTGTTTTGTGTTGGTTGGTGGTTTTCATAAACTTCTTTTGATGCTGGAACTAGTACTTCCTTCTCTCGTTCCGCCAAAATAGGGCTCAGTTATTCATTTGCCAAGCTTCGTGGAGGAATGTAGACAATATCGACGAGATAAAGTCTGTGTTCTCAATTGTCAGATTTCTTGAAGACATTTCTGCAATATTTTTCATCATTCATTGTTTACTAAAGCTGCAGCCAAAAATATTCTTTCTTTTCTTACTCAAAACTGAGCCCTGTAGCAAGTGAAGGGACCAGATTTCCTAACTAAAGGATGTTAAGCATTTTCCTTACATTTCTACCATATCACTGTAAAGAAGGGGGGAAATCCAGACAGTTATTTCTCTTTTATTATTTTCTACTCATAACTTTAGATTTTTTAACTGATTTCCAAAAATAAGCTGTTTTCATTAACCAATTCTATAATCTCTTCCTGTGGTTTAAATTGAAAATGAACAGAACCCTTTTCCATTTAAGACCCTGCTACTGTGTGAGGAGTAATACTTAACAAAGAGTTTCATTAACTGTGAGTTGACTGAACGTTGAGTAAATGTACCATTGCTGCCCAGGAAAGTCTATGTCACTAAGATATTTATGTGAAAATCTTTATTCTATTTCTTTTTTTTCTTTATTCTATTTCAATTGAACTGTTAGATGGTAAAATTAAGATCCTACTTGCTGGTCAAGACCGGTGGACTGATTTCAATGGGTAAATCTATTGTGGCAAATTAACATATTGGAATGTTACTCTTTGGGAGCTTATGTTTAAATTAATGAGTGTGTAGTCTCTCTTTCTGACAAGTGTTCCCCATTGGGATTTTAAAACTACGTGTACAGAATATTTGTCTCCTCTACATGTTTTATTTTTCTATTTACAATTCTCTTTTTTGTTGCTAGATTTTATATACAGAGTAGACCTTTTTCCTAACACACACTTAAAATGAATAACAGATCTAAAGGAAGACTTTGTTCACATTGCCCTTTACTTATTGTATTGGGGGTGGTAGATGTGGATTCAGAATGAGGGATTGGTTTTAGACAAAAACATTCCACCTTTTATTTAATATCTATATCAAAAGGAGAAGACAAACATCTATCTTTCTCCTCTATACTTAAGTACACATTTATAACATAGTATCAAGGTTTTCTAGATATTGGGAAATTTTACAAAACATATTTGTGGAGTACATGTTGAAACTAATCCGATGAAGTGGAAAGTTTCCTGCAATACTGTAATTCATAGTTTGACTTCCCATAAGCATATAAATCTTAGGGTGCAATTGGGACTTCAAATGTGTAATTGAAATTTTTAAAAACAAAATCCATTACATCAGCAAGATTTGAATACCTCTTACATTCTAAGCTGACAAGCTCATGGCAGTCCAAAATCCTATGAGTCACTATCTTTAAAGGTATTTAAAGAAATTATAAAGAAAGTTCCTTAAACACCCAAACATACACAACTTTCAAACAATATCTCTAATATTGTTTGAAAATATGATGGAAAACTAGATTCCTATCCTACTTTAAAAACATCATTCTGAAGATGATAGAAAAATCTTTGTGACTATGAAGGTGAAATTTGTAATTTTTACAAATTGAGCTTCCCTTCAAGTAATCTGAAGATAATTTTTTTCGTACTTGTAATTAAAAATTCCCGACTAATGTTTCAGATAAGATTTAAGAAATCTCAAAGTAATGACACCAAAAAAAGCTTAACTGGTGCCTTTCTGAATTCCAATAAAGCAACAGCCCCTTTAAGTAATTTAAATGTACACACAATTAAATGTTCATTATCAAAGGAGAATAAATTGGGATTAATAATAATGTTTTAAATACATTGCATATGTTAACTAATTTAATCTTTGTTATAACCCTATTGGAGGGAGCACTATTATCTTCCCATTCTATAGAAGAGAATATTGAAGTCTAGAGATGTTAAGAAACTTCCCCAAGGTTACACAGAAACTAAGATGGCAGAGAGCTGAGAAAATGCCCAACTTGTAGCTGCTCCATTATAGTAAACATTTCCATGCTTTGGGGTATTTTAGAAAACACTGAGGAATGATAAGGTTTAGAAAGGATTATAGGGGTGAAGGGTAAAGAAGAAAGACCACTGAACTAGAAGCCAAAGATGTTATTCAAGACATCAAGACACCACCTTTGACTAGGTGACTTCAGGCTTCTCGATTAGTCTCTTGACTTCTTTGACTATAAGATTAGAATGTGAGGCCAATTGACCACTGACTACCCTTTTAACACTAACATTTCATCCTAGGTAGGTGGAAGGAAGAATGAATACCATTCCCCAACCTGCATAGCACAGGTTTGATCCTCAAATAAAATCTACTAGTATTTATCCATGGATTAAAAAGCAGTCTCCCTGCTAATATTCCCCATAAGCCACATGCCCCTTCTTTAGGGCCCAAAGTCTCATTTACACCTGCCTGAAGCAGAGGTCTGAGCCTTCACATTACTCAACAAAGATGACATCCCTCACAGAGTATCTGTGCTTCAAATCACTTTCATTATCCAGTTGGCATATCCCATCTAAAACCTTATTGATTTTAAATTCCCTGAGTTACAATTATATTAAAACCCAGAAAATGGTAAATATACCAATGATTCCTTGCAAATAGCCATAATAAAAAATATAATTCTATAGAAAGCTGACTGGTCGTAATGATGGTGTAGGCAACCATAAAATACCTCTTATGTAGGCCATGTAACATTTAGGGTTCCAGCATGTTACTCTTTTCTCATTGCTGTAAATGACCAAAAGAGTGATTATGCATGGCATTTATATAACAAATATTATTTTCAACATGTCAAACCATAAACGTCTTATCACATTTCAGTGGGCGAAACATCTCAATACTGTAATCATTCCACTGACATTAACAGAGAGATCTGTAAGACAGCAAAATAATATGAACAATTGATTCCAGTGAGTTAAAACAATAATTTTAATGCAATGATTTGTCATTCATAGCTATAATTAAATTTCCTCTCCTCCCCTGCCAAAACACTGAAGTGAACGACGTTCAAGAAAGTAGGGGAATTTTTGTCCTGGTGGGGAAGAGGAAGTGATTAAAGGTTGGACTTTGTTCCTTCTCTTCCAAACTTCTACTTCTTTCCCTTTCCCTTCCCTTTCCCTTTGTAAAACATTCAGTAAGAATGATCTCACAGTTCTGCAGTAACCATTCCAATGTATGTACACTTGGAAAGTTTGACTCAAGGAACGAACTTCCAGGACTCCTCTGAAAAACCTGTCAGGGTGACCTGCACAAGAGAACTGAGCAGACAACTTTTAAGTTGCAGCTGTTCCAATGTTCCATATTTGCAGTAACTTTAAGGAATAATACAAAGTATACAACACTGCCTTCTCTCCTAAGAATGAGTTTGTAATCCACCAGACAGGTCAAGACAACACACATGAAGAAAAAAATAGAACAGTTAGGTCTCTAATCCATACCAGTGAGCATAACATCTACAGAGAGTTAATAGAGCCTTACCTGGAATGTATATGTAAAATGCCTAGCACTGTATATAGCATATAATAGATGCTTACAAGTGGCAATTATTACTATTAACAGAAAAATGTAGACATAGTATTAATAGTATTAGTAAATCACTAGTAGTATATAGTCTCTTAGAGCTAGAATAAAATGTCATTTTGCCCAGAATCCACATCAATGCACATATCCCTTCTACAACATCCTTAGAAGGGATCATCTAGTGATAGGGACAGTTGCTACTTGAATCCTGCCAGCAATGGGATAGGTTATCAGTTAATAAGACAATGCTGGAAAGTTTTCCTGTTTATTAGTTTGGAGTCTGCCTCCCTATAATATCTACCCACCAAATTCACACAAAATCAGATCAGTACTGCTGTGTCACTAACTTATTCTATTAGTGCTATTTTATTAAAAAATAGAGGAGGGAATGGAGAAAGAGCAATTTTCATTTGTTTAGAATATAAAACCATGGCAAATCACACATTCAACCAGGATTATGACATATATAAAAATTTACAAATGACATCAACTTTAAAAGGTTAGTGATAACCTATTAGAACCTAAACATTCATGAGTGAATTAAATTGATGAGCTAGCTTAACCTTCTGATGCCCATGTGAATTTTAATCCTATACCGCCTCTCAAGTATGACTGGTAACTCTGTCTGAAGTTCTACATTATGGTCTTATTCGACTCTATGACCCAGACTAAGTTGTCTAAGTAACTAGATTACTTAGGAGCATAGATATGTTCCCAACAAAATATTGCAACAATTATGCCATGAGTTCGTCTTGGCTAAGGCACCATTCTCCAGTACAAGGTCAAGGAACTGGAAGGAAATGTCAATCTGTGAACTCCAGTAGTGACTTTTTTAATTAAGTCCTTCATTTAGGTAGGAGGAGAAGTTGTTTTCTCAATATAATCACTAAACTAGAGCCTCCCGAACTGTTCTTCAGTCTGGTTCTTTCAAAACAAATATAATCCCTAAGACTTTGCAAGCTATAATATGACTTGTTACCAACATAGTGTGAGATCAGGACATGGAGAAGGTTCAAGATCCTCTCCACAATCTCACCCCTCATTTGCACTATTAGCAGTACCAGAAATTGTTTTTGGGTAGAAATCACAACTTCTCTTCATAAAAATCTCCCCTCTCTCTGTCTCTGTGTATGTGTATGTGGGTGTGTGTGGGTGTCTCTCTCTGTTGCTCTCTTTCTGTCTCTGTCACTCTCTCTCAGCTGTTTTTTCTGTAGGTTGTATTCCTAATCTTCATACACCAGCAAAAACGGTCCCATGTTCACAAAAATCTCTTGTGTCTATAATTGGAGAAGAATAGCCCAGCATATCTCTCAGTCCTCAAAAATGCCAACTCTCTGTGTATCACCTGTCATGACAGAGGCAGGGCGTGTAATGGGCAGGCCCATTAGGTGGGGGGCCAAGTAATTCTCCAGAGGAAAATGGGCATGTGTTAAAGAAGAGAAGAAGAGGTGCTGGGCACACAAAAACAACAGATGTCTGCTACCTGAAACTTGGACAGACTCTTACCAAGTGTTTCTACCAACAGAGATTCTGGCTGAAGGATAAAAAGTACAGCAGATATAAGAGAAAAACTCATGGGACTAAGAGGGTAAAGGAGAGAAAGAACTAGTGCTCAGAATTTACTTTGCAATTTTTCTATTAGTTATTAATAAAATTTAAAATAAAAAGAAATTTCTGATTTTCATTCAGTGAGAGATGTGGGGATATTTTGGTTTCAGCAAAGGATAAGAGGTTCCCTTAGAAACAACTGAGATTGCAAGAGGAAAGAGTTGATAGGTAACTAACTTAAAAGAAGGGAGAGGATCATAAGCCATAAGAGAAGGAGAGTGGGAATTAGAAAATCCAATTAAAGAAACTATTGCTACTCCACCAGATCCTAGAATTTCTCCATGCTTTTCTTAAGGGCCTTGTTCTTTGGGTTCATAAATACCTATATGGACTAGCATAGATTTAGTTGCCACATTTTCTGCTGATTTGGGAGTAAATTCATTTAAGGACCACATGAAGAGGCTAAGGCCTGGATTCTTTCTACCCACTAACATTTTCACACATTGTAACATTTAAGAAAATGATTCCTAACAAAAGAGAGAGAGAAAGAAGAAGAAGAAGAAAAAGAAGAAAAAGAAGAAGGAGGAGGAGGAGGAGGAGGACGAGGAGGAGGAGGACGAGGAGGAGGAGGACGAGGAGGAGGAGGACGAGGAGGACGAGGAGGACGAGGAGGACGAGGAGGACGAGGAGGACGAGGAGGACGAGGAGGATGAGGAGGAGGACGAGGAGGACGAGGAGGACGAGGACAAGGACAATGAGGAGGAGAAGGAGAAGGAAAACAAGGAGAAGGAGAAGGAGGAGATGAAGGAGGAGAAGGAGAAGAAGAAAATTATTCCTTCTTGGACCATGCAACGAGAGATCTTGTCACAGAGACATCAACAGGAAGTGTTGCTACTCACCACCTGCAATCATATGCACCTACCATATGCAAAGCTGTGATGACTTCAACATCTAGACATCCATATTATATCCTCAACTTAGGTCTGTCCAAATTCATCAGCCTCCTCCAGCTGGATAGTCACCAAAGCTCAGCCCTTTTATTTGCTGCATTAAAAATCCAGCAGTTTGTGAGGCAGCTGCAAACCCCAACACTTACCTCCTTCTGGTGGTAAGCAAACACAACAGCCATCCCTGCATCCTCCTTGACAGGACGGCAGTATCATTTTGAAACAATTAACAGTGTTTGTATCTAACCAAGAGTACTCAGCTGCTGTAGCTAATGTCTAGCAATACTGAGAAGGAAGTACAGAGTTCAGACTGGGGGACTCATACTGCATGTAAAATATATTCCTTCCTTTCAACAGTTGTGGCAAATACAAAATTTAGTGCCAGTGCTACACTAAAGTCCATCTCTAGAAAGTCATAATCAGCTGAGAAATTTCAGCTTTCCTAGAGAAAAGGAGTGCTCTAAACACAGTTCAGGCATTTGTCAACAGAAATCTCAGGAACTAGGTCCAGCCCAGCCAGTGGAGGCCACTTGCCACAAACTGGTTTTGAGCTACCACCATCAAAAATGCTTTCCGAGTCTCAATTTCTTTAAAAATGCCACACAGTCTGGCTGAATAAGCAACTCTTTAAATACTAACCACCTTCAAGTTAGCCTAGCAAACACCCAAGACTGTTTAGCAGATTCTACTTGGTATGTTTGAAAAGCCATATGTCCAAATTATCCAATAGTGGAAATAAGCAAATGTCTCTGCTTTAAAGAATGAGGCATTTTAATAGTTGAGTAGCCTCAGAAACTGTGAGCATTTACTTTGAAATTCAATTCAAAAAAAGAAAAAAAACCCATGCAGAACTGGAACAAAGGGGCCCTTCAGAAGACCAGTTAAAGCCAGCAGTTTACTTTACCTCGGGTATCAGTGCAGTCTGTGATCCATGAAGAGCACCCATTGGGAAAACTATACACCACCTTCCTCTAGTCATTTCCCCCATTCCACTCTTCTATTATATGTAAAGCAGTAAACTCAGCCCAGCCCAGCCTAACCCTGGCACCTGCAGGCATTTTAAGCCTGCTAGAAGGAGGAAGTTTTCATTCAACTAACTATAGACCAGTCTGATGTTCTGCCTTTTACTTAGGAAGACATACACCCCAAGAACTACTGCTGCCCATGACTTGGATCATGAATGAACTGGTCCTTCTAGTCTCCCTCCCACTGTCACTCCCTACACTTCAGCCATCTAATTAGCGGCCATCCCCCATCTTCCAAATCTTTTCTCACCTCTGGGCCTTGGGGTCTACCATTTCCTCTGCACGAGACTCCCTTCACTGATCTCCCTTCGATCCACCCAGCTAACCTTTGCTCATCTTCTAAGATTTAGCTCAAACTTTATTTGCACCAGTTGGCTATTTCTGAGCTCCCCAGGCCCAAACCAGGTGCCTGCCTTCTCTGCTTCCATAACACCCCATTGCACCCCTATAAAAACACTTATCACTCACATTATTATCTGGTGCTCCTGTAAGATTCCAGAAGGCATGGATTTATTTTGTTGTTATATTCTTATCATCTGATCCAATACAATTTCTGGCCCTTATAAGGGGTTCAGTAAATGTTACTTACATCAGTAAATAAATAATAGAATTATTAATAAAAGTAGGAAAATTAAGTAGATTTCTCTATGTAGGAAGATCTTCCCAAATGACAAGATACCTGAAAAGCAACCATTAGAGATCTGTTCCTTTTACTGTAGATTCTGGTGGCCTGGCAGGAAAATTAAAGATGACCCCCAGCAATGCTGTCTTTCTCTACCAGTAAGTTCTCAGCACCCTAGAACCATCCAAGACACCAGAAACCTAAGACTAGGCCTACAGGGAAACAAAGAAAGTAAATTCTGATGGGAGATAACTAGAGTCTTAAACTTATAGACTGAAATAATGCCCAAGAAGGGGAAGGTAGTGTAAACAAGTGAGTAACTCACAGGACTTGGCATCATTCAGACCTGAGTTTGAACCTTGGTTCTGCCACTCACTAGCTGTGAAACTTGGAAAAATACACTTAACTCACTCATACATCAGTTTCTTCATCTGGAAAACAGGAATAATAATATCCAAATCATAAAACTAAATGAGATATGAGATATATGAGATAACATATTAAAATTCTTGGCAAAATGTCTAGCACAGAATAAATGCAGAATGACAATAATCACTTTATGACAATTAATAATAAAAGACAAAGACTGTTATTATTTTTAGTACTAATCTCTCAGAGTTTGGAGGTCAAGGTACAAAGACGGTTGCAGCACAGGCAATAAAAGATGAGTAAGATGAGCTTCATCGATTCTACAGTTGTTTCTAAGACTGGTCCCAGCCTTTGCACTGCCAAAAAAAAATCTCATAATTAAGGTCAGATCTGGGGAGATTTGAAAGCATTCCTAACAACAGAGGAATGTGTATAGGGAGTCAAGAGATTGATTTGAGATATTCTATCACAGGCTCCCCAGTTTCTTTGGAGGAAAAACCTCTGAAGGCAAGTTCTGTCCAGTGCTCTTACCAAGTGGTAAAAGAAGGAACTCAGTCCCTATCAAACCTCATCTAGCTAATGCATGAAATCCCAGAAATCTTTTTAAAAATAGAAGCACAAGGAGAAGGAGCAAGATGGCATAGGAGTAGACTTAATATCATCAGGTCCCAGGAGTTCAGCTAGATAGTTATCAAACCATTTGGAACACCTACAAACTCAACAGGATATAGAGAAGAAGAGCAGCAATTCTAGGAACAGAAAATCAACCACTTTCCAGAAGGTAGGATAGACAGAGAAGTGAATCCAAAGAGACGGGAAGACAGACCTCTGGGGGGAGGGGCTGGCTCCTGGCAAGTGAGAGAGTAGTGGAGCACAAAATCAGAACTTTTAGAAGTCAACTCCACTGAGGGACTTCACTCCAGAGGCTTAGTGGGAGGTGGAGCCTTCATGAAGACATGTGGTCTCAGGACCCACGGGGACACAAAAAGACCGGGGTGTCTGAGTGTGGCAGAGCCCCCAGGTATTGGAACAAGGAAGCTGGCTACAGAGACAGAGCTGAGCAGTGGGCTCTCAGTTCAAGATTACCTTAAACCATGATACAAGGCACAGTTGGGCCACTGCTCTTCAAACAGGCACCCCACAAGCAGCAGATCCAGGGAGACCCGCTCCTTCCTCCTTTGGGAGGAGCAGTGCAAGAGTGCACTGCAGGAATCTGGTGGGTTTGGAAACTCCAAATGGGCCCGTGTGCCAGAGATAGAAACAATCAGTCACAGGCCGGGTGAGCTCAGAGTGCAACCAGAGACCAGGGAGACAGGAGGGATTGACTGCTTTTCTGTGAGGGTGCATTAAGGAATGGGGCCCTGAGCCCTTGGCTCCTACAAGGCCAAAGATTGGGAGTCCACAATTTTCATTCTCATCCTCCAAAGCTGTACAGAAAGTGGAAAGCATGAGAGTGAACCCAAGTGGATTACATAGCCTGGCCCCTAGCAAGGGCACTGCAATTTCACTTCAGGCAAAGACAGGATCCCTCCCCAGATCAGCAAGAACATCCATCCAAGACCAAGTTCACTGATCAATGAGAACTGCAGAACTCCAGATCTAGGGGAAAGCAACACATAGAATTCATGGCTTTCCCCCCATGATCCTTTAGTCTTTCAAAGTTAAATTTTTTTAATTTTATATTTTTCTTATTCAATTTTTTAAAATTTTTCCTCTTTCCTATTTTAATGTTTTTTAACTATTTTGTTATCAAAACCTTTTTAAAAATCTTTTTTAATTTTCATTGTTTTAGTCATATTTTATCCATTCATTATATTTAACCTTCTTTCTTGTATAAAACATAGGGGTTTTTTTTCTTTAAAATTTTGGAATACAATTTCTTCTAATAGATCAAAATATGCCCTAAACCTAGTGCATAGCTTTCTTCTAGTCTCCAGCCTAATCACATTCTTACCTCTTTTTTTTTCTTTTTTCAACCAACTTATCTTATCAATTCCTTTTTTAGAATCTTTTTTAATTTTCATATTTGTACTCATATTCTATCCCTTAGTCGTGTCTACCCTTATTTTTGTACATACATAAGTTTTTCTTTCTTTAAAATTTTTGGAGGTAGTTTCTTCTAACAGACCAAAATACACACAAAATCAAGTGTGTGGCTCTGTTCTATTCACCAGTCTAATATATATATATTTTTTTCTTTTATCCCTCCTATCTTCTCCCCCCCCCCCAAGTTTTAGATCTCTACTGATTTTGTTAGTGTATATTTTTCAGGGGTCATTGCTATCCTTTTAGTATTTTGTTCTATCATTCATCTATTCTTACCTGGATAAAATGACAAGGCAGAAAAACTCACCACAAAAAAAAAAAAAAAAAGAACAAGAGGCAGTACCGATGTCTAGGGACCTAATCAATACGGACATTAGTAATATGTCAGAACTAGAGTTCAGAATGATGATTATCAAGGTGCTAGCTGGGCTTGAAAAAAGCATGGAAGATACTAGAGAATCACTTTCTGGAGAAATACAAGAAATAAAATCTAACCAAGTTAAAATCAAAAAAGATATTAACGAGGTATAATAAAAAAAATAGAAGCTCTTACTGCTAGGATAAATGAGGCAGAAGAAAGAATTGGTGATATAGAAGACCAAATGATGGAGAATAAAGAAGCTGAGAAAAAGAGAGATAACTATTGGACCATGAGGGGAGAATTTGAGAGGTAAGTGATACCATAAGATGAAACAATATTAGAATAATTGGGATCCAGATGAAGAAGGGGGGGCAGAAGGTATACTGGAGCAATTATAGCAGAGAATTTCCCTAATTTGGCCAAAGGAACAAGCATCAAAATCCAGGAGGCACAGAGAAACCCCCCTCAAAATCAATAAAAACAGGTCCACACTCTGACATCTAATAGTAAAATGAACTAGTCTCAGTGACAAAGAGAAAATCCTGAAAGCAGCTCGAGAAAAGAGGTCTGTAACATACAATGGTAGAAATATTAGATTAGCAACAGAACCATCCACAGAGACCTGGCAGACCAGAAAGGACTGGCATGATAAATTCAGAGCCTTAAATGAGAAAAATATGCAGCCAAGAACACTATATCGACTAGGCTGTCACTGAAAATATGAGGAGAGGTAAAAAGCTTCCAGGACAAACAAAAGCTAAACGAATTTGCAAACACCAAACAGCCCTACAGGAAATATTGAAAGGGATCCTCTAAGCAAAGAGAGAGACTAAAAGTAAAAGACCAGAAAGGAACATAGACAATATATACTAACACTCACCTTACAGGCAATACAATGGCACTCAATTCCTCTTTCAATAGTTACCCTGAATGTAAATGGGTTAAATACCCCAATGAAAAGACACAGGGTATCAGAATGGATAAAAAAAAACTAGACCCATCAATATGCTCCCCATAAGAAACTCATTTTAGACCCCAAAACACCTCCAGATTCAAAGTGAGAGGGTGAAAAACAATTTACCATGCTAATGCACATCAAAAGAAAGCTGGGGTGGCAATCCTTATAGCAAATAAATTAGATTTTAAGCCAAAGACTATAATAAGAGATGAGTAAGGACACTATATCATATTTAAAGGGTCAGTCCAACAAGAAAATCTAACAATTGTAAAATCCATGCCCCTAACATGGGAGCAGCCAATTACATAAACCAATTAATAAGAAAAACAAAGAAATACATCAGCAATAATAAAATAATAGTGGGGGGCTTTAACACTCCCCTGACTGAAATGGACAGATCATCTAAGCAAAAGATCAACAAGGAAATAAAGGCTTTAAATGACACACTGGACCAGACGGACATCACAGATATATTCAGAACATTCCATCCCAAAACAGAAGAATACACATTCTTCTCTACTGCACATGGAACATTCTCCAGAATAGATCACATCCTGGGTCACAAATGAGGTCTCAACCAGTACCAAAAGACTGGGATCACTCCCTGCATATTTTCAGACCACAATACTCTGAAACTAGAACTCAATCACGAGACAAAGGTTGGAAAGAACTCAAATACATGGAGGCTAAAGAGCATCCTACTAAGCAATGAATGGGTCAACTACAAAATTAAAGAAGAATTTTAAAAATCCATGGGAATAAATGAAAATGAAAAAACAACTGTTCAAAATCTTTGGGACACAGCAAAAGCGGTCCTGAGAGGAAAGTATATAGCAATACAAGCCTTTCTCAAGAAACAAGAAAGATCTCAAATACACAACCTAACCCTACACCTAAAGGAGAAAGAACACCAAAGAAAGCCTAAGCCCAGCACGAGAAGAGAAATAATAAAGATCAGAGCAGAAATCAAGGAAATAAAAACCGAAAGAACATTAGAACAAATCAATGAAACTATGTTGAAAGAATTAAGATTGATAAACCCCTGGCCAGACTTATCCAAAAGAAAAGAGAAAGGATCCAAATTAATAAAATCATAAATAAATGAGATCACAACCAACACCAAAAAAAAAATGCAAACAATTATAAGAACATATTATGAGCAACTACACACCAGCAAATCTGATAATCTCAAAGAAATGGATGCATTCCTAGAGACATATAAACTACCAAAACTGAACCAGGAAGAAATAGAAAACCTGAACAGACCCATTACCAGTAAGGAGACTGAAGCAGTCATCAAAAATCTCCCAACAAACAAGAGCCCAGGCCCAGACAAGTTTCCCACAGGAGTTCTACCAACCATTTAAAGAAGGATTAATACCTATTCTCAGGAAAATGTTCCAAAAAATAGAAATGGAAGGAAAACATCCAAACACATTTTATGAGTCCAGGATTACCTTGATCCCAAAACCAGACAAATACCCCACCAAAAAGGAGAATTACAGACCAATATCCTTGATGAACACAGATGCAAAAATTCTCACCAAAATACTAGCCAATAGGATCCAACAGTACATTAAAAGGATTATTCACCACGACCAAGTGGGATTTATTCCTGGGCTTCAGGGTTGGTTCAACATCACAAATCAATCAATGTGATACAATATATTAATAAAAGAAAGAACAAGAACCATATAATACTCTCAATAGATGCTGAAAAAGCATTTGACAAAATACAGCATCCTTTCTGAATCAAAACTCTTCACAGTGTAGTCATAAAGGGTATATACCTCAATATCATCAGAGCCATCTATGAAAAACCCACAGAGAATATCATTCTCAATGGGGAAAAACTAAGAGCTTTCCCCCTCAGGTCAGGAAGGTAGCAGGGCTGTCCACTCTCACCACTGCTATTCAACATAGCACAAGAAGTCCTAGCCTCAGCAATCAGACAACAAAAAGAAATAAAAGGCATTTGAATCAGCAAAGAAAAAGTCAAACTCTCACTCTTTGCAGATGATATGATACTTTATGCAGAAAACCCAAAAGACTCCATTCCAAAACTGCTAGAACTCATATAGGAATTCAGTCAAGTGTCAGGATATAAAATCAATGCACAGAAATCAGTTGCATTTCTACACACCAACAGCAAGACAGAAGAAAGAGAAATTAAGGAGTCGATCCAATTTACAATTGCTCCAAAGCCATAAGATACCTAGGAAGAAATCTAACCAAAAAGGTAAAGAATCTGTATTCAGAAAACTGAATTTCCATGGATGGAAGTAGAGGGTATTATGCTAAGCGAAATAAGTCAATCAGAGAAAGACACTTACATGATCTCTCTGATATGAGGAATTTGAGATGCAGGGCAGGGGATCATGGGGGAGGGAAAAAATGAAACAAAGATGGGATCAGGAGGGAGACAAACCGTAAGAGACTCTTAATCTCAGGAAACAAACTGATGGTTGCTGGGGGTGGGGGAATAGGGATGGGGTGGCTGGGTTATGGACATTGGGGAGGGTACGTGCTACGGTGAGTGCTGTGAATTGTGTAAGCGTGATGATTCATAGACCTGTACCCCTGGGGCAAATAATACATTATATGTTAATAAAAAATAAAAATTTAATTTAATTTTAAGAAAAAATAAAAATAGAAGCACAAGAGGCTGAGGAAAGAAGCATCTGAGTTGAGGGGCTCCACAGGACCACCGGTAAAAGAAACAAGGGATCAAGGAGAGACACAGCGAGGAGTAGAAAGTGAGTATATACACTTGAACCACAATTGTTAACACCAAGGCTCCATTCAAGAGTGCCAGACACTGGATCCAAGTTCTTTTTTCCTCTGTGAAAAGTCAAGAAACTGGCGGTGATTAACCCACACCTTATCCAAGGACGTTGACACTTTTATGCACAGGATTATAGGGCACTTACTTTCACTTGAGAGTAAGAACATAAACATAAGCTATCAAGTCAGAAATGGAAATATTGTTTATCCCCTACTTTCAGTCTCCAATTTCCAGCAAATGGAAAGAGTATGAAGAAAACGACCCAATATACGGCTAAATATCCTCACACTGGAAACAGTTTGTTTCTCCCTAAAAAGGAAAAGACAGCTAGAGGTGGAATATTTTCTGCCCTCACAAAAATACTTTGGGTAATCAGGAGGTCTGGTGTTGGGAAAATGACCACAGTGCTTAAGAAATCTACACACATGCACACATATGCACACGCACACAGGCACACATGTCTTCAGAGAAAAAAGTAGCTTATTCAAGTTTTTTTTATCAGTCAGGTCTTCTGACATTTTCTTTCTGAGTGAGTCATTAGCATACAGTGGCTCTGTTCTGGCCATTTTAAGAGGGATGGAGAGAAGAAAGTAGGAGACAGAAGTTCTAGAAACTGTCCCTTATGAGTTATAAATCAATTACAACTTGATTTCCATCACAATTAAAACCAAAAAAGCAAATTCTGGTGGTCAAAGAAAAGATCAGGATGGTGATGTTTTTCTGCCAAAAACAAAATCAGTAAAATTGACTGAAAATTAGTTAAAACAGCAGAAAACTGAAAAACCACAACAGAGTGTGCCCTGCTGTAATCTGAGATCATTTTTTCTCACGGTCACTTACCATATCCTCAAAGAGGTGGCAAAACAAATTGTCATCCACAGCAAAAACATGACAAGCTCTCTTCTGCTCTCCACCTCCATGAACTCCTCCTTCAGTCTATTCAACTGAGTTCATACTGTGGCTGCCCCAGGAATGTTGCAAGGGCTTGGCTCACTTATATGTATGTGACACTGTCCAATTTTTTTTCCCAAATAGATAAAAAATGACACAAATACTGCAATAAAATATGTGCACATAATATGTATATAAAACCTCTCCTGCAATGTTTTCCAAAGCACACTATCATCTCCCTGGCAAATAGAAAAGGAAATAGGTTTTTTTAAATCTTGGCGAAAAATATCTGGTTGTGTTCTCTGTATTCAGAGGTAGCTCTGTGTCAGGATCTTTTCCTGATATAACTCATGGTAGTGTTTGGAGAGTGCTTTCCCCAGAGCACAAAAGGAGGAAGAGAAAAACCTCTGGAAGATTTGTTATAGGCATTTCAGATGTCCACTGAACAAATGTGAATTATTACAGCCTAAAACTTAATTCTATAGAGTTAGTTGATGTTTAGCACATGGCCAAAAATAATGAAAAGGGAAGACAGCCATGGTGACAGGTGGTACAGGAATGAATGGACTGAGAAAAACCACCAAGCATAAACTGAGCCTCCAAAAATGCACCTGCAAAGCAAGCATTGCCTTGAAGGATGGGATTTGGTGTCATCTATGCGTGTATCCAACCATTATGTTAAGTGACTATCCAATTATCAGCAAACAAGTAAAAATGCAGAAAAGAACATTATACACCATGCTTAGATATATGCTAGATGTCTACAATGTAATACAGACATATATAACACGAGGAAAGATACGATACTTTCTTTTTAAAAAAGCTTGTCTGGAGAGAGCCTATATCGTTCAATATAGGCATGCGAACATATTTTGGGAGGGACAGCGCGGTATGATAAGAACACTAGACATGGAGCCAATGGATCTGTTCCTTGCCTCGGCTCTTCCCCTTTCCGGCTAAGGGAGAAGACACCTAGCCTCTCTATATCCTGATTTTCTCCCTTACAAGATGATGGTGAAAATTATCTTTCCTCCCTATCTCAGGTGGTTATTGTGAGGAGCAAACAAGATCATGTGCACAGCCTTTTTCCCCCTTTTCCCAAGGAACTCCAACCATGCCCAGGGCTTTAAGATCTTCAAACAGCAACTGGTATTCCAAAATTTGTATATCTAATTGTGGGCTTTTTCCAAAATCGCAGACCTCTATCTTTATCTACCTCTGGGTGTCTCCACCTGGGGAGCCTCCAGCCACCTACGACTCCATATGTCTGGTTGAAATGGTCCCCTTTCTAAACCCACATAAACACATGTACTCACACATGCCCCAGTTCTCCCTACCATCTACCCAACACCTCGCGTTCTCTGCACATGCCCACAACCACGCCCATCACCATGTGGCATTGACCCTATGCCCTAAGCATCTGTCATGTCAGCTCTTTCTTTTCTACCCATGCTGTCACTCTCCTAGTAGCTACAGCTCAGAACCAATCTTCTCTCCAGTCTCTTTACTGCCTCCCACGCCCAATTCATTCTTTACATCAAAAGGAATTTTGCAAAGGATATCTGATCATATCATACCTTGAACAGAACTGTGCAATGACTTCCCATTGTCCTTGTAAAAAACCTCAAATGCTTTAACTTGACCATGAATTCAACCCAGGTTGCATTTCCAGCCTCATTTCCCCATACCCATATCCTGGCCCCTAGATGTTCTGTTCTAACCATACTGAACCATTTCTTCAAATCTACCAGACTTTCTCAAGCTTCTGTGTCTTTGCCCTGCTCTCTGCACAACCTGCCCCCAAGTGTCAGTAGAGGAACTTGTAAGAGCATGGACTCAGAATTTAAATGCCTGGGTTCAAATCCTCTCTCTACCTTGGGCATGTTATTTGTCTTGGTTTGGGTTCACCAGAAGCAGACCCTGAGAAAAGGTTTCAAATGGCAGCAGTTTATCTGGAGGTTCAGAAAATACCAGTAGGGAAGTAGGAAGTGAAAAAGGGAAGAAGAGCTCTCCCCAGTAAAGAGAATGTTATCAAGCCACCACCTCTGTGGGTGGCAGACATATCATTCCACAGGGAAATTCTGAGAAATAGTAAGTAACTCTTCCTTTACGACATCCCACTGGAGAGAGAGTCATCTGAGAGGTAAAGTTACTGGGTTACTAATATGCAGTTCTTTTTTTCCAGCTTTATTGAGATGTAACTGACATGCAATATTGTGTAAGTTTAAGGTGTTCAATCTGCATATAGTGAGAAATGATTACCACAATAGGGTTAGTTAACACTTTCATCACCTCACATAACTGTCTTTTCTTGTGTATATGGTGAGAATATTTAAGATCTACTCTCTTAGCAACTGTCAACAATACAATACAATATTGTTAACTATAGTCACTAGATCCCCAGAACTTATTTCTCTTATAACTAGGAGTTAGTACCTTTTGACCAGCATCTCTCTATTTCCCCCACCCTCTTAAAACTACCATTCTACTCTCTCCTTCTATAAGTTTGGCTTGTCTAGAGTCCACATATAAGTGATGTCATACAATATTTGTCTTTGTCTGAATTATGTCACCTAGCATGATGCCCTCAAGGCCCACCCATGTTGTTACAGGTGGCAGGATTTCCTCTTTTCTCATGGCTAAATTTTATTTATTTATTATATTTTATATATGTATATACACACATATATATACCTACATATATACACATCTATGTATATGTATATACACACATGCATACATATATCTTTATCCACTCATCAATAGACAGATACTTAAGTTGTGTCAATATCTTGGCAATTGTAAATAATGCTGCAATTAATATGAGAGTGCAGATATCTCTTGGAGATCCTCATTTTGTTTCCTTTGTATATATATTCAGAAGTGGGATTGCTGGATTATATGGTATTTTTTAATTTTAGTATCTATTTTTTAATTTTTTGAGGAACCTCCATGTTTTCCATAGTAGCTCCAAAAGTGTATTTCTACCATAACATTTACCATATTACTTTTGATTATATTTAATCATCTATATTTATGTTGTTGTTGTTGTTTTACTAAGCAGTGCCTCAAGGGAAAATCTTTTCACAATTTGTGCCCAGCACAAAGTAAGCACTCAGTAAATGTTTATAGAGTTGAACTGAACTAAGTTATCTTTCAATAAGACTTGTTTTCCTTTTATGCCAAATAAGGAAAGAAAGTGGGAAAAAGTAATAGCCAGAGAAAATAAGGAAAAGAGGAAGGGGGAGTGTCCATTCAAGATGCATTAATAATAGGGACTCGGTTAATATTTGTTGAATAAAGTAATAAATGACTATGAAACGAGTACCTATTATGTATTAGGCATTATGTGAAGCACTTAAAATAAAACAATGACTAAAACAAGGTCCCTTCTCACAAAAAGATTGCAGAGGCAATATGGAAATTAATGAATAAAAGGAATAGGCATTATTGAGTTAAAGAACTTTAAGAAGAGACAAGGATAGCCAAAAAATAGTCATTGGTTTAGGTTAATGCTCTTTAATCGCTACACAAGCATTAAACAGTCATGACCCAAACTGGCCTAGACACTCTAGCTCTGAAAACTCACCAGGCATCTTGCTGGCATGACTTCCTGCTGAGGACTAAGTATTTCTAGTTCCATGAGGTCAACTCAACACATTAGATATACTACAACATTTGGATCTAGAAAGGAGCTTGCTCCTCATTGTTCACTTCCACTAAATCCTATTGCTATCAATCCAGTCTGGCCACATAAAACAATAGAAAAAAAGAAACAATCTCTTAGAAAGATACATATTCTTAAAACTCTTCATGCACGGATATGGAATATCTGTTAAGGACTGATTTAGTGAAATGAACTAAGTGAAAGGCCAGTATGTAGGGCATGTTTCAAGCAGACAAGATGACCTGTTCTGTGGATACCATCAGCATGTTTCCCAGCCATCCCTGTCGTCATCCAAAGGGCTCATGAACAAAATGGCCATAGTGATAAGGATGGAAGTTACATATGGGCTCAGCAACATGGACTCCCATTCACTAGGGCTGATCTAGCTACAGCCACTGCTTGAGTACCCAATCTGCCAGCAGCAGAGACCAACAATGAATCCTTGAAAAGGCACCATTCCCCAGAATGATCAGCCATCTAGTGGCCAGTTGATTACATTGGACCTTATATCTGACCATTTCCATAATAGAAGGGGCAGCTCTTTGTTCTTACTGAAACAGACACTTATTCTAGATATGGATTTGCCGTCCCTACATGCAATGCTTCTGCCAAAACTACCATCCTTGGACTTACAGAATGCTTTATCCACTATCATGGTATTCTATACAGAATAGCTTCTCATGAAGGAACTTACTTCTCAGCAAAAGTAGTTGAGCATGATCATGGAGTTCACCAGTCTTACCGTGTTGCCACCATCATAAGGCACCTAGTTTGATAGATCAGTGGAATTGCTTTTTGAAGACTCAGTTAAAATGGGGCAAGGTTCACCAGGAGGCTATATTTGCTCCAATTTAGCTTCCAGTGTATGGTTCTATTTCTACCAGAGCCAGGATTCATGGGTCCAGGAATTGAGAAGAGGAAATGGGAGTGGCATCACTCACTATTAGCCCTAATCATCTACTAGAAAAATTTTTGCTTCTTACTCCCACTACCTCCCATCCCCAGCAGAACTCTGCTCTGCTAGTCATAAGGTCCAAGTTTCACAAGGAGTAATGCTCTCGCCTAAATACAACAATTATTTCTTTGAACTGGAAGTTAAGACTAACACTCAGCTACTTGCTCCTTATGGCTCGGAATCAATAGCCAAAGAGAGAGTTACTGTATTGGCTGGGGAGATTGATGCTAATTACCAAGGGGAAATTGAGTGGCTACTACACAATGAGGGTAAGGAACAGTATGTCTGGAATCTAGGAGATCTCTGAGGGTGTCTCTTAGTACTATCATGCCCTCCGATTAAAGTCAATGGAAAGATAAAATAACCTAATTCAGGCAGGAATGCTAATGGCCCAGACCCTTCAGCAATGAAATTTAGGTCACCAAAGAGATAAAATAAGCTGAGGTTCTTGCTGAGGGCAAAGAGAATATGAAATGGGTAGTGAAAGAGTGTAGCTATAAATATCAGCTACAACCACTCGACCAGTTGCAAAAATGAGGACTATAATTATGGGTACTTCTTCTTTATTTTGTTATGAATGCTTATATATATTTTGAACAAATATATATTTGTTTTCTCCCCTTTCTAGTGTCCTTATCATCTAACATAAGATATAATAATAATAGGTGACTCAATGTCACAAGAGTTAAGTTACAGAATATCAAGAATAAGAGTGAACACAAGCTAAGGACTTTGTATCCTCTTCTGGGAAAGCGTCAGTGTGTTTTCACTGTATGCAGAATAGTTATGTCATGTTAGGTGGAAGTATGGTTTGGCTGTCGCCTTCATTTGGAAAGTAAGTATGGTTTAGGGAGATGTGTCTGAGTGCTAAGATGACAAGACATGAATTGTGAGTTTCAGTTTTATGTGCTGGCTTGGCTAGGACATAGTCTCAGTATTCCAAACAAATGGAGGTGTTATAGTTCAAGTATTTTGTAAGTGTGATTAGTGTCTACAGTCAATTGACTCCAAGTAAGAGCGATTATCCTAGATAATCTGAGTGGGCCTGATTCCGTAGTTGAATGGCCTTCAGAGCAGAACCAAGGTTTTCCTGAAGAAGAAGAAATGCTCTCATGGCTGCACCTTCAGCACATGTCTGAGAGTTCCAACTGGACTCTCCTGACAGCATGCCCTACATATAGTTATCTTGTTTACACATGACTATCTTTGCAAAATGCACAAGAAATTGGTATTGTTATATGTCTTCTAGAGAGAAATTTAGTAGCTGAAAGATAGGAAAGGGAAAGACATTTTTAATTGTGTGCCATTTAGTAACTGATTTTGAACCACTTAAATTCATTACCTATTCAAAAACTTATTTTACTTTAAACAGATACAATTCCTTAAAATAGTATAATTCTAACGCTCACTGACTTTCTTTCCCCTTTTCCACCTATTCAGGTCTTATCTATATCCACCTAGGTAGAATGACCTAGAACACATTCACTTACTTAACACACAACTTTCAAAGTGTGACTCAGAAACTACCTATACACTTTGAAAAGTTCAATGGACAATTTTAAAAGACTTTGAAAATGTTCATGAGGGTCTATGTATTTGCCAACTTTTGGGGCCATGAGCAGGATGAGGGAGTTAATTCAGTGTTGTACATAAAAATATTGTTGAGAATCACTTTGAAATGGACAAAACATCAAAGAAACAAGTGAGTACTGAATTGCAGCCCAATAGGGAGTCCCATTACACTATGTTACGTGGTAATCATTCATAGTTAGTGTTTCCTGGGATTTGGGATTGTCATTTGAAGCCATGTAATGTCATGGTGATGCATGGACCAGGACCAATTACTGCAGTGTGAAATGGCAGATGTTTTTATGAAAAAAAAATACACAATATTCATGTCAGACACCAGTTCAGGTCCTTACTATAATAGATGAAACGATAAGAAACTAACTCTCCATCAATACAATAGCAGGGAATAAAAAGCTAACATACAATTAATACAGAGGGTAACTAAGAAACAGCCCCATCATTAGCATGACACTGGCGTATCAGACTGTGGGTTTCTCCACTGACTTCTTGCATTCTTTGTCATTGATTTTATTGTAAGAAAAATGCTTTATCTGTAAATTGTAGGGTGTAAAATAAGGAACTGAATAAACTAGCTTCTGCTGCTTCCAGATAATAAAATTAATTAAAATAAAATGCCATCACAAGTGTCCTTATAAGAGAGGCGATGAGAATCTTGATACTGTACACGAGAAGGCCACATAAGACAGGCAGAGATTGGAGTGATGTGGCCACAAACCCAAGACTGCCTGAATTTGAACTTTCGACCTCCAGAACTGTGAGAGAATATATTTCTGTTGTTTTAAGCCATCAAGTTTTTGGTCATGTGTTAGAATGGTGACCGGAAGCTAATAAACATGCACATATTCATGTAGCACTTGTATCAAAAAATATAAAAATCAAAGGCTTCTTTTATGACTAGAGCAGTAGCCATGGTATCATGGAAAGAATGAGTTCTTCAAGTTCAGAGACTTGAGTTCTAATTCATGCAGCATCACTGGCTACATGGCTTTGGGAAACCTCCTAAATGCTGAGTCTGTTTCCTTATCCATGAAATGGGGTGGCAAAACCTACTGTGGTAGGCAAAGTGATGGCCCCAAAAATGTCCACGTCCTAATTCCTGGATCCTATGAATATGCTACCACACATGGCAAAGGGGATTTTGCAGAGATGAGCAAATTGATGGTCTCAAAATGGGTTGATTATTCTAGATTTTCCTGGTTAGCCCAATATAATCACAAGGTCTCTCAGAAGATTCAGAGTGAGAAATATCTGGCAATGGAAACAGAGGTCAGAAAGAGAGATTGAGATTTGAAGATACTGTGTTACTGACTTTAAAAACAGAAGAATGAGCCCCCAGCCAAGGAAGGCAGGCAGCCTCTATCTAAGAGCCAGAAAAAGCAAGAGTGGATTCTCCCATTGAGCGTCCCAAAGGAGGGCAGCCCCCACCAAAACCTTGATTTTAGCCCAGTGAAACCTATTTTAGACTTCTGACCTCCAAAGTTGTAAGATATTTATGTTGTTTCAGGCCGCTGAACATAGTAATTTGTTACAGCAGCAGTAGGAAACTAATCAGAGTTGTTGTGAGAGTTAAAAGTATCTTTTAATTATGGTAATATTTATTATTAGAAGAGGCTATTGTTTAAAAATATTCTGAGAAGTGACTCATTTATACATAAACTGTCTCAGTAGGCCAAAAATACTTCTATTCGGCTATTCAGATTTTCAAAAAGTCTTAAGTACACTGTTCATTTTTGTGCATTCAGTTCTCCACATGAGTAGAATGCTTCCCATATGTCCCCAGAGGATTAAATATGTTTAAGAGAAATCTTCAATTTATTGGCATCCTGACCTTGAAGTCCTTATTCATGGAGGGCATTTAGCCAAGAAAACTAAATGACCTCTATGCATTTTTTTTTTTTTTTAGTTTTTATCAAAAGGAGACAGACCCAAAGCTTGTTTCTTTTTCTAGTGAAGGTTTGCCAAGTTTTCTCTGATTGTAAAAATTACCTTAGTTTGTTCCAGAAGTCAATGTCTCTCAAAGCACATGCAAGTCAATGTGAACTCTAAAAAGATGCAGTAAAATATCCATCTGACCTCGGCCTGTGCCTCTGCTTCCATTCCGCAGTCTCTTTGGCCATCAGCTCACTTCAAGCATCACTTGGCTTCTTTTCTACCTGGACCTCACAGTCGGTCATCAACTATGCCCTCACCTATCTTCCAGAACCCCTCTTTCTCTAGACCCTCTCCTGTACCTTATTGTCAGTCCCAACTCTGGCTGAACTCTCCCACCCACCCTCCCTGCACCTTCTCTCTGCCCAGGTAGCTTTGCCAATGTTAGTCTCCTAACTGGCCTTTTGGATGCATGGTCCACCGTGAAATCATCCTGTCATCAGCCAGGCCTGAAAGGCTCAGCTGTTTATCTTGTGCTCATTTTTCATCAGCTTTCCATAGCATGCACCACAGCTCTCTTCCAACCCTCTTCCCTCCACTAAACCGTTAAACATTCACTACATCTCCATTCTCTCAGCAAATAAATTTACCTGTAAGCTTTACTCTCGGGTAATGTAGCAAGTTCTTTAGCACCTTTTTACTCTGCCTGAAAAGGCCTGCTTGGCCAATGCCCTCTGCATTCACTGTGTTGTCTTCACTCTCCCCTCACACCGGCATTAACCATCCTTTATTCCAGCACCAGTATTTTCCTTTACACTTACTATTTTCCTTAGCCAATAAATATTCTCAAGTTTTCCTGTTCTTCAATCACTTTTTCCCCCAGCTTCCTCAAAAAAATTAACATGTACTCCCTCTCTTTCTAACAACTCATATTTATTGAATGCTTCTTAGTCCCGAGGTAGGTACTGCCATTAGTTCATCTGCACCAACAAGGAAACTGTCCCAGAAAGTTGAAGTAACTCCTCAGAAACATTGCACGAGTCAAAAGCGAATGCAGACTTGGACCCAGACTAGCTAACTGCAAATGTCTGTGCTTAACCACACAGCCGTATTGCCTCCTCCCAATTGCCCTTTCCCTTTCCAACCTCTTGTGGTCTGACCCAGCTCCACTGACGCTGCTTAAGCTGCTCCCTGAGGGCCATTAATTCTTGATCCCAAAATCCAGTGGCTTTTTCCTGGTTCCCATCAAAATAACCATCTTACTCTCTCCTGCCTTCAGGGATGCCATACTCCATGTTTTCCTTCCCTGACTTCACTTACTCTCCCTCTACTGGATTCCTTGGCTGCTCAGGTCTACTCCTGATTCTCTTCTTGAGTCTTTTTTTTTTCTCTTAAGATATTATTTATTTTTGAGAGAGAAAAAGAGCAGGAGAGGGGGAGAAGGACAAAGGGAGAGGGAGAAGCAGGCTTCCCGCTAAGCAGGGAGCCTGATTCCCAGCTGGATTCTAGGACCCTGAGCCGATGACCTGAGCCAAAGGCAGACACTTAACCTACTGAGTCACCCGGGGGCCCATCTTCTTGAAACTTTATACTCTTACCTTTTGCTGGCAGCCAGTCCTAAAGATTAACAAATCAACCCTATTTATAGGACTCTTTTAAGTAATTTGACAATTTTTTGAGGCTTTCCCTTTCTAGTGCTGAAATTTTTATCCTGAGAGATGCAGAAGCTCTTCCAGGACACGGCTACAGAGTGCCAACCACCATCTCCTGAAGGTCCGCTAGCTAAATGCACTGTGACAGGATTGATGGTCCTGAAAAGAAGATTTATGAAACATAGGCTCTGGGAAGGCTACTCACTTTTACACTTTCAATTGAGGAAGACACACTCTAAAACCTCTATTTGTAAAGTGGAAGTAAGACCATCAGCCCATTTCAGCAGCAGGTGGGAAGACTAGAGTGTGATTTGTGAATAACAACTATGTAAACCATAAAGGAAACAAACAAAGGACCACAAATGTTCAAAGAGCAAGTAAAAGGCACCTTTTCAAGCTAATTTGTCTTTGTTAATCATGAGGTTACTTGTACAGTATATGTTGTTTTCTATCTGGCTCCTCCTTTAGCTTGTATTTCTGCTGAATGTGGTGGATATTCTGCATGCTTTCTTGGCTGAAGCAGATCTAGTTGAAACTTTTTCTGGCAAATGTTTCAGATAACACCCAATGGACTGACTCTGATTAAGGGGATGAAGCCAAACTATAATGAGGTGACATTTATTTATTAAGTTGATGAGCAGTTTTATGTGCTCGTTTTTTACTAAGGGGCTTAATTCTCCTCTTCTGGTTCAAGAGAAAACAGAACATACTCTTCTGAGGTACAGATAGGATGGGAACCCTCTGCCCATTATCTAACAATGTTCTCAAAAGTATCCGGGCTTTTTTCCCCCTGGAGTATACCTCAGCTACCAATGGGATGGCCACAGCTATGGTGCTGGTGTTGGCCATGCAGAGGGAACTAGGTGAAGGTCACAGGTATGCACATCCAAACTTTATCCATCCCCTTTTTCCCCATCTTTGGCAATGTCCCTTTTGCCATCAAAATGTATTTTTTTAAGTTTACCTTTAGTTTACCTTTGTGTATTAGTAACCTTAATTTGCACAAAAAGAATTACAGAAACCAACATGGCCACCAAACCTGTCTTTTTCACTATGGCTATGGGAATCATGGGGTGGAGGGATTCATAGTTAGGTAATTTTTCCACATACTCTCTAAATTGGAAATCAGAAAATTAAGGCTATCTTCTAGAAGTTGATCTAATTAAAATGACACATAATGGTAAGAGACAGAAACTCTTTGATCCCATGGAAATACTCACTCTTCTAAAAATAGCAACTTTCTAGGGCACGTGGGTGGCTCAGTCAGTTAAGCACTGGACTCTTGGTTTAGGTTCAGGTCATGATCTCGGGGTCAGAAGGTCAAGCCCTGTATTGAGCTCCTCACTCAACTAGAGTCTGCTTGAGATTCTCTCCCTCTCCCTCTGCCCTTACCCCCACTCACACAAGCACACTCTCACATGAGTGTGCTTTCTCTCTTTCTCTCAAATAAATAAATAAAAATTTATAAATAAAATAAAATAGCAACTTTCTTGGTATTAAGAACACATCTAAACAAAGAAGTCAGTGGCTAAAAGAAAAACACAGGGTCCAGAAGGCAAACCTAGAAGCATGTGCCCAGGTCTATAAAAATAGCTCAGGCAGGAGAATAAAAATAGCTCAGGCAGGATTCTATTATTCTTGAAGAAATGCTTACTATCTGCTTAGGATTTGAGGAAATTCAATTCCAGTATGACTCAACTGAAATGAACTCCAAGACTATTGATCTGCCTGCTTCTCAAGCAAACTTTTCATTGTTCAATTTCCTAGCTACCTTGTAGTAAAGAATGAGAGTGCCTCGCACTGAAGCATTAGATCATCCCATTCCTACAAAGTATACCATTCCATGGTATACAAATAAGTTACCATTCTGGTTCATCCATTTAGTTCCCTACTAATGTGGTTTTTATCTTTCTGGGGGTGGGGGGGATTGGTAAAAGTCCAGTTTCTGTAACTTTAAGACTGAGGTTCACAATCTGTGAGACCTCTAAGGTAACCAGTTAGCTGATTCCAGGCCACTTGTTTTCCTCTAAAAAACACCAACCATGGTCTCACCCATAAGAAACAATAAGCAAGTTTAGTAGGTGGCTATTACCTAATAAATGTAACCAAAGCTATGGCTTTTTGTTTATACCAGCAATATCCAGTTATAAAATATAATGGGAGGGGCACCTGGGTGGCTCATTGGGTTAAAACCTCTGCCTTCAGCTCAGGTCATGATCTCAGGGTCCTGGGATCGACCCCCACATTGGGCTCTCTGCTCAGCAGGGAGCTTGCTTCTCCCTCTCTCTCTGCCTGCCTCTGTTACTTGTGATCTCTCTTTCTCTCTCTGTCAAATAAATAAAATCTTTAAAAATAAATAAATAAAATATAATGGGAAAGAAATACCTTTTTCAGTGGCAAAAAAAAAGAAAAGCATACCATTTCCATAAAAAAAATAACAAAATTTAACCAAAGGACATAAAAGATTTTATTAGAGAGAGACCACATCCTTGAATGAAAAGATTTAATATCGTAAAGAAGCCTCAGTCTATATATTTAATATAATTACCATCAAACTTATAAAAAATATTTTGGAGAACCTGACAATATAATTCTGAGCTTCCTCTGAAAGAATAAACTAAAAATCTATTCAAGGGAAATTTGAAAAGAAATAATAGAGGATGGCTGGCCCTCCAAGATAATAAAGATAAAGCAATTAACCAGCATAGCACCAGTGCAGAAATGGGAAAAAATAATAACTGAAATAATACAAAGTCAAGACACATCAAATATTTGACAAAGATGGGATTTCAAATTAATGGAAAAATAATGTTTATAACAAATGGCCCTGGGATAACTAGCTATCAATTTTTGGAAAGGTAATATAGTTAAATCACTATCTCAAAACTTAAATCTAAATAAATTTTAAATGAATCAATGGTTTAAATGGAACCATAAAAGTATCCAAAGAAAATTAGTTCCTTTTTCTATTTTATTGATGTAAAAACACTTAACATGTTATACTTTTAACAAAATTTTAAGGGTATAATTTATTACTGCAGACTATAGGTATGATAGACCTCTTAAGTGTACTCATCTTGCATAACAGAAACTGTATGCCTGTTGATTAGTAACTCTTTTTTTCCTTTACCTCTCGCCCCTGCAACCACCATTTTACCCTTCAATTTTATGAATTTGGCTATTTTAGATACTCATATAAATAGAATCATGCAGTGTTTATCTTTCTGTGAGTGGTTCATTTCCCTTAGCATAATGTCCCAAGGTTCATCCATGTTGCTGTGTATTACAGAATGTCCTTTAAGGTTGAATAGTATTCTATCATATTATTTACTATATTTTCTTTATCCACTTATCTGTCAATGCACATTTAGGTTGTTTCCACATCTTGGCTATTGGGGGTAACACTGCAGTGAACATGTAATGCTATCTCCTCAAGATCCTGATTGAAATTCTTCTGGATAAATACCCAGAAATGAGATTGTTGGACCACTCATGAACCTCCACATTGTTTCCCAGGTACTCTAACCATTTCGCGTTTCCACCAACTGTGTGCAAGGTTTTCAATTTTTGCATATCATCTCCAACATTTGTTATCTTTTGTTTTTTTGATAATAGCTGTCTTGAAAGATGTGAAGTGATATCTCATTGTGGGTTTGATTTGCATTTCCCTGAAATGGCTAGTGACATCGAGCATTTTTTCATACAGACATTTGTCAGTTCTGTGTCTTCTTCAGAGAAATGTGTCTATTCAAGTCTTTACCCTATTTCTTTAATTGGGTTTTTAGGTTTTTTGCTATTGAAGTGTAGGAGTTCCTTGCATATTTTGAATATTAAACCCTTATCAGATATATGGTTTGTAAATATTTTCACCCATTCCATAACTTGCCTTTACCCTCTGTTCCTTCCTTCGCTGTACAGCAGCTTTTTTGGTTTGATTTAGTCCCACTTGCTTATCTTTGTTATTGTTGCCTATGCTGTCAGTGTCACATCCATTAAATCATTGCCACAACCATCATCATGAACTTTTTCTTCTGTTTTCTTCTGGGAGTTTTACAATTTCAATCTCAAGTCTTTTAACCATTTTGAGTTGATTTTGTGTATGGTGTAAGATAAGAGCATAATTTCATTCCTTTCATGTGGATTTTTCCAGCACCATTTGTTGAATAGACTTTCCTTTCCCCACTGTGTATTCTTGGCACCCTTGTCAAAGTTAAGTTGACCACATACATGTGGATTTATTTCTGAGCTCTCATTTCTGTTCCACTGGTCTGTATGATTTCTACCAGTACCATACTGTTTTGGCTAGTGTGCTATATTGTAATATATAGTGTAAGATATTTCACAATGAATTTTGAAATCAGGTGTGATACCTCCAACTTTGTTCTTCTTTCAGGATTTGTTTGACTATCCATGAACTTTTGTGGTTCCATATGAATTATAAAATTCTTTTTTTTTTATTTCTGTAAAGAATGTCATTGGAACTTTGATAGGGATTGCATTGAGTCTATAGATCACTTTAGGTAGTATGGACATTTTGACAATGATAAGTCTTCCAATCCCTAAATACAGGATGTCTTTCCATTTGTTTGTGCCTTCTTTAATTTCTGTAAACAATGTTGTTCAGTTTTCAGTATACATATCTATCACTGTAGTTTATTCCTAAATATTTTTAGGAATTCATTCCTAAGTTTTTTTTGTATTATTATAAAAGGGATTGTTTTCTAATTTCTTTTTCAGATAGTTCATTGTTAGTATACAGAAATGCAACTGATTTTCACATGTTGGTGTTGTATCTTGCAACTTTGTTGAGTTTGTTTATTTGTTCTAAAAGCTTTTTTTGTTAGAATCTTTAGGGTTTTCTACATATAAGATCATGTTCTCTGCAAACAGACAATTTTATCTCTTCCTTTCTGATTTGGGTAATTTTTTTCTTGTCCAATTATTCTGGCTAGGACTATGGACTATTCTTATTAAGTTGAATAAAAGTGATGAAACTTTGCTTTGCTCCTAATCCTAGAAGAAAATTTTTCAGTTTTCACCATTGCATATGATGTCAGCTATAAGTTTTTCATACATGCCCTTATTTTGTTAAGGTACTTTCCTTCTATTTCTAGTTTGTTTAAAGCTCATATCATGAAAAGTGTTGAATTTGACAAATGCTTTTTTGTATCTTTTGAGATGGCCATGTGATTTTTTTGAAGATTTTATTTATTTATTTCAGAGACAGAAAGTGAGCAAGAGAGAGCACAAGCTGTAGGGAAGGACAAGAAGGGGGAGGAGAAAAGGACTCCCCACTGAGCAGGGAGCGCAATGCAGGTTTATTCCAGGACCCTGGGAACTTAATCTTCTTAATCCACTGAGCCACCCAGGTGCCTTGATATGGTCATGTGATATTTATCCTTTATTCTGTTAATGTGGTATATCACATTGATTGGTTTTTATAAGTTGAAACATCCTTGGTCCCAGAGATAAAATCCCAGTTGGTCATGGTGTATTATCTTTTTAATGTGCTACTGGATTCAGTTTTCCAGCCTTTTGTTGAGATTTGGCATCTATATTCATCAAGAATATTGGCCTATGGAGACAAACCATAAGAGATTCTTAATTTCAGGAAACAAACAGAGGCTTGCTGGAGAGTGGGGGGAGAGGGATAGCGTGGCTGGGTTATGGACATTGGGGAGGTTATGTGCTATGGTGAGTGCTGTGAAATGCTGTGCTCTGTAAGACTGATAATTCACAGACCTGTACCCCTGAAGCAAATAATACATTATATGTTAATAAAAAAATAAAAAGAATAAAAAGAGAATATTGGCCTGTGTTATTTTGTGATGTCCTTGTCTGGTTGGGTATCAGAAGTAATACTAGTATTATAAAGTGAGTTTGGGAGTGTTCTCTCTTCTTTAATTTTTTTGGAAAAGTTTCAAAAGGATTGTTGTTAATTCTTCCTTAAATCTGTGGAAGAAATCATTGGGTCTGGGCTTTTCTATGTTGAGAGGTTTTGATTACTGATTTAATCTCCAAACTAGTTATAGGATTGCTCAGACTTTCTATTTTCTCATGATTTAGTATTGGTAGTTTGTATGTTCCTAGGAATTTATTCATTTCTCCTAGATTAGCCATTCTGTTGGCATTTAATTATTCATTTAGTCTCATTATTTCTGTGGCAAAATTTGTAACATCTCTTCTTTCATTTTTTTAAATTTTTTTTTATTTCTGTGGTGAAATTTGTAACATCTCTTTCATTTCTGATTTTATTTACTTGAGTCTTTCTTTCTTAGTCTAAGGGTTTATCAATTTTGTGTCTTTTTAAAAAATCTTTTTAAAATACCAACTCCCAAGTTTCATTGATTTTTCTTGATTGTTTCTCCATTTTCTATTTATTTCTCCTCTAACTTTTTTTATTTCCTTCCTTGTACTAACTTTGGTCTTAGTTTATTCCTCTCTTTCTAGCTCTTTGAAGTGTGAAGTTAGATTGTTTATCTGAGATCTTTCTCCCTTTTTTGTAGTTCTTTATTACTATGAACAGTCCTCTTATTAGTGCATTTTTTTAGGCCATAAATTTTGGTATGTTGTGTTTTCATTTTCATGTCTCAAAGTACTTTCTTACTTCATTTTTTATTTCTTCTTTGATTCAATAGTTACTCAAGAGTGTGTTTTTAATTTCTATATATTTGTGAATTTTCCAGTTTTCCTTCTGCTATTGATTTCTAGTTCCATTCTGGTCAGAAAAGATTACTTGGTAAAATTTCAGTCCTCTTAATCTTGTTAAGACTTCTTTTTTGGATTTCTGGGGAAGATGGCAGAGTAGGAGGATCTTAAGCTCACCCCCTTTCATAGATACAACTAGGTAACACCCACATCAGTGTAAATAACCTTAAAAAATGATCCAAAGACTGGCAGAACAGATTCCACAGCTAAGTGGAAAGAAGAAGACACATTGAAGAGGGTAGGAAGGGCAGAGATGCATTCAAAGCTAAACAGACTTCTGAGACTGTCCATGGGAGGGAGGGACACTATGGATGTAGTGAGAGGAAAGAAGCAGACACTCAAAGCCATCTATGAAAAACCCACAGCAAATATCATTCTCAATGGGGAAAAGCTGAGAGCTTTTCCCCTGAGATCAGGAACATGGCAGGGATGCCCACTATCTCCACTGCTGTTCAACATAGTCCTAGAAGTCCTAGCCTCAG
>CM052799.1:117608129-117639129 GCA_028533885.1 Nasua narica
AAATGAAACAAGATGGGATGGGGAAGGAGACAAACCATAAGAGACTCCTAAACTCACGAAACAAATTAAGGGTGGCTGGGAGGTGGGGGGGGCGTGGTTAGGGATAAGAACATTGGGGAGGGTATGTGCTATGGCAAATTCTGTGAAATGCGTAAGCCTGATGATTGACAGACATGTACCCTGCGGTAAATAATACATTATATGTTAATAAAAAAAAAAAGAAGCAGACACTCACACCAGGCACCCTGGGCACAGGGAAACCCACACAGTAAGGACAAATCTGTATAACATTTGGCTTTGTAAATCAGAAGGGCCTAATTTTGCCAGCAAGGTCTTACAATCAATGGAGTTCAACACCTGGAACTTTAAAAATCAGCAGGCTCAGAGTCAGGAGCACAATAGGAAAGTGAGTCCTCACCCTTAGAGACAGCACAGCAAACAGTCCCACTGAGCTATAGCATAGAAGCAGCACTTTGAAAAATGCCTGGGGTACAGGGAAGATTTATTTACTAATCTCAAAACAAGTGCTAGAGGGAAAGGGATCACTGGGAGACTTCTCCAAGAACAAAAGAACTGGCAGGCACTATTTCCCTCTCTGACCCCCCAGCCTAGATATACAGTCACCTGTGGAAACCAGTGAAATACCAAAACTCTCATTTAATTTGAAGAGCATACCCTTCCCCTGTACATTTCTATAGATCTATTCCCTCCAAAGTAGCTGGCCTGAGCAAGGGTTTTGGGGAGCCGCAGGTCCCCTCCCAGAGATACTGGCATGGACCTTGCTGGCACTGGCACCCCACACCTGCATTCTGTGGACCTGCCCCTCAAATACACCCTTGGCCAGAGCCCACCCAAAGTGGTGCCATAAGCTGGGAAATGTGCAAGCAGCACCAAGACGGGCCAGCACCACTGGAAAGCAACTCATGCCCCAGGGGTATAGGAAGATAATGACACACACCAGTCCAACTATAGCCTGAGCAATGGGTTGGGGACAAACAACTAATCTGACTGCAGGCCCTGACGACCAATGAAAGCTTCTCATGGGAAAACACTGAGAAAGCAACCTGCAGTTTTGTGCTACTGCATCTCTGGCAAATTCCTTCTCTGATTCAACTCAAGCCCAAGGGAGCCCTAGACTAAGGGACCAAGCCCTTCCCATACAGGCAAAGAGAGCCATTGTAGATGACTGTACTGACAAGGGTGCATGCAACACACATAGGAGACATCCTTGAAGCTTCAGGTTCTGGTGTACAGGGGACATTGCACTGCTGGACACCACAGGACCTCTTCTTCATAACACCACTAATTTCAAGAGCAGAAGACATAGCTAACATTCCAAACACAGAAACAGACACAGAGAGGTGGACAAAATGAGGAAATAGAGAAATATGTCCCAAATGAAAGAACAGGACTAATCACAACAAGAGAGATAAATGAAATGGAGATAAGCAATATTCCCAATTGAGAATTTAAAGTAACAGTCATAAAGATTCTCCCTGAACTTGAGAAAAGAGTGGAAGACTTCATTGAGACTCTTAACAAAAAGATAGAAAACATTGAAAAAGGACCAATAGTTCTTTTCTGAACCAAGAATTCAACAAATAAAATTTAAAATATGCTAGCTGGAATAAATAATAGACTACAGGAAGCAGAAGAATGGTTCAGTGACCTGGAGAACAGAGTAATGTAAAGTAACCAATCTGAATATGAGAAAGAAAAAAAAACATTTAAAAATGAAAATAAATATAGGGAAATCAGCATTATCATCAAGCGTAACAACATTTGCACTGTAGGGATCCTAGACGTAGAAGAGAAAAAGGAGAACAGAAAAATTTATTTGAAAAAAAATAATAGCTAAAACGTTCCCAAATCTGGGGAAGGGATCCGAAATTCAGATCCAGAAGGCATAGGGAGCCCCCAATGCAATCAACACAAGAAGGTCTACACCAAGACACATAGTAATTAAAATGGCAAAGTAGTGATCAAGAGAGAATTTTAAAAGCACTGAGAGCCAAGAAAACAGTTACATGCAAGGGAAACCCCATAAGGCTATCAGCTAACTTTTCAGCAGAAACTTTGTAGACCAGAAGGGAGTCCCATGATATATTCAAAATGCTGGGGTAAGTGGGGGGTGGGCAGCACCCAAGAATACTCCATCCAGCAAGGCTATCATTCAGAATACAATGAAATATAAAGGGTTCCTCAGACAAACAAAGTTAAGGGAATTCATGACCACTAAACCAGGCCTACAAGAAGTATTAAAGGGGGTTTTAACCTTTAACCTCCCCCTTTCAGTGGGAAGGAAAGACTTTAAGTAGGAGTAAGAAAAACACAAATGTAGTAAAATTAAGTATATCTATAAAAATCAGTCAAAGGATAAACAAAATAAAAAGGATGTTAAGTATGATATCATATACCTAAAACATGGGAGGGAAACAATCAATCTTGTAAAACGGAAAAAATAAAATAAACATATTTGGGGGGGATAAATAAATAAATAAATAAGAAATTATTGTATAAAAAAAACATGGGAGGGAGAGAAGTAAAGAATGTGTTCAAACTTAAGCAATCATCAATTTAATATAGACTACCTATCTTATATATAAGATATTATATGTAAACCCAATAGTAACCACAAATGAAAAACTAGTCATTGATATGCAAAAAAACAAGAGGAAGTAATCCAAGTATATCACTAAAGAAAGCCAGCACACTGTGAGAAAAGAGAGCAAGAGAAAAAAGAAACAGAAAAGAACAACAAAAACAACCACAAAACAATTAACAAAATGGCAATAAGTACATATCTATCAATAATTACTTTGAATGTAAATGGACTACAAACTACAGTCAAAAGACATAGGGTGATGGAATGGATAAAAAACAAAACCCATCTATATGCTTCCTACAAGAGACTCATTTCAGACTTAAAGACACATGTAGATTGAAAGTGAAGGATGGGAAAGCATTTATCATGCAAGCGGAAGTGAAAAGATATAAGTATTGATACCCCATAGCAATCAGACAGAATAGACTTTTAAAAAAAAGGCCATAATAAGGGACCAAGAAAGACGACTATATAATCATAAAAAGAGCAACCCAACAAGAAAACATAACAATTGTAAATATTTATATATCCAAAATGGGAGCACCCAAATACATAAAGCAGCTAATAAAAACATAAAGAACGTCATCTGTAGTAATACAATAATTATAGGGGACTTTAATATCCCATTTACATTAATGGATAGATCATCTAAACAGAAAATCAACAAGGAAACAGTGACTTTGAATGACACATTGAACCAGATGGATCTAACAGATATATTCAGAGCATTCCATCCTAATACAGTAGAATATACATTCTTTTCAAGTGCACATGGAACATTCTCCAAAATAGATAACATGTCAGGCCACGAAACAAGACCCAACACATTCAAAAAGATTAAAGTCATACCATGCATCTTTTCTGACCACAGCGCTATGAAACTAGAGTGTCAACCACAAGAAAAATCTGGAAAGAAAACAAATAGATGGAGATTAAATCACAAGCTACTAAACAAGGAATGGGTCAACCAAGAAACCAAAGAGGAAATTTAAAAATACATGAAGACAAATGAAAATGAACACTACAGTCCAAAAATCTTTGAGATGCAGAAAAAGCTGTTGTAAGAGGGAAATTTAGAGCAGCAGAGGCCTACTTCAAAAGGCAAGAAAAATCCCAAATAAACAACTTAATCTTTACACCCATAAGAGCTAGTAAAAGAAGAACAAACAAACCCAAAACCAGCAAAAGGAAGGAAATGATAGAGGTTAGAGCAGAAATAAGTGAAATACAAACTAAAAAAATTAATAGAAAAATCAATGAAACCAGGAGCTGGTTCTTTGAAAAGATCAACAGAATTGATAAACCTTTAGCCAGATTCATCAAGAAAAGAGATAAATCAAATAAAATCAGAGATAAAAGATAAAAGAACTAACACCACAGAATACAAAGGATTATAAGAGAATATTATGAAAAATTATATGCCAACAAACAGGACAACCTAGAAGCATACAACCTCCCTAAACTGAATCAGGAAGAAACAGAAAATTCAAAGAGACTGATTACCAGCAATGAAAGTGCACTGCTAAACAAAAAACTCTCAAGAAACAAAAGTCTAGGACTAGATGGCTTCACAGATTAATTCTATCAAATATTTAAAGAAGAGTTAATACGTATTCTTTTCAAACTATTCCAAAAAATAGAAGAGGAAGGAAAGCTTCCAAATTTACTCTCTGGGGCCAGTATTACCCTGATACTAAAACCAGATAAAGACATTACCAAAAAAAAGGGGGGAACTAGGTCCAATATCTCTGAAGAACACATATGCAAAAATCCTCAACAAAATATTAACAAATGAAATCCAACAATACATTAAAAGAATCATTCGCCACATGGTGTGAAATGTGTAAGCCTGATGATTTACAGACCTGTACTTCTGGGGCAAATAATACATTATATCTTAATAAAAAAAAGAGTATCATTCACCATAATCAAATGGGATTTAGTCCTGGGATACAAGAGTGGTTCGACATTTACAAATAAATCAATGTGATACATCACATCAAGAGAAAGGATTAAAACCATATGATCATTTCAATAGATGCAGAAAAAAGCCATTTGACAAAGCACAACATCCATTCATGATAAAAGCCCTCAATAAAGCAGGGTTAGAGGGAACATACCGCAACATAATAAAGGCCATATACGAAAACTCATAGCTAACATCATCCTCAATGGGGAAAAAGTGAGAGTTTTTCTGTTAATCAGGAAAAAGACAAGGATGTTCACTCTCGCCACTTCTATTCAACGTAGTACTGGAAGTCCTAGCCGCTAGCAATCAAACAAGAAAAAAAATAATAGACATCCAAATTGGTAAGGAAGAAGTAAAATTCCACTATTTGTAGATGACATGATACTATATACTGAAAACCCTGGAGACTTTACCAAAAAACTATTATAACTGATAAATGAATTCAGTAAGGTCACAGGATAAAAAATCAATATAGAGAAACCTGTTGCATTTCTTACACACTAATAATGGAAAAAAGGGAAATAAAGAAAACAATCCCATTTACAATTGCACCAAAAATAATAAAATGCCTAGGAATAAACTTAACCAAGGAGCTTAAAGACTTGTCTATGAACATCATAAAACAACAATGAAAGAAATTGAAGATGACACATACAAATAGGAAGATATGCCATGCTTATGGAATGGAAGAAAAAATATTATTAAAATATCTTTACTACCCAAAGCAATCTAAAGATTTGATGCAATCCTTATCAAAATACCAACAGCATTTTTCACAGAACTAGAACAAATAATGTGAAAATTTGTATGGAGTCACAAAAGACCCCGATTAGCCAAAGCACTCCTGAAAAAGAACAAAATTGGAGGCATTACAATCTCAGATTTCAAGATTTACTACAAAGCTGTAGTAATCAAAACAGTATAGTACTGGCACAAAATAGACACATAAATCAATGAAACAGAATAGAGAGCTCAGAAATAAACCCATGCTTTTATAGTCAATTAATCCAGAACAAAGGAGGTAAGAATATACAATGAAAAAGAGACAGTCTCTTCAAAAAATGGTATTAAGAAACTGGACAGCTACACACAAAAGAATGAAACTGGACCATTTTCTTCCACTATACACAAAAATAAATTCAAAATGGATTAACGTCCTAAATAAGAGACCTGAAACCATGAAAATTCCAAAAGAGAGCACAGGCAGTAATTTCACTGACATCAACCATAGCATTTTTCTAGGTATGTTTCCTGAGGCAAGGGAAACAAAAGCAAAAATAGACTATCGGGACTACATCAAAATAAAAACTCTGCACAGGAGAAGAAACAGTCAACAAAACTAAAAGACAACCTACTGAATGAGAGAGATTTGCAAATGACATATCCAACAAAGGGTTACTATTCAATATATAAAGAACTTATGTAATTCAGTACCAAAAACCAAATAATCCAATTTAAAATGGACAGAAGACTTGAACAGACATTTCTCCAAAGAAGACATACAGATGACCAACAGACACCTAAAAAGATGCTTAACATCACTCATTATCAGGGAAATGCAAATCAAACAATGCAAATCAAAACAATGAGATATCAACTCACACCTGTCAGAATGGCTAAAATCAAAAACACACATAAAAAAATAAGTGTTGGTGAGGATGTAGAGAAAAAGGAACCCTTGTGCACTATTGGTGGGAATGCAAACTGGTGCAGCCACTGTGGAAAACAGTAAGGAGGTTCCTCAAAAAATTAACTATCATATGATCTAGTTATTCTATTGGAAATTTACCCAAAAAATATAAAAACACTAATTAAAAGGGATATATGCACCCTACATTTATTGCAGCATTATTTACAATAGCCAAATTATGGTAGCAGCCCAAGTGCTCATCAACAGATGAAGGGATAATGAAGAAGTAGTATATACGTACAACGGAATATTACTCAGCCATCAAAAAGAATGAAATCTTGGGGCACTTGGGTGGCTCAGTCATTAAGTGTCTGCCTTCGGCTCAGGTCATGATCCTGGGGTCCTGGGATTGAGCCCTACATCGGGCTTCCTGCTGAGTGGAGAGCCTACATCTCCTTCTCCCACTCCCCCTGCTTGTGTTCCCTCTCTCGCTGTGTCTTTCTCTCTGTCAAATAAATAAATAAAATCTTTTAAAAAAAAAACGAAATCTTGCTATTTGTAACAACATGGATGGAGATGGATCTAGAGAGTATAATGCTAAGGAAATAAGTCAATCAGAGAAAGACACATACCAAATAATTTCACTCATATGTGGAACTTAAGGAACAAAACAAAGAAAGAAAGAAGAGGCAATCCAAAAAACAGATTCTTAACTATAGAGAACAAAGTGATGATTACCAGAAGAAAGGCAGGTGGGGGGATGGGGGAAATAGTTAAAAGGAATTAAGAGTGTACTTATCATGATGAGCACTGAGTAGTGTAGAGAATTGTTGAATCACTTATTATACGCCTGAACAAATGTAACACTGTATATTAACTAACTATACTCAAAATAAAAAATTTTAAAGACTTTTTTTTAATCTAGCATGTGATCTATCCTAGAGAAAGATTCATGTGCATTTAAATAGAATTTGTATTATGATGCTAGTGGGTGGAATGTTTTGTATATGTCTGTTAGGGCCATTTAGTCTACGGTGTTATTAAAGTCCTCTGTTAATTCATTATCGATCTTCTGCCTGGATGCTTTATTCTTATTGAAAGTAGGTATTAAATTCTACTATTTTTGTACTCTTATTTATCCCTTTGTTTCTGTCAATATTCACTTTATATCTTTAAGTGTTCTAATATCGGGTACATATATATTTATAATTATTATATCTTCCTGGTAGATTGACCCTTTCATTATTATATTGTCTCTGGTGACAAAAATAGACAATTATTTGTTTAAACTTTTTCAGGAAAGAATACACCACAAGCCCCTCAAGGAGCTCATTCCACCTTTCATCACACTGGCAGTCAATTCCTTCACTTTGTTTAACTCCTGTGTCTCTTCTTTTAATTTAGACCCTTCTCCCTGCTTCTGTCTTCTGGTGACATGAAATTCAACTGATCAGCATCTTCATAAATACCCCTATCAAAGCGAGAGATTAAATCACCTCCTTGGACCCACTTGATAAACCTCAAAAATAAAGCTTCGAGGTCAAAAAAAAAGGGGAACAATGAAAGAAGTTCTTCATTAACAATATGTAGAGACCACATCTATTTAACATGTACAGTGCACCCACTCTACATGAGCAGAACACTATGCTCCTAATTTTAGAGTTCCAAGCCAGAGTTCATGAAACATGTTCATGAATAAACTAGGTAAGGTACACAGCAAATATAGGCACTAAATGGCATCTACTGATTATTATTAACATCATAATATTACTTTTATTAATTCTCATTCCCAAGAATATCATCCTGAAGACCTGGCTTTATACAAACTAAGATTTCATTAAATATTTGAAGATAAAAGTTTGGGAGAGAAATGAGGGAAAAGGGCACAATGTTTCTTCTTTTCTTAGATAAAAGCTTCCTAGGAAAAAAGTACTACCAAATACCACTTTGAGACCTCAATATTTAAAAGAAAGGGAATATGACCATCAAATCCAGAGTCCCCAAACTATGTCCAAAAATATAAGTCTCATTGAGGGAGAAGTCAAACTTTAAGATGGTTGTACTCAGGAAAAATCATCTAAATAGAGCATCAGAAATCAAGTTGATGTAATTTAAAGGATATTTGTATCACTTTTTTAGGGACAGGGAAATCAAGTATGAAAAATGAAAATGGGGGGCGCCTGGGTGGTTCAGTGGGTTAAAGCCTCTGCCTTTGGCTCAGGTCATGATCTCAGGGTCCTGGGATCAAGCCCCACATTGGGCTTTCTGCTCATCAGGGAGTCTGCTTCCCCCTCTCTCTCTGCCTGCCTCTCTGTCTACTTGTGATTTCTCTCTGTCAAATAAATAAATAAAATCTTAAAAAAAATGAAAATGGGTTTCCATAAAAATTAGCCCCTCTCCTGATAGCATTTGAGTGTATTCTTAGCTAAGTTTATTCAGTTTACATTGCTAGGTATAGTTCAGCAGGCTATAATAGAAAGTGATATAGTAGAGAAGATTCAAAAAGAACTATTCACTTCCACTGAATTGTTTTAAACTTGCTAGGCTTTTCCCATTCATAAATGCTAGATTTATGTAAAATAGATCTCACTGAGAGCTTTCTCTTCTGCTTGTATTTTGAATCCTGCTACCTAATTTGTTAACATATGGTCTGAGAGTTGGACAGTTCGTGCTTAGGAATTCAAATATATGTTAAGCATAAGAAAAACAGAATGGCTGTGATCTTGATGCAGAACATGTTGCCATCTATTGTTTGTCCGAGTAAAAAGGATGCAAATTTCAGAATCTAAATGAATAAGATGAATTTGTGTCTGGGTAGCTTTTGTCTCATAAACATTCCAGCAGAAATAGGGAAACAGGACAACCCATCAAGGTTAATTTAAAAAAAAGTAAAACTAACGATTTTCATTTTTAATAAATGGCTTATAACCACAGAAGATTCAAGATGGGTTTCACTTAAATGGGAGATTTAAGAATAGAGATTTTGAAGTCATTTGACCATAACAGCAATCTTAAGGTCAAGTATCCCAAACTTTAGGTAATGGGCCATCTGGAATTCATTAAATAGGTGGAAATGGCTTTCAATGTGTGCTGAAAATCAGAGAAATTGAATTCTCCTTTACACTTTTGACACAAAATGCTTCCAGAGGACCCCTAACAGATCTGGAAATTATTTCAAGAATGTAAGCTCCTTGAAGACAGAGATTTATGTACCTTTTTCATCCATTGTATTCCTAGTGCCTAGGACAATGCCTGGAACAGAGGAGTATTCAGTAAATACTGTTTAAGTGATTCCATACATTTAAAATTACATAGAAGTAGTAAAACTAGAGACTCCTTGTGCCTATCAGGAAAAAGGAGGGAATGAACTAAGGGACAAAGAGGTAGAAGAAAGGAAAGGGGGCAGAAAGGAAGGAAAGAAAGAAGAGCGGTGGAAGGAAGGTTCATTTCTCTTAGTGAATAAAAGAAATAACAAGTTAAATGCTGTGAAGTCCATAAAAATACTTCCACATTACCTTATCAACTCGGTCAACTCTTCAGGAACCAATTCAACCCCAGATATCATGGCTATTCACAAGATCAGAAAGCTCAGATCTAAAATGTCTTGAATTATGAAGTCACTACATAGAATAAACAAATAAGACAGTGACATATAAGTCTCTTCCAATATCAATACCTTCACATATGTTTTTCAAATTTAAAATACATCATGGAAAAACACAGTTAAAGTAATTTATTTGGTAGAACCAATTACATTTAGTACAGTTTGTGGGGGAAGTTGGAGAAGGTTTTTATGTCATTAAATAAAGAACTTCTGTTTTCAGCACTATTTGTCTTACATCTGTAACTCTTAAGAACCAAATTCTTTTTGTCAGTGATGACCTTCAACAACAGGTGACCCTCTTAAAAAAATGTTGTTCTTATACAAGAGGAATATTCTCCTTAAAAGTAAAGCATTCCTTTAAATGCTAAAATCTTGAATCAGCTTCTTCATGTTGGAATCAGAAGTCTGCATTCCAACTATTTTCCTTCTGGAGATGCTTTCTAGTGATTAAGAATTATAAAAATCCATTAAAAGCATAATTTAAAAAATAAACTTGTCTCTCCAGTACCAAGCTCTTCACTAAACACTGATAGTCAATCATCACCTTCTCCTGTTATCCCATGTTCCTAGAATGTAGGCAATCTGCTGACATTGAGGTCACTGGGCCAAACTAATATGGATTTCTCCCAGAGGCAAAGGTGCATAGCTAATCCCAGTGAATGCAGTCTGCTGCTGGGTCAAATCCACTGCTTGTTCTCATTAGAAATAATGAACTACCACACTGAACCTTTTCTCTGAACTTCCAGAAGTCACTTTAAAAACTATGTGAGGCTTCTGTCCATGATGAAGAGCCTTAGAATACTGAAAGAGAAATTAGATTTTAAAAGACCCATACAATCTGCAGAAAAAGAAATCCAGGAGACCAAACACTGCTTCACCTTTTGTGCCTCTACCCAGGCTCAAATCAATCATTCGGCAAAATACAGGGCTGGTCCTGGGAATATTTGTCAGGAGCTCTGTGAAAGGACTCTACTTCTCTCCCAATGTACTGCCACACCCCAAAACCTTCTTCTTGCCAATAATCAAAAAATTTTGAGAGAGAAAAAGTATGAAAGAAAGCTAATGTTTAGTATGTGTATACTGTGGTAGGTGTTATACACCCTCCTATACCAAGTCTTACAACAGTATGAAGTAAACATATTGTCCTCAGTGTACAACAGAGGAAACAGAAACTCCAAAGGGACAGAATATGTTTCCAGGCTCACATAACTGGTAAGAGGAGAATCAAATTTCTTAATCCCAGATTTACTGTGCTATTTCATCCTACAGTCTAGGGCAAGGTAATATGATATATCCATGCTAAGAAAGAAATGACTAATAATACTATATATCACTTTTCCCTAAGATTGGGTCTTAATAGGAAAAAAGAGGAAATAATATTTGGTGACTATAAAGTGTGGACTGTAGCTTAGTCTCGGGATATAAAAGAACTTGGAAGACCTATGACAGCTTTCACTTGTATCCCATGTTTGCCCTGAACATGTCTATAGTTTTGGATATAGATATAAATAGAATGGTGTTTAAAGAGTTTATTCTGTTGCCAAGTAGCAGAGGGGTGTGAAGATCGATTGTGAGTCATACCCAAGGACCAGAGTAAAACAGGTATATTCTGGGGTCAAGGTTTTATTTGCTTCAGGAAAGCCAAAAACTAATGCTTCAGTACACCTGGGATTGCCCTCAAGCTAAATAAAAGGGTCAGAGTAGAGGCAAAAGAACCAAATGCAGACCAAGCTGGCCTTTTCGGGTCTCACAGAGCTGTCCAATAGACCTTTCGGCAATAATGGAAATGGATTATATCTGTGCGGTTCAGTACAGTAGCCACTAGCCCCATGTGGCTACTGAGCACCTGAAATGTAATTAGCACAAGTGAGGAACTGAATTTTTAACTTTATTTAATTTTAAATTATTTAAATTCATGTAATGTTATATAGCCAGTGGCTACCATATTGAGCAGATTCCCTCTTATGACTACATGAACCCTCACCTTCTTATGGCATCCTTTCTAATGTGTTGACCCAAATGGGTGGCCTGCATTGGACCAGGACTGGCAAGTGTCATTAAAAAAAAAATTTTTTTTTGTTTTTTTTTTTTTGAAGATTTTATTTGTTTATTTTACAGAGAGAGACACAGCGATAGAGGGAACACAAGCAGGGAGAGCAGCAGAGGGAGAGGGAGAAGCAGGCTTCCCGAAGAGCAGGGAGCCCGATGTGGGACTCGATCCCAGGACCCAGGGATCATGACCTGAGCCGAAGGCAGACGCTTAACAACTGAGCCACTCAGGTGCCCAAAAAAAAAATTTTTTTTTTAATTAAAAAAAAGAAGAGAGAAGTGGAAATGGGGGGGGATAGAAAAAGTATTGATAAAATTTCCACTTCATTTCCATTCTTGAGCTCCTAAAATTGTCAATTCAGAATGATATTTGTTGAGTATGATTTTAATCAGCCCTCTAGATCAAGCCTAGCAGTGACAAAGATGATGCTCTAGCCAAGTAGGCACTGGCCAGACAAGGAAGTATGGGAAGCACCCCCATGTGTACAGTCAAGAAGTGAGAGCAAGCAAGGCCTAGAGAAGTTTAGTATGACTGGAGCATAGGTATTGTCATGGCTGAATTGTGTCCCCCCAAAATTCATAAGTTGAAGTTCTAACCCCCAGTACCTCAGAATGTGACTGTATTTAGGGATAAGGTCTTTAAAGAGATAGTTAAGTAAAAATGAGTTCATTAATGTGGGCCTTCATCCAATACAACTTTCCTCATAAGAAGAGGAAATTTGGATACACAGAGGAAAGACCAAGAGAAGATATAGCCATCTACAAACCAAGCTGAGAGTCCTCAGAAGAAACCGACTTTGCTGTTACTTCATTCTTAAATTTCCGGCCTCTGGAATTATGAGAAAATAAATTTCCCTTGTTTAAGCAACCCAGCCTGTGATGCTTTGTTACAGCAGCCCTAGCAAACTAACACAGGTATACACACTAGAAGTGAGCCTAGAGAATCAGGCTAGAACCAGTTCCTGAAGGATCTTGATGTCATGCAGAGGAACTGAAGATTTATCCTGAAATCACTGAAGAGTTTTAAGCAGGGAAGCAGCATGATCGGTTTGCATTTTTAAAATTTATTTTGTGTATTCGGTTCAAACCTGCCTTGACCATTGTTACTTGTTTATACTTGGCTTACTCATCACCAGCCCTGGTTCTGATTTGACTTTAAATATTCCCTTGATGGCAACTACAGCTGTGATAAAACACACAGTTACTCCTTAACTCTCTGATATTTGTCACAGGTCAGTAGACAACCCTGTCTTAACATGTTTTAAAAGCTTATAGTCACTGCACCTGGGTCAGACATGATTATTTCACATTCACTGAATAAAATTCCCTAAGTGCCTAAGTGATTCTAAGGTAGAAGTTCAGCAAAAGGGGAGGTGCATTAACTCTTTCAGGTCACCAGGCTACCATTTAATGCATTATTGTAAATGCACTTTCAAATAAATAACAGGTTGTAAGAGACATTGAGATAATTAGCCTCCTTAAGCTGACTAAAATAAAAGCATGACAGGCAGCTCTGAGCCATATGCAGGATGACTATGATGTAAGGAGGCTTTAAAATAAAAATAGACCAGAAAATTTACATGCAAATGAGTGCTGTCATCTTAGGAGTCAATGTGCTTATTCTAAAAATCCTTCTAGTTACTTAGAATACTTTAGAAACACTCCTTCTGGATATGCCTTCAGAACTGCATGAGGAGATTCCAGTCTTCAAGTCTACAAGGGATCCAGTCAATAGTCAATATAAGGGAGAATGTGCTCCATCTGGGGAAGAGAGGGCTCACCACTGGGCTTCCTGGAAGCAGAGTCTCCTATAGTCATGGCTGAACTATAACAGCCATGGTTTTGAGGGGATAAAAGACCTCTCTCTAAATGTGCTCCTTATCACCCACACCTGGAGATGAGACAGAGATCTCTTGAAGAATAAGGAACCCCGGTATTTATTTGGCATCTTCAACCACAAGTTGCTTTCTTAATCCTCATAATAAGCATGTCTTAGGGAAGTCCAGGTGCTGAGGAAGACACAGGAGGATATGAGGAGGCTCCTGAGTAACAGGATCATGGATATACCATGGCACATCTATACCTGATGAGAGAACAAATGCTATGCCTTCTGAATCCCCTATTGTCAGCCAAGAACAGGCTCCACTGTTCCCAGCTCATGCTTCTCCAGTTCCTTGACTTTCTTCCAGTTTCTTCGAAATGTGATTGTCCTCCTTTCTATGCATACTTAAACCCTGCTTCTTCTCTCAAGTCAGTTCCAATGCTACTTCCTTTATCAAGTCTTCTTTAAACCCCCAGCAAGACATAAACCAGCCTTTCTCTAAATTCCCCTAGCCTCTCTTCTGCCTTTATAATAGGGTCATTTGTGGTCTTCTCCTAAAGGATAAGCCTCTTAAAGTCAAGGTCTGTGCGCTGCTCATTTAGTATCTCCCAATTGCTAAAGCAATGCTTGGAACAGAGTATAAAAGCTTTGAATCAATCAATTAAGAGAGAATCCACAGAAGTGAGCAATTCACAGTAGTGTCAGTGTCTTAGTTCAGACTGCTGTAACAAATACCATAGATCGTGTGACTTAAACAATAGAAATTTGTTTCTCTAAACTCCAGAGATTGGAAAGTCTGAGATCAGCATACCAGTATGGTCAGCTTTTGATGAAATCCCTCTTGCTGGTGTTCAGACATCTTGCTGAGCTCTCACATGGCAGAAAAAGAGCTCATCTCTCTTGTGTCTCTTCTTATAAGGGCACTAATTCCATTTAAGAGGGCTCCACACTCATGACCTAATTACCTGCCAAAGGCCCTATCTCCTAATACTATCACATTAAAAATTCTGCTTCAACATACAAATTTGAGGGACACATACATTCAGTCAATGTAATTTTCTCCTATTATCAGCATGAAAGGGATGGACAGACTATGGTAGCATAAGATCACGACCCAGAAGCACAGAAACAAAAGGGAAGATCAACAAAAAGGCCATGAACCAATGAGGAAATAGCATGACACAGATTCTGAGCCAGAGAGGCAGCCTAGACAAAGATACGCCCAAAACAAAACCACCAGTAGAGTACAGAACACAGAAATAGAGGAAACTTTCACAAAAACGCAAACTTCTACTTCAAGCTCTGAGCCCTTTTGTCATCTGGGAGGACCAAGTTGTGTGCCAAATGTCATTTTTGTATGATGACTATTTGGAATTTAGAATACATTTTCCTGTAGAAATAATGCTAATGTGGAAATAAGTTACCCAGATAGCCTGCAATTCTATTTAATTCATAACCTATCTGAAGGACACAACAAATAGAAAACGATTCAACTACAGTTGGGCGCCATTTCAGTAAATGCCTTGAAAAATAAAAGGCAGCTACCAGTTTGAACTAATGAAGTCCACTGTCTCTCCCACAAATTACAAGTAAAAATTCTGGAAAAAAATACAAAAAGGAAATTCCTGGAGGCTCTGGAAGGTTATTAATAGCATGGGAAGTTAGTAGGGAAATCAAAACTTGAGAAATTATCAATATGATAGTAAGTTTCCTAGAGATGCCTTTTACCCTCCTCTATCTTCTTACTTAGATACTAAAGCAATCTGAATCACAGGCCTGCACTGTAAGTTTATACAGAAAAATCCCCAAGAAAATCTTTTCTTTCTAGATAGAGGACAGGGAATAGAGGTAGGAGCCTATGTGACAGAAGTGTAAAGAAAATCCAAAGGATTTTTTCTGTTTTTACTCTCCTGGTGCTTCCCTGAGGTAAACTCAGACACAGACAACACTCCTGTGGCTGAAACAGTATTCAGACATCCAAAACTCTGAGAGAAAAATCTTCTTTTTGACTGGAGAGACTAGGAAATGAAACTGATGTGCTCTGAACAGTTTAGGGAGAAATTCCCACTGTTTTTTTTTCTTTTTTTCTCTTGCTATTTCACCTCTGAGTCCAACTTGGTAAAGAGAATTGTGTGACAGTGCAGAGAAGATAAAATCCCAGCTTTGCATCCAGGAGTCTAGGAATGAGGGCCTCTTAGTACTGGAAAATGTCAGAGGTATCACAGAGAAGAAGGAGCAGAAGAGGACCCCCTAAATCTATACATGATGTCCTGGGCTCATGCATGAGCTGTGCATGTGTGGAACTGATCCAAAGCAGAATAGCAAAGGTTTTGACAGTACACATACAGAACAAACCACTGCTTGAGTTCCAGGCTATCCCCTGAATAGACCGTAGGCAGGGCTCCCTCAAGAAACTCAGAGCTCCTTTCTTCTCATCTGCTGCAGGTCTCTGGTGGCAATGGTTCACTGGAAAGTTTTTGAAAACTAAATTGACATCAGATCCAAAGTCCACAGAGGGTAGATTGGGACTTGCAACCTAAATTGAACCAGGTTGACTACTGACTTTCTCCAGAGGATTTTAATAGGATCCAAAGACCCAGACTCTCAAAACATAATATTCAAAATGTCCAGGACACAATACTACATTAATCAAAAGACCCAGTAAAATCTCAACAACTCTCAAGGCAAAGACAATCAATAGACGTCAATCCTACAATGACTAGATGTTAGAATTATCAAAGACATTAAAGCAGCTATTGTAACTGTGCTCCATTAAGGAAAAGCAAACTCTATGGAATGAATGAAATGGAAACTATAAAAAAAGAAATGGAAATTTTGAAACTAAAAATACATTAAAACATAAATTAGATGGACTCAATACCAAAACAGAAATAACAGAGTTAAAAATGAGGGAACTTAAATATAGGTCAATAGAAATTACCCAATCTAAACAACAGAGACAAGAAAAAGAAAGAATGGGGAAAGGGGAGAACAGAGCTTCAGGAATCTGTGATATAGCCTCAAAATTCTAGCATTCAGTTCACTAGAATTCCAATAGGAGAAAAGAAGGAGATTAGTGCAAAACAATTTGAAGAAATAATGACTAAAATTTTCACAAATTTGGTAGAGGATGTAAATTTATATATTCAAAAAGCTCAACAATCCCAACAGCTTAAATTCAAAGAAGAACACTCCTAGATATGTAATAAAATTGTTGAAAACTACTTTTTTTTTTCAAGAAAAAAATTTTGAAAAAGTAAAACAACACAAAAAATATAGGGGGAAAACAATTTAAATAACTAAAGATTTCACATCAGAAATGATGGAGAACAAAATACAATGGAATATTTTTAAAGTAAAAGAACTACCAACTAAGATTCCTATACCCAGAGAAAATATCCTCCACAAATGAAGAAAGGGGTAATAAGACATTCTCAGATAAAGGAAACTAAGAAAATTCATCAGCAAGCAGTTCTGCTCTAAAAGAAATTATAAAAGAAACTTTCCCAGTGGCAGGGAGATTATAATAAAAAGAAACTTGGAGTTTCAGGGATAAAGAAGGAAAAATATAAGTGTTAAATATCAAGGTAAAAAAAAATAGACGATACTTTTCTCTCTTTTTTAAGATTTTATTTATTCAAGAGACAGCAAGAGAGTTTCTTATTCAAGAGACAGCAGAGGGAGGACAAGCTCCTTTCTGAGCACAGAGCTTGACACAGGTCTCCATGTCAGGACCCCAAGATCATGACCTGAGCTGAAACCAAGAGTCAGACACTCCACTGACTGAGCCACCCTGGCACCTTACTTCTCTTTTTATGTTCTTTAAAATATCTATGACTGTTGAAACAAAAATGGTAACATTGCCTGATGTGGTTTAAAATTATGTAAATGTATAACATATGTCATCTACAACATAAAAAAAAGACAACAGGATCTCTATAATTGTGAGGTTTCTATATTTCATTCCATACAGGAAAATATTAATAATAAGTAGACTGTTGGGGCACCTGGGTGGCTCAGTGGGTTAAAGCCTCTGCCTTTGGCTCAGGTCATGATCTCAGGGTCCTGGGATAGAGCCCATACATTGGGCTCTCTGCTCAGCGGGGAGCCTGCTTCCCCCTCTCTCTCTGCCTGCCTCTCTGCTTACTTGTGATCTCTGTCTCTCTGGCAAAGAAATACATAAAAAAATCTTGAAAGAAAGAAAGAAAGAGAGAGAGAGAAAAAAAGAAAGAAAGAAAGAAAGAAAGAAAGAAAGAAAGAAAGAAAGAAAGAAAGACTATTCAAAAGATAGCCAGAGAGGCTGTTAATATCAGACAAAAAAAAAAATTTTAGAGCACAGAAAGCTACCAGGGATAAAGAAGAACATTACACAATGATAAAAGTCAATTCATACCAAGACGACACAGCAATCCTAAATTTGTATATACCTGAATATAGGCCTTGAAGATACCAAAACAGAAACTGACAGAACTGAGAGGAAAAAGAGAAAATCCACAGTTATATTTGGAGGTTTCATTTCTCTCTCAACAGTCAAGAGAACAATAATAAAGTAAAATAAATAATAATTCCTGATAATTAAATAAAAAAATAAGGAAAAATTGAATAACACCATCAAACAACTGGAACTGGTTGACATTTATCAAGCACTCCACCCAACAATAGCAAAATACCTATTTCTTACAAACATACATGAAACATTCACCAATATAGACCATGTTTTACCTTGTACCATGTATTTAACAAACACTGAAGACATCATGCTAAGTGAAAAAAGTCGGAGAAAGACAAATACTGCATGATCTCACTTATATGTGGGATCGCATATAACAACAAAAACAAAACAAAACAAAAACCCACCAAACTCATAAAAAAAGAGATCAGATTTGTAGTCACCAAAGGCAGGGGATCACAGAATTGAGAGAGGGAAAATTGGAAGAAGGTGATCAAAGGGACAAACTTGCAGTTAGAAGATAAATAAGTACCAGTAAGTACTGCATGACAACTGCAGATAACATTGCTGTATGCTGTATAATATATAGGAAAGCTGTTAAGAGAGTGGATCCTAAGAATTCTCATCAAAAGGAGAATTTTTTTCTCTTCTTTTTATTGTATCTATGATGGATGTTAACTAAACCAGTTGTGGTAGTTACTTCACAATATAGGTAAATTAAACCATCGTTCTGTAACCTTAAATGTATACAGTGATGAATGTCAATTATTTCTCAATAAAACTGGAAAAAAAAAAGAATTGAAGTCATGCAAAATATGTTCTCTTATCATAATGGGATTAGACTGGAAATCAATAACATAGCTATCTGGAAAAATCCCCCAGTGTCTGGAAATTAAACTACACCCTTCTAAATAATCCACGGGTCAAATAAAAAGTCTCAAGGGAAATTAGAAAATATTTTGAACTAAAAGAAAATATAACTTATCAGAATTTGTAGGGTACAGTTAAAGCCATGCATGGAGGGGAAATTTGTGGTATTAATGCTAATATTAGAAAAGAAGAAAGATCTCAAATAAATATATTTCAACTTAGGAAATTAGAAAATAAAAGCAAACTAAACCCCAACCAAGTAGAAGAAAATAAATAATAATTAGAATACCAGAAATCAATGACAATGAAAAAAGAAATTAAGAAAATTAGTGAAACCAAAAGTTTGTTCTATAAAGAAGTAAATAAAGTTGATATCTAGCCAGAGAGATCAATAAAAAATAGAAAAAAACATACAAATTATTAATACCATAAATAAAAGGATATATCAGCATAAACCTCAATGACATTAAAAAAGATAGTAAGGGAATACTAAAAACAATTCCATAGCTATAAATTCAACAACATGAATAAAATAGAGCAATTCCTTGGAAGTCTAATGACCCAAAACCTATTCAAAAAGAAATAGATAGCCTGAATATCCTTATATCTATTAAAGAAATTGAATTTGTAATTAAAATCCTCCTGACAAAGGAAGTGCCAGATCCAAATGCTTTCACTAGTGAATTCTACCAATTGATTTTTGACAGCAATGCAAAAGAAAATTCAATGGGGAAAGAATAATCTTCATAACAAATGGTGCTGGGACAATTACATATATTTAAAAATAAAACATTGACCTATATCTCACACCTTACACAAAAACTAACTCAAAATGCATTATAAATCTAACTGCAAATATAAAACTATAAATCTTTTGAAGAAAATATAGAAAAAATCTTCATGACCTTGGGTAATGTAAAGAGTTTTGTTATACAACACCAGAAGCACGAGCCATTAAAAAAAAAAAAAAGGCTGGTAAAACAGTCTTCATCAAAACTTAAAACTTTTGTTTGGTAGAATACACTATTAAGAGAATTTTTAAAAATACGAGGTACACACTGGGAGAAAATATTTGTATACACATACCCAATGATAGACTTGTACTGGGTATATATAAAGGACATTTGAAACTCAGCAAGAAAACAAAAAATTGGTGAAAGATTTGAACAGACATTCACAAAAGAGGAACAAATGACAAAAAAGCAAATGAAAAGATGTTCAACACCATTAGACATTAGGGAAATGCAAAACCACAGTAAAGATAACTACATTTCTAAGAGAATGATTTTTTTTTTTTTTTAAGTAACTGAAATTCTCATACATTGCTAGCAGGAATGCAAAATGGTACAGCTACTTCGGAAAACAATTTGACAGTTTCTCATAAAGTTAACATACACTTACCAGATGACTCGAAGTCAGAAATTCCACTCCTGGTATTTACACAAGAGAAATGAAAACTTACGAGCATAAGAACACGCACAGAAAACAAAACACTAATTTTGACACAAATGTTTAGAGTAGGCTGTTTTACATAGCTACCACAAGCTGGAAACTACCCAAATGTCTTCCAACAGATAAATGGATAAACAAACTATGGAGTATCCATACGATGTAATCAAATAACTCGGCAATAAAAATGAATTAACTATTTATACATAAGACAACATAGATGAATCCTAAATGCATTATCTCAAGTGAAAAAAAAGCTAGACTCAAAAGATTACATGCTGTGTGATTCCACTTATCTATTTGACAATCTGGGAAAATCAAGACTAAAGGAACAGAGAACAGATCAGGAGGAGATTTCTGTGGGAAGAAGTTTTAATACATGGCACAGCAGGAGGGGTTTGGCAGGACAAGGGAAATTTTCTGTATCCAGCTTGTGATGGTGGGTACATGATTTTTGCATTTGTCTAAGTGTATTAATTCAAAAATATACTAGATAAAAATAAAGGGAAAAAATTTCAGATGGAACAGACCCTCTTCTCTGTTCCTCACTTACTTATGCATCAGCAATTCCCAGAAACAAATCTGAGCCCCGTTTTGGTGGGAGAGACAGAGCAGGGATGGACGGGGCTAGCCCTTCTAGACTCTACACCCCTGTATTTTTATAATAAAAGATCTTTCCAGTTCATGTATTCTTTTTCATAATAGTTTTTAACACAGGGACCAGCTGTCAACTATCCCTAGAAGAGAATGAAGAGAAACAGCTGACTTCATTTACATGGGCAACCTCTCCCTAAATTAGCTAATCTTTTTTTTATTGAAGTATGGTTGACGCCAATGTTACATTAGTTTCAGGTATACAATAGTGCTTGGACATGTTTATACCTTATGCTATGCTCACCACAAGATGGTAAGTGTGGCTACCATCTGTCACCAAACAGCACTATTACAGTGCCACGGACTATATCCCGTTTGCTGTACCTTTTATCCCTTGCTCATTTCATAACTGAAAGCCTGTACCTACCATTCTCATTCACCCATTTACCCACCCCCTCACCCTCTCCCCTCTGGCAACCATCAGTTTGTTCTCTGCTTATTTGTTTGTGTGTGTGTGTGTGTTCATCTGTTTTGTTTTTTATATTACATATGTAAGGAAAATCATATGGTATTATGTCTTCCTCTAAGTAAAATAAGTTACTTATAATACCTTCTAAGTCCATCTATGTTGTGGCAAATTACAAGATCTCATTCTTTTCATGGCTCGGTAATATTTCAGTGAGTGAGTGTGTGTGTGTGTGTGTGTGTGTGTGTGTGTGTGTGTGTAATACCACATCTTCTTTATCCATTCATCTATTGATAGAAACTTGAGTTACTTCCGTATCTTGGCTATCGTACATAATGCTTCAATAAATATTGGAGTGCAAATATCCCTTCGAATTAGTGCTTTCATTTTCTTTGGGTGAATACCTAGTAGTGGAATTAAAAGATCATACGGTATTTCTATTTTTACTAGTTTGTCTATTCATACAACAGAGTCTTCCTATATTTCTTTCACTGCACCTGGAAAAGCCTGAAACTGTCTCAGTAAAAACTTAGTTTTGCTATTTAAAAATAGACAATCTGTTGCTACTCAAAAAACTTTACAAAAACAAAACCTTCTCCTCTCATGTCGGTCCTAAATTGAATAGAAACTCTTCTGCTTATTTTTTTGTCCTATCATACTTTGTGTATTTCTGCAAGTTGCCTAATTTTTTCTTTGAATGAGTAGGATAATTGTTTTTTAGCTTTAATTACTTGCATTTTGTGTTTAACAGTCATTTGTGTGTCTGCATGTCTTATATATATTTGACTACCTCAATCTTACTTGTTTAGAACCATAATTTCCTATTATGCAAAAAAAGAAACACTTTCTGCTGTCACTTCACAATCTTAAATGAGTTTTGGTGCAGTAAAATCAGATTTCCTTGGTTAAAAACATTTTGCTGTATTGTTATAGTGCTACATTCACCGGACACAATCTTCTTGAATGAATTAAAAATGCTGCTACAGTAGTTGTGTTAGCTAGCCCAAAAGCTCTAAAAACTGACATTCTCTGCAGTATGAAACTTCAATCTACAAATCAGACTGATCCATCAGAGGTCAGCCTGGGTCAGATTATATTATCTTTGGCTAAGATATTGCAAAAGCTTCAGCAGCATAGATATATAACAGAACAGACCTGAAAGAAATACAATAGAAGCTGTCTCACATGATTGAGTAAGCAGCAAAACCTACAGAAAAAAATGAAATCTCTCCCCAACTTCACACAGATATGAAAAAGAATGCTTCGAGCTCAAAAGACACAAAGATAGTTGGCTCAAAGATAAATTGCGATTAAGAATGTAGAAAGCCACAACTAGCATTGAAAAACAATGGGGGAAACTGGAAAATATTTGGGGGGAGAAAACTATAAAACTGAATTGCCTCAAGAGCTTTCTTTGTTAACACACTAAAGCTTAGAGATGAACCAATTCTTTCCTTTGAATAAAAGGCATCGGTTGAAAGACTATTCTTTTTCTGAAGTTCCCGAGAAGCAACTGGCAGGTAGGTCAAGGCAAAGTGTGTGCTAACTTGCTCTCCCCTCTTCCTGCCTCCTGCTTCCATTTTGAACATGTCATTCTCTGTGCTATCACCCCAATCTCAGGCTGTGTTCAGAAATCACTAACCCTGGCATTGCTTTTGTAACAAATTTGTCAATTTCCCCATTGATATCTATATAAAGCACTCTATCCAATAATCAAAAATAGTGAATATAACACAAGAGCTACCACTCATAAGGTGCTCATCATTCCTTCACTTACTTAAGAATTAAGGTTTGAAGCTGGTACAGCCACTCTGGAAAACAGTATGGAGGTTCTTCAAAAAGTTGAAAATAGGGCTACCCTACAACCCAGCAAACACACTACTGGGTATTTACCCTCAAGATACAAATGTAGTGATCCGAAGGGGCACATACACCCGAATGTTTATAGCAGCAATGTCCACAATAGCCAAACTACGGAAAGAACCTAGATGTCCATCAACAGATGAATGGATAGAGAAGATATGGTATATATATACAATGTAATACTATGCAGCCATCAAGAGAAACGAAATCTTGCCATTTGCAACCACGTGGATGGAACTAGAGGGTATTATGCTAAGCGAAATAAGTCAGTCAATTATCACATGATCGCTCTGATATGAAGAATTTGAGAGGCAGGGCAGGGGGTTGTGGGGGGGTGGGGGAGAGAAATGAAACAAGATGAGAGGGGGAAAGAGACAAATCATAAGAGACTCCTAAACTCACGAAACAAACTGAGAGTTGTTGGGAGGTGGAGGGTTAGGGATAGGGTGGCTGGGTTATGGACATTGGGGAGGGTATTTGCTATGGTAAGTGCTGTGAAATGTATAAGCCTGACGATTCACAGACATGTACCCTGGGGAAAACAATACATTATATGTTAATAAAAAAAATTAAAAATAAAAAAAGAATTAAGGTTTGAGTTGCTTTTAGGTATGTAGCCTCTGCCAAAAGCTAGAGTTATGATGATGAGCAAGACAGAGGTGGTTTCTGTTCTCATGGACTATAAAGTCCAATATGAAAAAGAGACATTACAAAATAATTGCACAAAGAATGATTAGTTGTGATATACACGCTGCAAGAAACGTTCCAGTTGCGTGGAGAGCATTTATCAGAGGGACTCCTTTGTCTGGAAGATCTGCAAATTCCCTAAAGAAATAACATTCAACAAAAGTGCTAACTATTCCAACTGAAGGTGACCTGAAGGTGGAGACAGGTAGACAAAGCACTGGAGAGAGGAACAGTAGAGGAATAAAGGGGACTAAGTATCAAGAAGTTGCCCTATGTAATCTTACTGACTACACAAAGTGAGAACTTGACATGCAGTCAGAGGAAATAGGTTTCTGACCTGGCTTTGCCACTTTGTTACCATGTGACCGTCGGTAATTCACTTAATATTTCTTATCCTTAGTATATTCAACCATAAAATAAGGATAATAACTGTTTTACAAATTCCACAATGTTATAAATAGCAACCAGTACCAAAAATACCTACCACAATTTTGAATGGTTTCAGTCATAATTTCTGTCAAGGTTTGTCTGGGCATGAGGGCAAATAGCATAAAAAAGCCAGGCACGTATCTTCTACTTTCTGCATTCCACTGGTTCCAGGTGTCCATATAGACTATCCCTCTACTGGGAGCTTGCTCATCCCTAAACCTCTCTCTCTGCTCTTCTTAGGAAGTGGCAAATAATTTCAAGATGAAACAGGACCAAAGAAGTGTCATGAAGTAGAGAAATTTAAAGAAAGGAGAGAGAGCAGACTTTCTTCCTAGAGAAATTCCAAGTGCAATCTTACACTGGCCCACAGCCAATAAGCCTACTATGTCTAAGCTACTCTGAATCTTGAACATTAGATGCTACCTGCAAAGAGAGGAGGCATAGCCTACATAATTCATCATCTTTTCTGGGGCTAAGCTGATGGTGCAAATCAAGGGATGCCAGGTAGGTACTAAACAGTAGATCAAGGATAGTGATGAGCCTCATGAAATTTAACTGAAGCTCTGATATGAGAAGATAAACTTGAAGGATTGTTATTCCTGCATCCAAATGGTGATTGAAAACAGTCACAATAATAATGACAGTACTAAAGAGCACATTTACCTGTTCATAGGCCAGGCTTCCGAAAGACCACAGAACCTAGTCAGCAACTCAGAGTAACCTCCATTACAAGAAAGAGGTAATGAAAAAGCTACTCATTTATAGCAGATGTATCCCCTTTATGTCATCTCAGTAACAGTGTTAATCTTTCTGCTTTGTGTAAAAGATTCAAAATTGCTTTCTGAGTGACTGGCTCTTTCACAAGGATTCCAGAGAGATAAAGCCTTTCACCTCTAGCTGCCCAGCCTGAATCAGTAGTGCCTGAAATTTACTACCAGTTAAGAGCCAAGTGTGACCTGTGTGAAATAAAAGTTTATGGAATATAATGCCACACAGGCAGGTTTCAACAGCTCAGGGTGACATTTGAGTCAATGATGCAAATGGAACAGCTGGAAAGGATGCAAAGGGTTAAATTGCTCTGACTGGGTATTTATTTTTAAAATAAATTCCAAAAGGAAATTTGGCAGGCTGTAATTATGAAGTAGATGAACAGAAAAGGATTATTTGATGTTTCAGAGACCACGTGACTCACTGTCCGGGCACCAGCTGTGCCTACACTTTCTAAGATGTATAATGCATGAGGCGCCCTACGCACACCCAAGTGTAAGCGCTCTCTCTCTTGCTCTCCCTCTCTCCACACACACACTTGAACAACTGGTTACTGTTTTCCTCCTAGTGAGTCTATGCTCTTTTTCTTAAAATCCTCTATCACATGTAACGTTCTGACTTTTCTGAACTCTAAGGGTGACCTTTCAGCTATTATTAAGAAGAATGAATCAGGAATAAAAGAAAACTAAATGCCCACTGGATCCTTTCATCACCCTCTTGAAAGGGATTTCCTACATCCCCATTGTTCCTCTGCACCAAAGGACCCTGTTGCTTCTCTCAGTAGGTGGTGGTGCTAGAAAGACCAGGTGGAGAATTGGCCGATGGGAAAGCATTGAACGACTACTATATTCAGACTCACTCCTATTTCACTGAAACAGCTTTCTGAACTAAAACAATAACTTAGAGTGTCATTTAAATGATCACATGCTGTTTTTTAATAGGCCTCTAAAAGCTAAATAAAGCTTTAAAGAGGAATAATTTACTTATTCTGACAATTGAAACATCTTCATGCACAAATGCTGTGATTGTGTGATCCTTGCCTAAACAAAGAGCCAGATCAAATAGATGACAGACACAGGATAGATGATAGATGACAGAGAGAGAAGAAGGGGGAGAAAGAGAGAAAGGGAGAGGGGGAGAGAGGGAGAGATATCTCCAGTATCCCTGCTGGCTGATGGTTTTCCCCGTTTGACAAATGGGACTCATAAAACAGGTGGAGGCAATCCTGGTGACCTGGGGCAACTTCACCTACCAAAACCCAAGTGATGACTTTGAGCATGACCTAAATAACTCCACAGACTTATTTGGTGTCTAATGCCCAAACCTTTTCACAAATCGATAATCACAGCACTTATTGTAGATAAGATAGATAGATCTTATCTATAATCACACAATAGATATCTATAATCACACAATAGATACCTGATTATTACAATAGATAATTACTGTCTACCTTATTATTACAATAGATAAGTCCAAAGTAAGGCATCTCTAGAAATCAGGGTCTGCTTGCCTATCCCTATCACAAAATCTACTCAGGAGGAAAACTTTGACGTTACAGTGACCCTGACAAAAATTAAATTCTGTCACACCAACACCCAACAGCTGCAGGAATAAAAAACAACTGACTCTGGCACCCAAAAAACGTGAAGCAAGGATTTCTCAAGGGGTAGAAGTCAACAGAATTCTCATTTAGATCCTGTACAGAAAGGCTTTAGAATGCAGAATGCCTAGCTTTTCCTGAGAAAACAACCCACACCCAGCCAGAGTGACTCACAAAATAACGTTAAGGAAAAAAATAAATAAGGAGAGGGCCCCTGGGTGGCGCAGTTGGTTGGGCGACTGCCTTCGGCTCAGGTCATGATCCCGCAGTCCCGGGATGGAGTCCCACATCGGGCTCCCAGCTCCATGGGGAGTCCGCTTCTCACTCTGACCTGCTCTCTCTCACTCTCTCTCTTTCCTAGTGAATAAATAAATAAAATCTTTAAATAAATAAATAAATAAATAAATAAAATAAAAAATAAATAAGGAGAGCACTTCTCTCTCTCTCTCTCTCTCTCCCTCTCTCTCTCTTTCTCTCTCTCACACACTAACACAGAGACACACACACACACACAGAGAAACAGGGCACCAGAGTCTAGATGGCCCATATCCAGTACAGTTGGCACAAACCCTGGAAAAGACATGCTCTGAACTAAAGTTTTCCCCTCAATCTTGGGACATGTGATGAGGTCCAGATCACCTATTCTGTCTTGTCAGCCTGTGCCTCTACCCACTAGCCAATGAAGAAAGGTCACCTGGAAACAAAAGCAACTGCCTAGCCTATGTCTAAGAAACCCCCATGAGAAGCTTCACAACCCCCATGAGAAGATGTCCCTTTGGATGATATCCTTGGACCTAGTCATGTCACTGCTTTTATTATAATTTGACATATAGTCTCTGGTAGAGGCCAGTGAGTTTCTCTCCCAGCCTGTTCCTCACCCCTATTTTCTAGACCTCTGAAACCTCCATATTCCTCAGAGCTCAGCTAGCTCTAAGACCTTGGCCCTGAGTATCTAGCCCTGCCCACTCTTACTCAACCTTTCCACATTCCATTTATTGCACTACTTCCACACTCAAAAAAGTTCAAAGGTCATGGTTGATTTTTATTAGATCAAGCTTAATTTCCCTGACTTTCAGGCCTTTCGTAAGCGGCATCATCCCACCTAGTTTGATTTTTCATTATTTGGAAGGCTCTAGTCAGCTACCCTTATTCCTAAAGTTCAAATGTGTATCCCAGAGCAATGTTGAAAAAATTTTCTCCTAGATTGATATACCCCAGTTGAAAAACTTGTAGTGGTTTCTTAGTAATGAAAGTGATAATTATAAATAAATCTATTATATAAAATAAATTTATAAATAAATTTAAAGTAATGTTTGAATTATGAATGAGAAGAATAGTTTGGCTATTTAAATGTAAATAGTTTAATTAGTTACAAAAGGATGTTTCTTTTTAGATAGTGTAAAAACTACCAGAAAGAGTTCACTATTTAAAATGTGTGCGGGGGGAATTAATTTAAAAAAATACAAGTATTCTTTAACACGGTGGCTATCAAACTTTAGTTAACATGAGAATCTTTTGGAGGGTTAAAACAGAAATTGCTGCCCCACCCCCAGTCCCCAGAGTTTCTGAGTCGGTAAGTCTCAGTAAGTCTCTGATGGACATAGAGAATCTCCATTTCTAACAAGTCCCTTTATGACCCTAATGCTTCTGGTAAGGATGGCACGTGGACATCCACTGACTTAGTGTTAACTATATCCCAGGCCATCTTCAGCATTGTTTACCTACATTATATTATCTCATGCTTACAATAAAAACCTAAGAGGTTGGTATTACTAGTACATGCATTCTACATATAAAGGCATTAAGTAACTAGCCCAGAGTCACAATGCTAGTAAGAGGTAGAGAAAGTATTCCCAACGAGGCAGTCAACTTCAGGTCCTACATGCTTCACCACAAGAATTTCTTATGTATTGATTATGAACTATCATTTGAAATAAGCAAACAGATTATTTCTTTCTGCGGACACAGTCTCTGTCCCTGAGGAATAAGGCATAGGTTACACTAAAGCCAGCATCAAAGGGGCCACATTATTCAAATAAAAATAGAACATTTCCCTAAAACAGAACCAGGAGGACAACTCACCAGTGTCTTTCTAAAGAAAAAAGTCCCAGCTTCCTTCCAGCCCTAAGCCCTAGGACTTGGTTGGAAGGCAACCCCACATCCTCCAAAGGCTAGTAATGGTATAGACAGTTATGTTGCAGGAAAAAAAGGCCTTGTTCCCACCCCCTGCCCAAAAAAAAAGGACAAAAAACTCTACAACACCGACCTTGTCACTCTTCCCCAGGTGTTAGTAGATGCTAAAGCTTCCCAGATGATTCCAATGTGTAGCCAAATTTGTTAACCAGACCTCCAAGCACCTGCTAGATCTCCCCACCCTACCTGGTGACTTCTCTGGCAAGAGAGCTTCTACCAGGTGCATTCCATCAACCGTTGCTAGACCACTTCTGCTGCTGCACCCACTGAGTCAGACCCACGTCGTCTCCACAGACGTCTACTTTTCATGTTCCCCTCTCCAAGAGCTCTAGCCCCATCTAGGAGGTAGTAGGTTTCTAAACTTGAAGATCTATGTTCAATTATATAATTATTTCTGCTTATCATGGGAGACAGGGAAATTGGCAAAGAGAATCAAAATATTTATTTTGGAAAAACTCTCTGACTAGTGGAAAGTTCTACTTAATATGAAAACACTAAGCGGATGACACCCATCCTTGTCTTAACTCATGTTTAGTATTTTCATACAAGATGTTTCCTTATGATAGAGCCTGATTCTCTAATGTGAAATGCAAAACTTAAGACATTCAAAACTACTAGTGCAATGCAGTTTCATCTATCAATAGCACTTTTCCTACCTGCATTTTTTAATGTATGTATCATATAGATTCTGCCCATTTCTAAAAATAATTTGAAGGAATATATAATATAAAGATGCATATGAACAAAATAGCTGAAATAGGCCTATAATCATGATCATTTAAAAAAAATGAGAGAATAGTTTTTCAGCTAAGAATTATGAATGAGTGACTTACCATAACTGAATACTAAATTTAGTTCTGAACTTGGTGGCAGACATAAAAACATGAAGAAAAATTGGATGATACAAATTTTATTATAGAGAGGAAGAGAAGGAGGAAGGGAGAGAAAAAGAAAATAAAACATATTTGGAAAAACAATATTATCCTGGAATTAAATTCTGAATAAATTAATAAATTAAATTATCACACTAATCCTACCCAGGAGACTTGATCCTATAACAGTCAACATGTTTTCCAACTTGAGCTCCAACTTCTTTGGAGTGTCACTCATAGCCTATGATGAATATGCAAACCATGCCTATCTAAAGCATAAAGGGAGAATGATTAATTAGCTTCCATTCTGCCAACATTAACAAATATTATAGCTTTCAACTGCAATATTTACTATATATGACTATAAATTCATGCAGCCAGTTCAATCAAAATTAGTCTCAGCTCAATGTTCCCAACTAGGAACTAGATATATGTTTTCCTGGCCTCATTCCTTCACAGATTTTTCACAAAAGATACATTTCTGAAGTATATCAGAGCACTATGAAATTCCTCAGCTCCAGGAACAAAATCCTTAGTTTTAGAAAAATCAGTGAATAGAAATCTTTGGTATATAGAATTCAAAATCAGCTCCAATGAAATGATGATTGAAAATTGTTTTTCCAAACCCAAAAGACTCCACTCCAAGACTGCTAGAACTCATACAGGAATTCAGTCAAGTGTCAGGATATAAAATTAATGCACAGAAATCAGTTGTATTCCTATACACCAACAGCAAAACAGAAGAGAGAGAAATTAAGGAGTCAATTCCATTTACAATTGCACCCAAAACCATAAGATACCTAGGAATAAACCTAACCAAAGAGGCAAAGAATCTGTACTCAAAAAAGTATAAAGTACTCATGAAAGAAATTGAGGAAGACACAAAGAAATGGAAAAATGTTCCATGTTCATGGATTGGAAGAACAAATATTGTGAAAATGTCTACACCACCTAAAGCAATCTATACATTTAATGCAATCCCTATCAAAATACCATCAATGTTTTTCAAAGAAATGGAACAAATAATCCTAAAATTTATATGGAACCAGAAAAGACCACGAATAGCCAGAGGAATGT
>CM052799.1:117639629-117670630 GCA_028533885.1 Nasua narica
GTATGGAGGTTCCTCAAAATGTTGAAAATAGAGCTACCCTATGTCCCAGCAATCACACTACTGGGTATTTACCCTCAAGAAACAAACGTAGTGATCCGAAGGGTCACATGCACCCGAATGTTTATAGCAGCAATGTCCACAATAGCCAAACTATGGAAAGAACCTAGATGTCCATCAACAGATGAATGGATAGAGAAGATGTGGTATATATATACACCATGGAATACTATGCAGCCATCAAGAGCAATGAAATCTTGCCATTTGCAACAACGTGGATGGAACTAGAAGATATTATGCTAAGTGAAATAAGTCAGTCAGAGAAAGACAATTATCACATGATCGCTCTGATATGAAGAATTTGAGAGGCAGGGCAGGGGGTTATGGGGGGGTGGGGAAGAGAAATGAAACAAGATGGGATGGGGAAGGAGACAAACCATAAGAGACTCCTAAACTCATGAAACAAACTAAGGGTTGCTGGGAGGAGTGGGGGTAGGGATAGGAACATTGGGGAGGGTATGTGCTATGGCAAATGTTGTGAAATATGTAAGCCTGATGATTCACAGACATGTACCCTGGGCAAATAATATATTATATGTTAATAAAAAAATTAAAAAAAATATTTCCTCTTTAAAAGCTGAGTAATAAAAAAAAGAAAATTGTTTTTTCTTATAACTATGAAACATGGACAACTTCGGTATAGTTCCTAGCTGACCAAAATAGATGCTTAATATGTACTTGCTTTAAAAGCAAAACGAAGGTCTCATTGGAGTTTTTCCAGGTTATGATATCTTGACAAAATACGCAGAAGATATAAGAATGCCTAGACATATGGCTGGATGGCAGAGAAGTCCTGTAATTGGCACTTCCAGACCCTAGTTTATATGCCTCAAAAGGTTAAAAACATCTTACTCCAAGCTTACCCATGGCTGTGGGTTGTGGATATCTAAAAGTGGGCTAATGGCCCTCTAGTAAAATCCACAGTAGAGTTAGACCATCCCCAAGAATGTGCTCATATGTCACGCCCTGATAGTGATTTTTTTCCTATGTTTTTTTCTCCAGTATTATTTCTGAGTTTCTTCAAAATATAGCTAAGTTGTGCCACCATTCTCCTTGATTGTTATGTATTTACAACAGTTAAGTGGTGTATCTAACTAAGCAAGGCTTAAGAGCCCAGAATCACAAAATTAGAAGAGATGTTTTAGATAGTCTAGTTCTTTTACTTCCCAGAGCTGAACTATATCCCATGGAGGCACCTGGCAAAGGGGAACTCACTTCCTCTTGTGCCAATCTATCCCATCTCTGGAAATCTCTGGCTTTCAGAAAATTGTGAAAAGGAGCTGCAACCTATGTCCTTCTACTTACTGGAAAATTCACTTACTCAAATTCCATAAGGCTTTAATCATTCATACCTCTAATGACCCCTCAAATATCCAAAGGCAGGTATTAAGTCCCATGATGGTTTTCTCTTCTCAAGTTTCAGCACCCCATGAAAGTTATGCTGGTTCTCTGATAGCATAGTATAAAGCCTCTTTATCATCTCGGTCTCTTTCCTCTGAATACTCTGAGATTGTTTCTATCCTTCTTAAAATATCCTAGCTTTCAACAAATGGTACTGGAACAACTGGATATCCACATACAAACAAAAATAAATCTAGACACAAACCTTACATGCTTCACAAAAATTAACTCAAAATCTATCATAAATCTAAATGCAAAACACAATACCATAAAACTTCTAGAAGATAGCATTAAAAAAAACCTAGCTGTCAGTGAGTATGACAACAACTACAACGTGATCCATAAAATAAATAATTAATAAATTGGACATTATTAGAATTGAAAGCTCATGCTCTGCGAAAGACAATATCAAGAGAATGAGAAGACAGGTCATGGATTGGGAGAAAATATTGGCAAAATACCCATCTGATTAAGGACTCTTTCCAAAATACACAAAGAACTCTTAAAACTCTACAATAAGAAAATAAACAATCTGATTTTTAAATAGGCCAGAGCCCTTGACATATACTTCACCAAAAAAGATAAACAAATGGCAAACAAGCATGTGAAAATGCACCACCTCATATGTCATCAGAGAGATGCAAATTAAAATAACAATGAGATATGACTATAGGTATATATACCTATATAGGTATATACCTATTAGATACCCAAAATCCAGGCCACTGACACCACCAAATGTGTTCAACCAAATGTGGAACAGCAGAAACTCTCATACATTGCAGGTGGGAATGCAAAATGATACAATCACTTTGGAAGACAGTTTGAAGTTTTGTTACAAAACTAAATATACTCTTATACAATTGCACAACTTGAAATTTACCCAAAGGAGTTGAAGACTTATGTACATACAGAAACCTGCAGGTGGACATTTATAGAAGCTTTATTCATAATTGCCAAATCTTAAAAGCAACCAAGATGTTCTTCAGTACATGAATGGAAAAATAAACTGTGGTACATCTAGACAATGGAGTGCTATTCAGCACTAAAAAAAAAAAAAAAATGTTATATGGATGTAAAGGCAATCTGCCTATGTCTGTCGCTCCATTGATCACCAGGGTTGATTTTGATGATCAAGCTAGAAAGGTGGGTGTCCCCTTTCTCTCTTACTGCTCCAAGTGCATCCCTGTGAACACTGCATGCTCATTCAAGGAGGACAACCTTCCTGAATAGAGGAGGACAGTCTTCAGTCAAAGGTATATGAGTAGGTATGCTTCCCTGCTAGAATCTTCAAACAAGCTTTCTTCACTCGAGAAAAGATCTATCCTATTACAGAGCTGTAATCATCAAGTCAGCATGGTACGGGCACAAAAACAGACACATAGATCAATGGAATAGAAGAGAGAGCCAAGAAATAGACCCTCAACTCTATGGTCAACTAATCTTTGACAAAGCAGGTAAGAATGTCCAATGGAAAAAAGACAGTCTCTTCAACAGATGGTTTGGGAAAATTGGACAGCCACATGCAGAAGAATGAAACTGGACTATTTCCTTACACCACACACAAAAATATATTCAAAATGGATCAAAGACTTCAATGTGAGACAGGAATCCATCCAAAGCCTTGAGGAGAACACAAGCAGCAACCTCTTCAATCTCAGTCGCAGCAACTTCTTCCTAGACACATCACAAAAGGCAAGGGAAACAAGAGCAAAAATAAACTATTGGGACTTCATCAAGATCAAAAGCTTTTGCACACCAAGGGAAACAGTCAACAAAACCAAAAGACAACTTATAGAATGGGAGAAGATATTTGCAAATGACATATCAGATAAAGGGCTAGTATCCAAAATCTATGAAGAACTTATCAAACTTAACACCCAAAGAACAAATAATCCAATCAAGAAATGGGCAAAAGATATGAACAGACATTTCTGTAAAGACATCCAAATAGCCAACACATGAAAAAATGTTCAACATCACTCTGCATCTGGGTGATACAAATCAAAACCACAATGAGAAACCACCTGCTAAAATTAACAAGTCAGGAAACAACAGATGTTGGCAAGGATGCAGAGAAAGGGGAACCCTCCTACACTGTTGGTAGGAATTCAATCTGGTGCACTCACTCTAGAAAACAGTATGGAGGTTCCTCAAAAAGTTGAAAATAGAGCTACCTTACATTCCAGTGTTTGCACTACTGGGTATTTACCCTAAAGATACAAATGTAGTGATCCGAAGGGGCATGTGCACCTGAACGTTTATAACAGCAATGTCCACAATAGCCAAACTATGGAAAGAGCCAAGAGATCCATCAACAGATGAATGGATAAAGAAGATGTGAGATATATATATATATAGGAATATTATGCACCCATTAAAAAGGAAACCTTGCCTTTTGCAACAATGTGAGATTTGTGAGAGTGGCATATGCTGACATTTTTATATGTTAATTTACATATATGTTAATTACCATAATGGTAATCTTTCTAGAATATGTTATACACTACCTTGCTTTCCTCAGGACAGCAATAACATTACACTCTTGTTCTGTACCCCAAGTTCATACTTGGAAGCATTATTCACTTCAGAGCTAACATACAGACAAGGAAGTCACATTCCCTCCTTCTTCTCTCAGTGCTCCCACAGTCAGGCATATTCATACTTAAAAACACCTCACTCATTCAGTTCTAATCCCCTCCCCCACCAATCACCCAATCCAGGTGCTCACCCAGTGTCCTAGAAGGCCTCTCTAGCTCCACTGTGACATTGCCAATAACCAAACCATTCCATATATTGCCACCAGATGAATCTTCCCAGAACATGCTTTGGCCAGCACTGAAACAACAAACTTTTATTATCCTAAGGTATAATAGTGTACTATTATACACTGAATAATGTGGATGATTCAATGTATAATAGTACAATAATTGTATCCACAATGTGGATACTCAGGGGTATTATGCTAAGCAAAATAAGTCAATCAGAGAAAGATAATTATCATATGATCTCGCTGGAATGTGGAATTTGAGAAACAAGGCAGAGGATCATGGGGGGAAGAGAGGAAAAAATTAAACAGGATGAAACCAGAGAGGGAGACAAACCATAAGAGACTCTTAATCTCAGGAAACAAACTGAGGGTTCCTGGAGGGGAAGGAGATGAGAGGGAGGGGTGGCTTGGTGATGGACACTGGGGAGGGTATGGGCTATGGTGAGTGCTGTGAATTGTGTAAGACTGATGAATCACAGACCTATACTCCTGAAACAAATAATACATTCTATGGTAATAAAAAATAAAAATAAATACATAAAATTTTTAAAAATAAATAAAAATAAAACCAAAAAAATGAGCTATCAAGCCATGAAAAGACATGAAGGAAATTTAAAAGCATATTATTAAATTAAAGATTCCAATATGAAAAGGCTACATACTATATGATTCAACTATATGACATTCTGAAAAAAAGCAGATCTATGGGAAAAATAAAAGGATCAGGAGCTGACAGGTCATGGTGGGGAGATGAATAGCCAAAAGACAGAGACTTTTTAGGACAATGAAAATACTCTGCATGATATTATAGTGGGGGGTATATATCATTCATTCAAATTCATAGAATGTACAACACCAAGAGTAAACTATAATGTAAACTATGGACTTTGTGTGATTATGATGTATCAACATAGGTTCATCCTTGGTAAAAAAAAAAAAAAAATATATATATATATATATACACACACACACACACACACACACCACTCTGGGGTGCTCAGTCAGTTGAGCATCTAACTCTTGGTTTTAGCTCAGGTCATGATCTCAGGGCCATGAGATCAAGCTCTGTGTCAGACTCCATGCCCAATTTAAGATTATCGCTCTCTCTTCCTCTGCCCCTCCCCATCCTCTTTCTCTCTCTCTCTCTCTCTCTCTCTCTCTCTCTCTCTCTCTTTCTCTCTCCCTCCCTCCCTCCCTCTCGGGGGTGGGAGTACCACTCTGGTAGGGGATATGAATAATGGTGAGGCTATGTATGTGTGGAAGCAAGGGGTATAAATCCCAATACCTTCCTTTCAATTTTATCATAAACCTTAAACTACTCTTTAAGAAATATAACAATAATAGCCAAGAGAGAGTCCAAATTGCCCAGTGTCAGGCTGAACATGACTGTCATCTCTCTGTCTCAAATATCAGACAATCTAAGAGCATATTCATTCCACTTACAGACAAAGGACATTTACGGTACTCATTGTCCATTAAAATTATCTTCCCCAACAGTTATGGGGACAGAGTTAAGAAGCACTTTATATTAGATTTACCTACAGGAAGAGATAAAATGTCTTTGTTGCAAAACATCAACTTTCCATGTTCTTTCCCCTGTTCTAAATGTCCCTTATGCATGGCTGGAAAGAACCTAGTTTTAAATAATACCATGGTACTTACTTTCAACCCCTATGTATGTTAATAATACAAACTCTTCTAGTCTTTTAAATTCCAAACTAAAATGAGTCACCATTTATAATATCATCATAACATCATCACCATATTCTAGCAAAATAATATATATCTTTGAACCAATCTTTAATCACTTATTAAATAAAGTAAGCCCTAAATATCTAACAGTGAAATCAATACTATCATTAACTTCATTTTGCAGTTAACATGGTAGTATTGGCAATGCTCTGCACAACTTCAGAAGAGACACAACTGAAAGATAACCTTTTGATAAGACTCTGGAAGTGAGTGGTATGCTGGAAAATGTGTTTAACAACCAGCAATGAAAACCCTGTGCTACATACCCATCTGTGGGGTCCGATTCAGATGTGAACACCTCAAGAGATGGGAGGATCTGTATGTCTCAATGCCACACATAGCAATTTGGAGCAGTAGGGACCTCTGGAATATTTAGTTCTATTTCCCGATGTACAAATAAACTTGAATCCCAAGGTGTTTATATTTGTGTTCGGGGTCCCACAGATTTGATTGCATCTATAACTCGCATCTAAGGTTTCTAACATGTAATAGTAAAATTTATCCTCATGGCAGCAAGTCAGCTTTCTCAGTGCTTAACTCAGGAGCACCTATCCTTTAATCTGCTCCATGAAACATTCCATGGTCAAATAAGCATATATCATACGCTCCTTTTAGATACTTACAACATCCATTGGCTTTGATAAAGAAATCCATTTAACCACTTTAATGCAGTATTTCCTAATTTATTTAACTCTGAAAACTTCCACATTCCACACCAATTAGTGTTCTGCAGACCTGCAGATCATACACTGGAGAAAACGCTCACCTCCTGACATTTTCACCTACATATCCTGGTACGATCATTCAGAGCTGTATTTTAAATCATTAAATCCTCCTCCACTTGATGGACTTTCATATATCTGAGGACAGCTCTCATATTCCTCCAGAGGCTGGCTGCGCAGAAACTGAGAGATGGTTTCTCAATGAGGATGGCAATGTAGGTGTAAAGAAAAGAAAAATTAAGGGGGACCTCTAGTGGCTTTGGAAGCACAGATGATCTGTAATTCCTTGGATCTTTCCAGCACACCCTGAAAGAGTCACAAAAGATGCTAATAACAAAGAAGACAGTGTCAGCTGGAGGTCCCCCAAAAAAAGGCCACTGAAAAACTCAAAATCCTCCAAGGGAAGGGAGGATGCTTCCAACAGTGATTTCACCACATTAGTTAATTGCCTCTGGGGGAACCACTTTGAGAGGCAGCACCAGTTACCTTCTCCTACTCTGAATACCTGAGCAAAGAGAGAAAGGGAACCTGATTTCTAATCAAGTTGGGCCAAACATTTCCAAAGGTTGCTTAATGAAGAGGAATGTTTCAAACAGTGGCAAATGGGCTGACTCTAAAAACCTTTCATTCAGTATTAATGAAAAGGAATGCTGCATTACTTGTCATGTGTATAGTCTTTCTGAGCTAAACAGAAACATGCGTGAAAAGAAAAATCTTTGCCAGAGTTTTTTTCTATCTTTGTAGATTTTTGCTGTAGCTGCTCTGAGAAAAGGAATTTCTAAAACCATAGGTAGCTTCACTACTTTTTCAGGAGGTGCCAAGCAAGGAGGGGTGGGGGGAGGGAAGGGGGGACATGAATTTTATAAATGAAGCAAAGGTTTAGACAGGAAATATAGCCTAGAATTCCAATTGGACACACTCTCCAAATCTGTGTAGGACTTTTACAAAGCTCTTAATGGATTAGTTCTATAGGTAACATAACTCAAAACAGTTGAAATAATGCAAATGCTAGTAAAATTCTTGAAATAACTTTGCATCTGAAAGCAATATCCTTTCATTTAAGAGTAACAAGAAGTGCAGATGAACTGTAAAAATAAAAGACTGTTTGGAGTTCTTTTAGACTTTAGCCTGCAGCAACCAAATAAAATTAAATATTTAATGAAATCTCAGTCTAAGTCCAACCAATGCAAGCAGAAAAATGCCAAGATGGTTTTTAAACTTAATCCTTAACCCTAGGTCACTCACCCAGGGATATTGCTAATAGTGTGACAAGTGAAGCAGAGGAAGGGCAAACTTCTGGGCCACCGAAGCTCATACATACTTAAAGCTATGGTACTGCATCAAATACATTTAATCCACATAGGCTGCACTGGCCATAGGAAGGTTTTCAAGTTGACTAATGCAATGGGTGAGTGGAGAGAAAGCAATGTATTGGGTTTATACTGTGAACTTTTACTATAAGGACTGACTTTTTTCATCTTATGCTTTTGGGACAAAACATAAATATACAGTAACAGAAAAAACAAGCAGAAAAATTTCATGCACCATTCAAAAATCCAATAGGAAGAAGGAAGGAGGAGGGTAATCCTTACTAATGGCTCACTACATAAATTTCTCACATTATTTCTCCATCTGGATTAATGAAACAGCCTCCTCAGTTGGACTTTCTTGCTAACCTTTCAGTTCACTGTAAACCATCCTTCACCCCACAGCCAGGGTTATCTTTCACACTTGACCATAATCACTTCCTTGCCTGCAGATCTTCATTGGCTTCCTGCTGCCTAGGAGTGAAGTACCAACTCTCAGCTTTAGCATTAAAGTCCTAATTTCCCTTTGTCCTACCTCTCCAGCTTTGACACTTGTCATGCCTCTTCCTCCTCGGCCCCCTCCATTCATCCAGTGCTCCATGAGTTGGATGAACTTCCCTGATGTCTCATACGTAGCTTTTTCCATCAGTCTTTCTCTCTTCCTAGATTACCCTCGTTCCAAGTCTTCCTCTGTGAAATCACTCATGGATCTAAATCCTGTCCATGTGTCATCATTTCTGTGGAGCTTTTCCAGCTTCTCTTGGGCCACATTAATGGCTTCCTTCCTTGTCCTCCCAGGGCACCCTTGCTCGAAGTAATACCAGATGGAAATGATTAAGCACTTACTAGAGGCCTGGCACTAAATTTAATCCTTACTTAATCTTCACAACAATCCATGAAGCCAGTCCTATTACAATCATCCCCATTTTCCAAGTGAGAAAACTGAGGCACAAAGAGGTTGAGGGTCTTGACTCAGGTCATTTGGCCAGTAAGTGGCAGACACAGGATTCTAGACACAGGTGGCCTGAAATCTGGGGCATTCACTCTTGACACCACCAGCATAAAAGCAACAAACTGGGCTTCCCAGAATTAAGCTGGTAGAGAGTCTTGGCTCAACCAGGCCAAAGAGGCTTTCTGAGGCATGGGCCAACTAAGGTTGATACTAACAGTTGAGGGGAGCCCCCAAAATTGGGCAAATAAGCAGGGTCAAGAATTGAGGGGAAAGGCAAGTCAGGCTAACCAGAGAGTTTCTACTTTACAAGTCCTCCAGATCAAGGGAGAAATGTGAAGTCCACAAGGCGAGCTCTGAAATCAAAGATCAGAAAGCCAGAGACCAGGCTGGCCCCAGAAGCAATGAAATACTTTATTTAGCATTTTTTTAATTATTTTTTAATTGAAGTAGAGTTGACATACAATGTTATATTATTTCCTAGTGTACAACACAGTGATTTGACAGTTCTATACACTATGCGATGCTCACCACAATCAGTGCAGTTATCATGTTGCCATACAAAGTTATTACAATATTACTGACTGTATTACTTCTGCTAGGTTTTTCGTCCCCATGACTTAGTCATTCCATGACTAGAAGCCTGTAACTCCCCCTCTCCTTTACCCATTTTGCCTGTTTCCCCCATGTGGCCGCCATCAGTTTGTTTTCTGTATTTATGGATCTGTTTCTGCTTTTGTTCATTTGGTTTTTTTAGACTCCTCATATAAGTGAAATCATATGGTATTTGTCTTTCTCTGACATTTCATTGACCATAATACCCTTTAGTGTTGTTAGAAATACCATATGAGCCTTATTCACCCTTCATCCCCATAATTAAATTCGGTAAATTTCTTTTGTTTGAAAAGGTATTAAAAAAAATCTAGCTGTCAGTGTGCTTCAAACTTCTTGTGAAAGAACCAGTCTCCTCCTTATAGGGTTGTTTCATCCCCTAACTCAGAATTTTGGAGATCAAATCTTGTGGTTGTCCAAACTCAGAAGGAAGTGATTTGTACCCAGCCTCACAGCACACCCCAAAATAGTGTAACCAGGATTGAGGTCTTTTGTTTATAAAGCACAGACTACTGACTGATAACGAATACCGTCTTACTTGTCCCTTACTAATGTTTTGTTTTTCATTTCAAGTCAGAATCTCCTCAGCACTAGTTTTCTTCCACCTAATTCCCCAGTCTTTGCAACCCTGCTTTTTCCTCCAGGAAGTTAAAGGAGGAGCACATTTTTCAGAACCCAACTCAGATGCTTTCTCCAGTGCGAGGCTTTCCTTTGTCAACCTTACTGGGAGTGAACTCTCACCACTCTCATCTCCTAGTACATATTCTTTATAACAATTCAAGCCCTGATCAATTATAATAATATTCATTTCCCAGGAAAGCTCCCACTAGTAGCTGTTATTTCTTTTTTTGAAAACTTACTGTGTCTTTAGACATCTCATTCAATACCATGTGAAGGACGTATTCTGTCTCTCATTTCACAAGTGAGGAAACTGAGGCACAGAAATGTTAACAAACTTGCCCAGGTTCACAAACCAGCAAGAAGCAGAACTACGAATTGATGCCAGGTTTGCCTGAGCCCAACAGTAGTGCTCACCAATTAGTCTGCATACTATCCTGCATGTCCCAGCCTCCGTGGGGTTCAGCTGCAGTCATGAGGCCAATGGGTTGTGAGCAGAACAAATGATGAGCAAGTGGCAATGATGTGTGTCCCTTCTGAACTGAGCCATGGAAGGGTGGCAACCCCAGAAGCCAAGAGTTGAGATAAGACGGTGGAATGTCAAAACAGAGAAAAAGCCTGGATCCAGGTGACACCACATGGAGGAGAGTTTCTGTGGGAATTCTGAGATGTGCATCAGACTTTCTGAAAGCGAGAAACAAACTTGTGATTTTCTATTCCCTTAAGACTTCAGAGATTTTGTGGTTTGTTGTTGTTACCATAGCCTTGACTAATACAAACTCCAGATTCTGTGGACTCAACCCTAAAATCCCAACCTCTCCCACTTGCCTTTTCAGAGTACTTATCTAACGTGAGGCAGTGGAAGGAGATGAGGAAATACAGACAGCAGATGCCTCATCTCCAGCAGAGGTGTGAGAACGAAGCAGCCAGGTGGAAACCTCCAGGAGCTCATGGATGACTTCACCACACACCAACAGTAAACTGCATCATGGGGCGTTCCACAGACGGTGGGAGCAAGAAAAGAAGCAGGTAAACTGCAAATGGTGTGTTGCATTATTCTACTCCAAAAAAATCCCTCCCCTTCTTGCCACCCATACAAAATTCACATCTTGGCTTCAACTTTGATAAATTGCCTGATACATCAAAGATTGTCATACATTGAAATACAAACCTCCATAAAAAAATATTTTAAAGACTTAAAGAATGGTGTTTGGAAGCAGCTCAGGCTCTCATGTATCCTAGGTCGTTTTTGACTCATTCCTGGTAGACTAGAAGAGGGAATTGCCTTCTCTCAGGCCCTGGAAATTTAGTCATATTTCTTCTCTCCACTACCTTGCCATTGCATTAGCCAAATGACAAATATGCTCTCGTTACAACAATATTAAACTTGGGAATATCAAATCCTCCCAGCACTTTCACCCTCATAATTTACACTACTCACACAAATTCAAAGATATATACACATTAAGCTCATGGCACCATTCTTTATCATTTTTTTTGTGCCATATAGTAGTGAAAACCTAAAAACAACCTGAATATCCATCAACAGAAGACTTGTGATATTTTCCTACAAGGGAATTTATAGTTCTCGAGATGATTTTGTCCTTCTAAATTTATTGATAGGCAAATACATCCATGTCAGATTTGTGAGTAAAATTTTAAATTAAGAAGTATCTGTAGTGCAATTCTATTTATGTAAAATTGTCTGCCTTTGAGTGTATGTGTGTTTTTGCTTGTGAATAAAGAAGACTGAAGGGATATAATCCAAAATATTACTAGCAATTCTCTCTTCTTTCTAGGTATTTGGGTATTCCTCTCTTTATTCTCAAGTTCTCTATACTGCTCCAATTTTTAAATGTTCACATAGGGTATTTATAATCATAAAAATAATACAACTGCTTTTTGTTTAAATATTTTTTTTATTTAAATATTTTTTTTATTTTTTCAGTGTTACAAGATTCATTGTTCATGCACCACACCCAGTGTTCCATGCAATAGAGAGAGAAAAAACATATATGCACAAGTGGAGAGAGTGGCAGAGGAAAAGAGAGAATCCCAAGAAGACTCCCCACTAAGCACAGAACCCCACATGAGGGGCTCCATTCCAAGACCCATGAGATCGAGATCTGAGCCAAAATCACTAGTCGGGCACTCAACCAGCTGAGCCACCCAGGTACCCCAATATAACCACTTTTACTTAGGGAAAAAATGTCAAAACTATATATTAGTTATCACCTTCCAACCTACCTACAACTTCATTTTAGCAAAATATGAAGTGACACTAATTAAAAGCAACAGTTTGTTTTCCAGAGATTAGGTCTACCTACAGTTTCCATACAAAGAATGGTATCTGGTTATTACTAGGTCACTGTTTAATGAAAATAATGATGAGGATTTAAAACTATATTGGCAGCTAATTTATACTTTGTTTAAAAGTTTTGTTTTGTTTTGTTTTTATTTGAGAGAGAGAGACACGGCAAGAGTGGGAACACAAGCAGGGGGAGTGGGAGAGGGAGAAGCAGGCTTCCTGCCGAACAAGGATCCTGGGATTATGACCTGAGCCAAAGGCAGACGCTTAACAACTGAGCCACCCAGGGGCCCTGAAGCTAATTTATTCTTAGATGGGTGTTCACATCAGACTCCCACATTTAAATGTGAAGTTGGATCTGACAGAGAGAAGACATATAAATCCATTTCAATAAAAATTTAGGTTTTTTTAACTTCTTGAAGCAGAACCAGAATTCCCAAGGTGATCAAGGTTTTTAATCTCTGCTCAGATCTCCAGTTCATGTGGGCAGATGTTTTGGCATCATTAAGTTAATGAGTGTCAGATAAAGGAAAAATAAAAGTAACTCTACACTGTATCTGTCAACACCCCCAAAACTACCTTAGACAAGATACTGTAAGGTAAGTTTTCCTTATTTTAGACCTCTCTCATCTGTTTAGTGGAAATTTTATCAAAAAGGAATTTAATAAAAGGCAGAATCAAAATACACTGTCAACTCTCATATTTAAAAAAACTGACAGAAATGTTAAAATTTAATAACTAAGATCAAAAAGAATGGGAGGATGAGAGTAAACAGGAGGTGCATAACTTCAAAATTTCAATGGATTTCTAGACTATAAAAACCTGTTGGAACAGTGCTGTTATGGGATATTATGAATAAAGTTTGACTTTAGGCCAGCCCATTCCTTGAACATATTATATGCTCAATAAAAGTGTGCTGAATGACTGAATAAGTGTTAAGTGTAACTCAGAAAGAGATTAGCCATGCTGCTATGATTAATATGCCCTAAAATCTCAGAAGTTAAAACAATAAAGATTCATTTCTCTCTCAAGTCATGGTTCAATGTGGTTAGGTGTCAATTTTAGAAAGCTCTCATCCAAGTGGTAACTCAGGGATCCAGGATTCTTCCAAATGACAGCTCATCATTTGGAACAGGTAGCTTCCAAGATTGACACAGAAGAAGAGAGGCTGGGAAATCAAACACAGTTTTATGGAAAGGACTAGAAGTAGTACACACCATCTACATACCTATTCCTTTGGCTAGAATTGAGCCACATGTTTTCATCTTGCTGCAAGGAAGGCTGGGAAATGTAGTTTTTCTGTGTGACCAGAAAGGTAAAATAGATTTGTGAGAGTGGCATATGCTGACATTTTTATATGTTAATTACCGTAATGGTAATCTTTCTAGAATATGTTATACACTACCTTGCTTTCCTCAGGACAGCAATAACATTACACTCTTGTTCTGTACCCCAAGTTCATACTTGGAAGCCTTATTCACTTCAGAGCTAACATACAGACAAGGAAGTCACATTCCTTCCTTCTTCTCTCAGTGCTCCCACAGTCAGGCATATTCATACTTAATAACACCTCACTCATTCAGTTCTAATCTCCTCTCCCACCAATCACCCAATCCAGGTGCTCACCCAGTGTCCTAGAAGGCCTCTCTAGCTCCACTGTGACATTGCCAATAACCAAACCATTCCATATATTGCCACCAGATGAATCTTTCCATAACATGCTTTGGCCAGCACTGAAACAACAAACTTTTATTATCCTAAGGTATAATAGTGTACTTCTTTACCTTTCCAATTGCCACCTTAGCAGTAAAATCAGGTCTAGACCCTTTAATCTCTATAAGCTGAGGTAGCTACCTGAATCAGTGACCTTCTTCTTTAATATTCCATTCCAGGCAGTTATGTTGCATTCCCTTCCCCACAACACTGCTCAGTCTACCCTTCCTGTCTGAGAAACCCTCAGTATCATTTGTCATCATCTATATCCTACATATCCTTTAACAGTCTTCAACATTTTGTTCCAGTCTCACTTTCCATATTAGTTAGATAACATCAGCTGTTATAATGGGAAAACACCAAAATATCAAGAGTTTAACAGTGAGATACCACCTCACACTAGTCAGAATGGTTAAAATTAACAAGTCACAAAACGACAGATGTTGGCAAGGATTCAGAGAAAGGGGAATCCTCCTACACCGTTGGTGGGAATGCAAGCTGGTACAGCCACTCTGGAAAACAGTATGAAGGTTCCTCAAAAAGTTGAAAATAGAGCTACCCTATGACCCAGCAATTGCACTATTGGGTATTTACCCTAAAGATACAAATGTAGTGATTCGAAGGGGCACATGCACCTGAATGTTTATAGCAGCAATGTCCACAATAGCCAAACTATGGAAAGAACCTAGATGTCCATCAACAGATGAATGGATAAAGAAGATGTGATATGTATATACAATGGAATACTATGTAGCCATCAAAAAAAAACCCAAAATCTTGCCATTTGCAATGACGGGATGGAGCTACAGGGTATTATGCTAAGCGAAATAAGTCAATAAGAGAAAGACAATTATCATGTGATCTCACTGATATGAGGAATTTGAGAAACAAGACAGAGGATTATAGGGGAAGGGAGAGAAAAATGAAACAAGATGAAACTAGAGAGGGAAACAAACCATAAGAGACTCTTAATCTCGGGAAACAAACTGAGGGTTGCTGGAGGGGAGAAGGGTGGGAGGGATAGGGTGGCTGGGTGATGAATATTGAGGAAGTTATGTGCTATGGTGAGAAAAAAAATTAAAAAAAATAATAAAGATATTTAAAAATGTATTAAATGAGAAAAAATATATCAATGGTTTAGTACAAAGGAAGTTTATTTCTTGCCCTCATAAGGTCTAAATTGGGTGTGTCTGGTTGTCACTGGCTATCCTCCAAACAATGATTAGGAACCAAGGAACCCAGGTTCCTTCCATCAGATGACTCTGCCATCTTAACACTTGGCTTCCAGTGTTTTTGCCACAGATAAAGAAAGTGTGTGGAGGATCACATGTAAGAGGACTCTATGAGGTAGGCCTAACAATGGCCCACATCTTGACCACTAATATTCTATTGGCTAGAATTCATTTATATGGTCACATCTAAAATTGCAAAGGAGGCTGTAGGCCCAACAATAAGAGAAAATGGGTTTGATAAATAGCTATGAATATCTGTTGTAATTGCTTTTGACTGCTTTCCTGACCAATCCAACTCCCTGTAATTCCTCCTTCCTCTGAACTTTTCTATTACTTTCTGCTATCATGTAGGCTATGGTGACTTGGGTAGGGTGTTTTTATCTTATAAAAACATATCCATATCAACATATCCATATCAATATGATTGATATCCATCAATCATATTTTCCATATCGACTAAACTTTAGGGCAGAATCTGTGATAAATATTTTTTAGTATCCTCTGCTATTACAGCAGTGCCCAGCACACTGTAAGAGTTCAATAAATGATGAATGATGAGAATGACAATAATACCCTTACGAGCTGCTGAGGTTTGTCTTTTCCTGAGAGTCTTTTCCCTGTACGCTAAGTGGTCTCAGACTGCTAAGAATAGAGACATCTTGGTCCGCACTTTTGGATGTTCTTTCTTTTGCCCTAGAGTCAGACTTTTAGCTACTGCTTTTCATTCTTCCAACATGTTTGCTCCAACTCCCCACTCACAATTCCCTGTCTTTAATTTGCTATACAGTGTTTTTAAAATCTTAACCATGGGAACCTTTCTACAAATAAAATCATCTATGGAGGTCCAATAAATGGAAAAAATTGTAGCAGAACTGTTCCTATTGTGGCTGGTGGGGGCATTACCTCTTTTAGCAGCTGCCTGGCCCCAAGGAAACTCAGTAAGCCTAGGTCCTCCTTCCTCTCCATCCCTTGCCTCAACATTACTATTTGCTCATTGGAAAGCCTTTCAATAGGCATGTTCGCCAAAGAGTTCTTTTTTTTAAAGATTTATTTATTTATTTGAGAGAGAAAGAGAGAGAGAACGCCTGCACATGCACATGCATGAGTAGGAGGAGGAGCAGAGGGAGAGAATCTCAAGCAGATGCCCACTAAGAGGGGAGCCTGACTTAGGGCTTCATCTCATGACCTGAGCTGAAACCAAGAGATGGGGGCTTAACCGACTGAGGCACCCAAATGTCTCTCCTTCATCGAAGATATCTTATTGATGGCACAAAACCTATTAATTTTATCAGTAATTCATCCTTACCCTATCCCAACAAAGAAAGAAAGAAAAGGGGGAGGAAAAAGAAACAAGGGAGGAAAAGAATTTTGAAAGCTCTGGTAAATAATTAAACTCATAGTTGTCAGAGAGATTTACCAAGCTTGTCAATAGCATCACTTGTTTTCCCCACAGGAATTCTCAATCCCAAGTAGCTCGCAAAGCTTCTTCTGCATGAAACCCCACATGAACACGAAGACATAACTGCTTCATAATGTCATCATAGAGAAATAATGTGACTAGTCATAAATTTTCAAACAGCCTTCAATAGAAGTGCAAACATTTCTTTCTAAAAGGAATTTAGAATGATTGAGTCATATATATATTTTTAAGCAAAAATAATAATATTTTACACATTAAAACATATAGGAATTAACTCAATTATTTACAAATATATTAAGGCCTATTGGTTCAGTGAAAAGTTCCATGTGTCAAATAAGTATTTTACATATTAGTATTTATAGGATTTGTGATTTTGAATTAATTTATATTTCCTTGGGCCACTGTTTTATAGTAACCTTTGATTAAAGCCTTGAATTAAATGTTAACTGAATATAGTTTGAAACGAAGGTTCTTTAAGCTACACTGACCTCTAGAGACATAGAGGAATTATAAAGATGCTCAGTAAAATCCAAATCTGCCTTCACAAAATCAGTGTGAGTATAATAAAAGGATTTATTTGGGGGCATAAGGATGGACTATCCTCTCAGCTTCATGCTCTACTCCATTGATTAGGCATACTGCATTGCATGTTATTAAATTTTCACTTCAAAGATAAAAAGGAGGCAAAGAGGAAGACTCTAGCGCTAAAAGGAACTTGAAAATAATTGGAATTGTTCAAATACATATAATGCCAAAGTTCATATAATGAACTCTCTGCATTCTGAGATCTGAGTTCTGATTCTGTTTGTTTACACAACACCAGTGTGACCTTGGGCAAATCTCTTTCTTCCTGGAGGCTTCCTTTCCCCCATCAATTCAATGAGGGTTTGAGCCACTCTGTGCTAAGTCCAAACTAAGAAATGCTAACAATTTCTTTTCTAATCTTAAAAACATCCACCTTTTTTAAAAGAAATACCTTCTACTATAGACTCAATAATTCAATAATTAGACTGGCCAGGGCAGTATATTTTTGCTGAAGATGATTATATATGAGTTTCCCAGGGCTGCTGTGACAAAATACCACAAACTGGGTGGCCTAAAACAATGGAAAAGTATTCTCTCACAGTTCTGGAAGCCGGAGTCCAAAATCAAGGTCCAGCAGGGCTATACTCCCTCTGAGGCTCTGGATTGGATCCTCCTTTGCCTCTTCTTAGCTTCTGGAAGTAGCCGTCAGTGGTCTTTATTCCTTGGCTTGCAGCCACATCACTCCAACTTCAGCCATCATTGTCGCATGGTGTTCTCCCTGTGTCTCTCTTTACCTCGTCTTCCCTCTTCTTTTTTTTAAAATATTTTATTTATTTATTTGACAGAGAGATAGAAATCAGAGGTAAGCAGAGCAGCAGGCAGAGGGGGAGGGAAAAGCAGGCTCCCTGCAGGGAGCCCGAAGCGGGACTTGATCCTAGGACCCCGGGATCATGACCTGAGCCAAAGGCAGCCACTTAACTGACTAAGCCACCCAGGCGCCCTCATCTTCCCTCTTCTTACATAAACACCAGTCATACTGAATTAAGGGGCCACCTGACTCTGGTATGACCCCCATATAACTAATCACACACACAATGATCCTGTTTCCAAATAAGGTTACATTCTGAGATATTGGGGTTAGTTAGTACTTCAACATACCTTTGAGGGAATATAATTCCTTACAGTGATGAGAGGAGAAATATAAAGCCAGAGAAACTTGACAGTTTTAGGAAAGAAGTGATGTCATTTGCAATCCAGGACAGGGTATGTGTAATGAATCGCTTCCTCCTGAAGGATGATATCTTTGCTGGAGAATCCCCTGGCATGGCAGTATTTATTCCACGAGGAAATGACATGACCTGTCATTTCTGGCAAAAGTGTCTCAGACCAGAACCTGGCACAGTGCCAGTGAAGGCAAGCATGATCCGAAAGAGCTATGCTTCTGTGTGGCACAGACTCACATTCAGAACCGGTGCCTCGGAGGGTTTGTCCTGTGAAGGTTAATTAATACCATGAAGAACCACTGGAGCTCGACCTTGCCATTCTGAGTCAGGAAAATTTTTAGGAAATGTTTGTTTTTCCTCTTAACTTTTAATAAATGGGATGGAAATATAGAAGCGAACCTGGAAAATCTTATACCAGATAACAAGGCAGCTATAGCTATCAGAGATGACTGAAGTCATGTCAGAAGGACTCAGGAGTCCACAGAAAGGGATTTGCACTGGCCAAAAATGGGAAATTTTGTGCATCAATAAGAATAGTAAGGGCAGTTTATTAAAACATACCAAATGTATTTAAACCCCATGAGTTCCCACTATTACCTAAAAGAGGAAAAAAAACCCTTATTTGTCCCCTTGGAGAATGATAGGCAACCAAGTCTTATACATGAAGGTAAAAAATCAAATACTAATTCTGCCTTTACTACTCAAATTGCACCACTGTTCTAACCAAACAATGTACAAGGGAATGTTTCTCTTTAGAGAAGTATTCCAGCCAAAAAATGAAAAGAAATGATATAATATCACCATTATGCAACTCCTGAGGAACTAGAAGACACTGAGAGATACACTAAGGACACTACTAAAATGATACTTATAAATATCAATAAGTAACACATATTCAACATGCCCTCCTACCAAAAGGTAAGAAACCGTCAAGATGCTAAGAATGCAAACCAAATGTAAACATTTCATCGGCCAAATGTAGCTAAGTGATTGAATGTGTGTCTGTTCTCTGCATATTCTCTGAATGAGCAACCAAATGACAATCTGTGACCCATAAATTACTAGTTTGAACTAGTAATTGTGAACATGTGTTCTTTATACCCAAATGAAAATAAAAATTCACCAGCACTTGCAGTTTATGAAGGGACTCTCATACTTTCTCTCTCTCTCTCTCTCTCTCTCTCTCTCACACACACACACACACACACACACACTTCTTGTACTCACCGAAAGAAAGTACTGCAAAAGTAGTTTCAGGGAACTGAGAGGGGTAGGGGAACACAATTAAATGACAGGGAATCATACAGCTTTCACAAATCTTTGGAAAACATTAAGTGGAAGAAAGGAAGTTAGGAGGATACAAGGTGGACCAGAGCCTAGGGGATGCAAAACCATCACACACAACAGGAAGTATCGATGAGAAGCCAATCACTGCCCTCTGCTCCCCTGAAGTGAAGTCTATCAAAGCAAATATGCCACCCATTTATAGGGAGATGCCAGTCAGTATCCCTACTCCAGGGTGAGATCCTTATACCACAGCAAAGAAACCTGCCCAAGCCACAGAGTCATCAATCACTGAGGGAATGAGAAATATGGGTTTAAAGATATTATTTACAGAGACAAGTGCAGCCAGTAAAAGAACTAAATAATGTAACTGAGGGAGAAAAGAAAGGTGGTAACAAAGGGGAGGGGGTCATGGTTTCTTTCAACTTTCTACCTTGAGCCTCTGGGAGTTTGTGGTGTTGGTCATCGAGGTAGGGAATACTGAGGAAGAATATATTTGATGGGGGCATAGAAATGGTGCATATCAAGACAACCAGTGAAGCACATATCAAACTGGACATTCACGCTGAACATCCCAATGGAATGATACCACAGGCAATTCACATATAGTTCTGGACAGGAAAGGGCAGATGTGGGTTAGAAATACAGATGGAAGAATCATCAGCATATAGATGATAAAATCATGAGAATGAAGATTTCCAGGGTCAGTGAGTATACTGTGAGAAATGAAGAGGGTAAATCTTGAGGAACATCAAATTGAAGAAGAAAAGGAACTGGTACCACTATAGTCAACTGAGATTGACAAAGAGGTAGATGATACTCCATGGCTACATTTTTTGTCATAGCAAAAGATTTAAAATAATCAATGCCCATCAATGTGGGACTGGTTAAATAAATCATGACACTCTCTACAGTAGAATTCTTTGCAGCTGTTGAAAAAAACATAATAAGTACTTTACTAATAGGAAAAATGTCCTCAATATATATTAAGTAGAAAAAAGCAAGTTCCATTATAGTGTGTTTAGCCATCATTTAGATGAAATATATATATATTTATATTTATAAAATATAATTATTTATATATATATTATAAAATATAATTATTTATATATATAATTTCTCTATATATATTATGTATAATATATATATTTTCTATGATATACACAGAATATCTCTGGAAAGATACAAAAGAAATTCATACCCTCAGGGAGAACGGTAATTAGGAGACAGAAAATCCAAGAGAGAATTTTTACCCAAAGGTCCAAATATCCTATCAGCCACAAAGTATAGGCCTAATGTCAAGATGGTAGCATCAGAGCCTGATGCTAATAAATATTTAAATCACAAAAATAATTCTTCTTATTCTGATTTCATGATCACCCAACAACATTCTGAAACTTCCTCGACAGAGAATTCATTCTGCAGACTGTCCACTTGACAGTGATATATGTTTATAGCAAATTAATCATTGTCATTCTACTACGGCTTTAAATATCCATCTCTTGCAAGCTTTGCAAACTTGAGGCAATATCCCTGACTTTCATCAGTTCTAGGGGACCCCATCAAGATTCTGAGTCTACAGAGCTAAGGGCTAAATCTTGGACTTGAATAAATTAACCAAGGCAAATTCTACCTTGTTAGATTTCTTGACAGTCAGTCAGCTGATCTCTCCCAGGCACACTCCAACAGCACCGGGATATAAAATTCAGTGTCTAGAAAGAACAAAGTTTGTTTATAATATTCCTTACCTTATCTTTATGACATAGATTTCATTGACTGATATCAAATTCACCAATTTACCCATGAATTCCATAGAACTGTGACCTCTACCCTCTCTCAACAGCATGGCCTCCCCAACGTTCACCAGTATCATTCCACCAAAATAGTTCTTCTTGCCACAGAAGAAGAATTACATCATTATAAGTAAGTGTATACTTGCCAAGATCCAGTACCAAACCATAAACTTTCTGAGGAAAAGAAATGCCTACTCATCTTTGTATTCCAGGAAGATACTACAGTACCTCACACATCATAGGCATTCAACACATTCTCCTCACATTGTATTGAATTCCCTGCTGATATATTACCTACCCAGATAAGGTAATTACTTAAGCCATTTAAATGAAGGGTCCTCACAGGACCCTTTCAGGGTATAGCTTCTAATCTAATAAAAGGGAGATATTTTTGCTCACAGGCTTTTTGACACCCTTCAAATGTACTCATAGAAGAAGCCATTTACCAAAACCACTTATACAATCTGCTTAGACAATATACTGTTATCTAGCAAGGTCTGAAAATGGGTTTCCTATTTTAGTTCATAGAGAATCTCAACATACATGAAATATATAGACTGTTATTTTCCAAATCAGAATTGGATTCTTTAAATATGCTACACTAAAATGATGCCGAATGAGGTGGATATTTTCTTTGAAATTATAGAGGGGTGTTTGCAAACACTGTGCAGGGAATGCAGGCCTGGGGAGAACAGATACAGGGGGCCAAATAAGCCAGGTTCAGCCGTTCCACTCCTACAAACAGTACAAGCAGCAAAGAGCTCTACTTTTTCTGTTTAATGTGTAGGTTTCATACATGATTTCATTTGTGGAAGATTTCCACTAATTTTTTTTAATTTTGAAAACCCATTTTAAAAAGGACCTAATCTCATAGTGCCTCTGGTTAGTAATACCATTATTGTTGCTGTTATTATTATTTGCACAGAAGTGCCCAGTAATGGAGCAATGGAATTACTAGCATGTTAGATGACAGAATGTTTGTTGAAAATACAATGTGATCTTTTTTTGGCAGTTACACATCCCACTTCCTTTCAACTTCTTTCATAGCAGTTACTATTGACCCAAGGTCATTTCTGTTCCTCTCCCATCTCCTAGCTAACATCAATGTATAAATATATTCACAGCACTCTCTGTAGAACACAGAACCCAGAAAATGTCCCTGCCACAGTCTAAATTTCATGAAAGGGAATCCCTCAGTGAAAAATCTCAGAACAGAGTTCTTTCTTTGGAGTATCCAAAGCCACTTGCCTTTTACCAGGAAATATGCCTAATATGAAAACTCTGGATCTATACGTATTGAAGAACATACTTTTTTTCATTTTCTCATATTCAAATAGACCTCTAACTCCAGAAAAGTAACTGCAAACCTTAAGATATAAGAGACTACTTTTTTATGTATGAAAAGAGGTCCAATCCCTTCTCGCTAGAAAAGAAGAAAATGTCAGCACGCTAATGCAGAAAATGAAAGAGGAGCCTTAAATTGGGATGGATGACAGTGAAATATGGAAGGAGGCAGAGGAGATCTAAGAAATCAGATCAGCTGTGTCATAATTACCAAGAGTCCAAAATTAACCTAGACACATACTTCTGAATTTATTCTCAATGGGATTTGATCTCTGCTCCCCTTTAACTTGATTGGAGAATTATTGTCAGAACCTATCAATCTCATCTGATCAATTATATTTTAACAAGTCCTCAGACACTATTGGAGAAGATTTACTAATCTGCTTTAGTCATATTCAAATAAGCATCAGCACTATTTAATACACCTTAAGTATTTCAGATCAAAACCTAAGCAAATAATCCTTCCCTAGCCAGGATAAGAACACCATCACTGAGCCAAGCTGTGCATATGTCAGATACCTTGATGGAGTAATAATGGTCTATTAATCAGAGCACTGGTTAAATGACCCCAACACCTGCTCGACATCAACATTAATATTCTGATAAACTATTTAAAGAGAAAAGCAATGTCACCACAATCCTACACCAACTCGAGCTTTCAGAATCAAAGACACTGGGTCAGTTAGCATCTATTTCCATATAGGATGAACAGTCACAGACTCGAGCAACTTGAATCTAAACCTAAGTACTAAAATAAATCACTGTCTCCCAGCATTAAATATTAAGTCCTATTTTTAAAAACTTGAATCTTTGAATATTTTTCAAATTCCTCAGTATACATGTCATAGCAAATATTATGCTGTGCTGGAATTGATTGTCAACATTTAGTGATTGAGTGCCCACTATGTACAAGTCTCTGGGTTTCAACAAGTGATCTAGAGAAACTCCATCTCAACCATCACACTGTTTAAGGTATAAGTCTTGGGTTCCAATCTCCAATCTCCCACTGAACTTGAATAGTTATATGACCTATATGATCTTAGATAAGTCATTTATTTTCCCAGCCTCTTTATTCTTATCTCTAAAATATAGAAGTTGAACTGGATCCTTTCTAGTGGAAAATACTGTGAATATTCATGCGTCTGCCACCACTAAGTTTTCCATCATAGAAAGCAGATAAATCTCATTCTCCATACATCAATGGGACAGTGTAAAGTTGACTTCCTGTGACCTATTGGGAACACACAGGTCAACTATGGCCAGGTTTAATCTTCAGAGTTTCACCTGAGATAAGATTTTAGGGGTCCTTGAGGTGCTGTTGGGAAGGACATACTTAATAACACAGTATTAACAGCATTTAAGAACTTTCTTTTATATTGACAAGCTACAATACAGGAAACTAATAACCTTCTACTGTGAAAGACTAATTTGTGTCTTTGGCAATGAACAGGACACACAGTGCTCCTTCATCCATATAAATTATTCCATCTGGATATCTGGGCAGCTACTGATTCACCAAAATATCAAATGAGCTCAAACTTTCAAAAGAAAGATGTAGATTTACTCCCTATATGCCTCCTTGATGTTTTAATTAAGGAGTATAATTATTTCTACTCACTCCACATTGTATAATTACTGGGACTGAGAATTCAGAATTAGGAGCTATGGTCTGTAGTCTAACATTTCTGGATCTGCATAAAAGTCATAGAATTCAAAATCTGAAGGAAATTCAAGTCTAACTCTGTCACTTTAGAGGTCATTTACATACATATACACTCATACGCTTACATATATACCCAGGGAATTCCCCAATATTCCTAATATCCTGAAGCTAGCAGGTAACAGACCTTCTAGCTCTCTTTGCTGCAGGCAATAATTGTCCTCAATATATGCATATGATGGTTGAAGTTTAGATGGCTCACTGTCTTCCTAAACACACTTAGGTCTTCCATTTTCTGGTGGAATGGAGAGGAGCACTCTATCAATCAGAGTTCTTCGTTCCAAGTAATGAAAGACTGGCTGATGTACAAAGGAGAAGGATTTTTTAAAGGATTTCCGAGTAGTTTCCAGAATCCCCAGAAACTATAGAGAAACAGGCTAGGGAAACACAGGAATAAGCTAGGGAAACACAGGAATAAGAGAAGCGAGGTAGCAACCAAGAGCACAATGGAAATGAGGTCATAGGCCAGACTGATGGGGTCACCACCACACCAGCGACTGAGCTGTGGAACCTGTGCATTTCTGCCCACCCTCCCCACTGCCACCATCACCCCAGACTGGTTTCTCCACTAGCCTCAGGTATTCCCTCAGGATTCAAAGAATGGTCCCAGCGAGATCCAGCACTCAAGCCTTAGCTGCAAGTCAGGTTGGGGGACATGCATCTGGGCTTTTCAGCTTCTACCATGGAAGGCAATCTCTGCCACAGGACATCCCCAGGTGTAGGAAAGGGTGCAGATCCAGAAAAGTTAGCCAGCTCTCTAGAGAGGCAAATAAATAAACCCTTGTCAACAGCAAGTAAGATATTTGAGCAACTTAAATACATGTATGTCTACATAAACTAAAACTCTCTGACCATGACTGACAATGAAAGCTATACAATACTCAAATGAATCTCAAGAATTTAATAAGAGTGTGGAAGTCCATTTTAGCATGATACATATAATTAACTAGGAGGATCTGTATGAAAACATTTATACTGCTACCTTTGGGTGATGGGAAAAGAGTAATTTTGAAAAAATATATGATTCACTTTATAATTTTCTCCCACTCATATGCCCCTATACATATTACATGTGTAAAAATTTTTTACCAAAATAACAATTAAATATCTTCCTAATTCTACTGATAACTTTTATGATTCCAAAAAGTTAAACAACAAATGGTCCTTTCTTTAAAAAAAAAAAAAAAAAAAAAACACAGGGAGCAATATGGCAGAGAAGTAGGAGACCTAAATATCATCAGGTCCCAGTTCAGCTAGATAGTTATCAAACCATTCTGAACACCTAAAAACTCAACAGGTGACCAAAGAGAAGAAGAGCAGCAATTCTAGGAACAAAGAAGCGACCACTTTCTGGTAGGACATGTGGAGAAGTGAATCCAAGGCAATATACGGTAAGATAGAACATGGGGGAGGGGCTGGCTTCCAGCAAGTGAGAGAGCAGCGGAGCACAAAATCAGAACTTTTAGAAGTCTGCTCCACTTAGGGATGTCACTCCAGAGGCTAAGTGGGGTGGAGCCCTCGCTGGGACAGTGTGGTCTCAGGACCCACGGGGACACAAAAAGACCAGGGGTGTCTGAGTGTGGTGGAGCTCCCAGGTATCAGAGCAGGGAAGCTGGTTGCAGAGACAGAGCCAAGGAGTGGACTATCAGCTCAGGGTCACCTTCAACCATGATCTGAGGCACAGTCAGGCCACTTCTCTTCAAGTAGGCACCCCACAAGTGGCAGATCTGGGGAGGCTCCCTCTTCCCTCCCCCAGGATGAGCGGCATGGGAGCACACTGCAGGAATATGCTGGGTTTGGAGACTACTAATGGGGCTGTGGACCAGAGATAGAAACATTTGGTCATAGGCCAGGTGAGCACAGAGTGCGACCAGAGACGAGGGAGATGGAAGTGATTGACTGCTTTTCTCTGGAGATGCATTGAGGAGTGGGGCCCTGAGCGCTTGGCTCCTACAAGGCCAAAGATTGAGAGGTTACCAGATTCATTCCTTCCTTCAAAGCTGTATGGAAAGCACTCAAGGAACAAAAGCTACCAAGAACAAAACTGAGCAGATTACTTAGCCTGGACCCCAGCAAGGGCAGTGCAATTCCACCTTGGGCAAAGACATTTGAGAATCAATGCAACAGGCCCCTCCCCCAGAAGATCAACAAGAACATCCAGCCAAGACCAAGTTCACCGATCAATGAGAACAGCAAAGCTTCAGAGTTACAGGACTAAAGCAGATAGAATTCATGGCTTTTTTCCCAAGATTTTTAGTCTTTCAAAGTTAAATTTTTTTAATTTTATTTTTTTCTTAGTCTACTTTTTTAATTTTTCCACTTTCCTATTTTAATGTTTTTTAACTATTTTATCTTATCAAAGCCTTTTTAAAAATCTACTTCAATTTTCAATTTATAATCATATTCTATCCGTTCAGTTTACTTAGCCTTATTTTTTGTGTACATATAGGTTTTTCTTTCTTTTAAATTCTGGGATACATTTTCTTCTAATAGGTCAAAATATACCCCAAATCTAGTGCATGGCGTTGTTCTATTCTCCAGCCTGATCACATTCTTTCCTCTTTTTTTCTCCTTTTTTCAACCAACTTATCTTTTTAATTCCTTTTTTAGAATCTTTTTCTAATTTTCAGGACACCTGGGTGGCTCAGTCAGTTAGGTGTCTGCCTTCAGCTCAGGTAATGATTCCAGGGTCCTGGGATCAAGTCCCACATCGGGGTCCTTGCTCAGCAGGGAGCCTGCTTCTGCCTCTGCCTCCTGTTCTCCTTGCTTGTGTTCACTCTCTTCCTCTCTCTCTGACAAAAAAAATAAATAAAATTTTTAAAAAATAATCTTTTTAAATTTTCATCTTTATAGTCATATTCTGCCCTTCATCATGTTTCCTCTTATTTTTATATATATATAAGTTTTTCTTTCCTTAAAATTCTGGGAGGCAGTTTCTTCTAACAGGCCAAAATACACTCAAAATCAAGTATGTGGCTCTGTTCCATTCACCAGTCTAATATATATATATATAATAGATTTATATCTATATAGATATATGTACTATATATAACATAATATAAATATAATATATATTAGATATAGGTATATGTATTATATATAATATATATTAGATGGTAATATATTTATATATATTAGACTGGTGAATATGTATATATTAATTTTTTTAATCCTTTCTTCCCCTGCCCCCACCAGTTTCAGGTCTCTTCCTATTTGGTTAGTGTATATTTTTCTGGGTCCGTTGCTACCCTTTTAGTATTTTGTTCTCTCACTAATCTATTTTTATCTGGATAAAATTACAAGGCAGAGAAACTCACCTCAAAATAAAAGAACAAGAGGTAGTACTGACAGCTAGGGACCTAATCAATACGGACATCAGAAACATGTCAGAACTAGAGTTCAGAATGACGATTATCAAGGTGTTAGCTGGGCTCGAAAAAAAATATGGAAGATACTAGAGAATCCCTTTATGGAGAAATAAAATCCCTTTCTGGTGAAATACAAGAACTAAATCTAACCAAGTAAAATCAAAAAAGCTATTAAAGAGGTGTAATAAAAAATGGAAGCTCTTGGGGCACCTGGGTGGCTCAGTGGGTTAAATCCTCTGCCTTCAGCTTAGGTCATGTTCTCAGGGTCGTGGGATCAAGCCCCGTATTGGGCTCTCTACTCAGCAGGGAGCCTGCATCCCTCTCTCTCTCTGTCTGCCTCTCTGCCTACTTGTGATCTCTCTCTCTCTCTCTCTCTCTCTGTCAAATAAATAAATAAAATCTTTAAAAAGAAGAAGAAGAAGAAGCTCTTACTGCTATCTTAAATGAGGAAGAAGAGAGAATTAGTGATATAGAAGACCAAATGATGGGGAATAAAGAAGACGAGTAAAAGAGAGATAAACAACTACTGGACCACGAGGGTAGAATTTGAGAGATATGTGATACCATAAGATGAAACAATATTAGAATAATTGGGATCTCAGAAGAAGAGAGAGAGGGGCAGAAAATATATTGGAGCAAATTATAGCAGAGAATTTCCCTAATTTGGCCAAGGGAACAAGCATCAAAATCCAGGAGGTACAGAGAACCCCACTCAAAATCAATGAAAATAGGTCCACACCCCATCATCTAATAGTAAAACTTACAAGTCTCAGTTACAAAGAGAAAATCCTGAAAACAGCTTGGGACCAGAGGTCTGTAACATAAAACAGCAGAAATATTAGATTGGCAGGAGACCTATCCACAGAATTGGCAGGCCAGATAGGAATGCATGATATATTCAGAGCACTAAATGAGAAAAATATGCAGCCAAGAATACGATATCCAGCTAGGCTGTCATTGAAAATAAGAGAGATAAAAAGCTTCCAAGACAAACAAGAGCTAAAAGAATTTGCAAACACCAAACCAGCCTGACAGGAAAGAATGAAAGGGGTCCTCTAAGCAAAGAGAGAGCCTAAAAGTAACAGATCAGAAAGGAACAGAGACAAATATACAGTAATAATCACCTTACAGGCAATAAAACAGCCCTAAATTCATATCTTTCAATAGTTACCCTGAATGTTAAATGGCCTAATGCCCCAATCAAAAGACACAAGATATCAGAATGGATAAAATAACGAGACCCATCGGTATGCTGTCTACAAGAAACTCATCTTAGACCCAAAGACACCGCAAGATTTAAAGTGAGGGGGTGGAAAACAATTTATCGTATGAATGGACATAAAAAGAAAGCTGGAGTGGCAATCCTTATAGCAGGTAAATTAGATTTTAAGCCAAAGACTATAATAAGAGATGAGGAAGGACACTATATCATACTAACAGAGTAGGTCCAACAAGAAGATCTAACAATTTTAAATATCTATGCCCCTAACATGGGAGCAGCCAATTACATAAACCAATTAATAACAATATCAAACAAACACATTGACAATAATACAACAATAGTAGGGGACGTTAACACCCCCTGACTGAAATGGACAGATCATCTAAGCAAAAGATCAACAAGGAAGTAAAGGCTTTAAATGACACACTGGACCAGATGGACATCACAGATATATTCAGAACATTCCATCCCAAAGCAAAAGAATACACATTCTTCTCTACTGCACATGGAACATTCTCCAGAATAGATCACATCCTGGGTCACAAATCAGGTCTCAACAAGTACCAAAAGACTGGGATCATTCCTTGCATATCTTCAGACCACAATGCTCTAAAACTAGAACTCAACCACAAGAGGAAAGTTGGAAAGAACTCAAATACATGGAAGCTAAAGAGCATTGTACTAAAGAATGAATGGGTCAACCAGGAAATTAAAGAATATTTTTTTTAAAAATTCATGGAAACAAATGAAAATGAAAACAAAAGTGTTCAAAATCTTTGGGATATAGCAAAGGCTGACCTGAGAGGAAAGTATATAGCAATACAAGACTTTCTCAGAAAAAAAGAAAGTTCTCAAGTACACAACATAACCCTACACCTAAGGAGCTGGAGAAAGAACAGCAAAGAAAGCCTAAGCCCAGCAAAAGAAGAGAAATAACAAAGATCAGAGCAGAAATCTATGAAATGGGAACCAAAAGAACTACGAGCTAACTGTTTGAAAGAATTAATAAGATTGATAAACCCTGGCCAGACTTATCCAAAAGAAAAGAGAAAGGACCCAAATTAATAAAATCATGAATGAAAGAGAAGAGATCACGACCAACACCAAAGAAATGCAAACAATTATAAGAACATATTATGAGCAACTACATACCAGCAAATTTGACAATTTTGAAAAAATGGATGCATTCCTAGAGACATATAAACTATCAAAACTGAACCAGGAAGAAATAGAAAACCTGAACAGACCCATTACCAGTAAGGAGATTGAAGCAGTCATCAAAAATCTCCCAACAAACAAGAGCCCAGGGCCAGACGGCTTCCCACAGGAGTTCTACCAACCATTTAAAGAAGAATTAATACCTATTCTCATGAAAATGTTCCAAAAATAGAAATGGAAGGAAAACTTCCAAACACATTTTATGAGGCCAGCATTACCTTGATCCCAAATCCAGACAAAGACCCCACCAAAAAGGAGAATTACAGACCAATATCCTTGATGAACATGGATGCAAAAATTCTCACCAACATACTAGCCAATAGCATCCAAAAGAACATTAAAAGGATTGTTCACCATGACCAAGTGGGATTTATTCCTGAGCTGCAGGGTTGGTTCAACATCGCAAATCAATCAATGTGATACATTAATAAAAGAAAGAACAG
>CM052799.1:117671130-117700350 GCA_028533885.1 Nasua narica
AAGAAAAAGTCAAACTCTCACTCTTTGCAGATGATATGACACTTTATGTGGAAAACCCAGACTCCACTCAAAAACTGCTAGAACTCATACAGGAATTCAGTCAAGTGTCAGGATATAAAATCAATGCACAGAAATCAGTTGCATTTCTACACACCAACAGCAAGACAGAAGAAAGAGAAATTAAGGAGTCAATCCAATTTACAATTACACCCAAAACCATAAGATACCTAGGAATAAACCTAACCAAAGAGGCAAAGAATCTGTACTCAGAAAACTGTAAAGTACTCATGAAAGAAATTGAGGAAGACACAAAGCAATGGAAAAACGTTCCATCCTCATGGATTGGAAGAACAAATATTGTGAAAATGTCTATGCTACCTAAAGCAATCTACACATTTAATGCAATCCCTATCAAAATACCATCAATGTTTTTCAAAGAAATGGAACAAATAATCCTAATACTTATATGGAACCAGAAAAGACCCTGAGTAGACAGAAGAATGTTGAAAAAGAAAACCAAAGTGGGTGGCATCACAATTCCAGACTTCAAGCTCTATTACAAAGCTGTAATCATCAAGATAGTATGGTACTGGCACAAAAACAGACACATAGATCAATGGAACAGAAGAGAGATCCAAGAAATGGACCCCCAACTCTATGATCAATTAATCTTCCACAAAGCAGGAAAGAATGTCCAATGGAAAAAAGACAGTCTCTTCAACAAATGGTTTGGGAAAATTGGACAGTCACATGCAGAAGAATGAAACTGGACCATTTCCTTACACCACACGCAAAAATAGCCTCAAAACGGATAAAAGACCTCAATGTGAAACAGGAATCCATCCAAAGCCTTGGGGAGAACACAGGCAACAACCTCTTCAACCTCAGCTGCAGCAACTTCTTCCTAGACACATTGCAAAAGGCAAGGGAAGCAAAGGCAAAAATGAACTATTGGAACTTCATCAAGATCAAAAGCTTTTGCACAGCAAAGGAAACAATCAACAAAACCAAAAGACAACTGACAGAATGGGAGAAGATATTTGCCAATAACATATCAGATAAAGGGCTAGTGTCCAAAATCTACAAAGAACTTATCAAAGTCAACACCCAAAGAATAAATAATCTAATCAAGAAATAGGCAGAAACATGAACAGACATTTCTGCAAAGAAGACATCCAGATGGCCAACAGACACATGAAAAAGTGTTTAACATCACTCTCCATCAGGGAAATACAAATCAAAACCACAGTGAGCTACCACCTCACACCAATCAGAATGGCTAAAATTAACAAGTCAGGAAACGACAGATGTTGGCGAGGATGCAGAGAAAGGGGAACCCTCCCAGACTATTGGTGGGAATGCAAGCTGGTACAGCCACTCTGGAAAACAGTATGGAGGTTCCTCAAATGTTGAAAATAGAGCTACCCTAGGACCCTGAAATCACACTACTAGGTATTTACCCTAAAGATACAAACGTAGTGATCCGAAGGGGCACATGCATCCAAAAGTTTACAGCAGCAATGTCCACAATAGCCAAACTATGGAAAGAACCTAGATGTCTATGAACAGATGAATGGATAAAGAAGGTGTGGTGTGCAATAGCCAAGCTATGGAAAGAACCTAGATGTCCATCAACAGATGAATGGATCAAGAAGATGTGGTATATATATTCAATGGAATACTATGCAGCCATCAAGAGAAACGAAATCTTGCCATTTGCAACGATGTGGATGGAACTAGAGGGTATTATGCTAAGCGATATAAGTCAGTCAGAGAAAGATAATTATCACATGATCGCTCTGATATGAAGAATTTGAGAGGCAGGGCAGGGAGTTATGGGGGGGTGGGGGAGAGAAATGAAACAAGATGGGATGGGGAAGGAGACAAACCATAAGAGACTCCTAAACTCACGAAACAAACTAAGGGTTGCTGGGAGGTGGGGGGGGGGGGGGATAGGGATATGGACATTGGGGAGGGTATGTGCTATGGCAAATGCTGTGAAATGTGTAAGCCTGATGATTCACAGACCTGTACCCTGGGGTAAATAATACATTATATGTTAATAAAAAAATTTAAAAAAAAAAGAAGGTGTGGTGTGTGTGTGTGTATGTATATATATACACACACACAATGAAATACTATGTAGCCATCAAAAAAAAAAAGAAATCCTGCCATTTGCAACATCGTGGATGGAACTAGACAGTATTATGCTAAGCAAAATAACTCAGAGAAATAATTATATGATCTCAATGGTATGTGGAATTTGAGAAATAAGAGAATTTGAGAGGATCATGGGGGAAGGGTAAAAAAATTAAATGGGATGAAACCAGAGAGGGTGACAAACCATAAGAGACTCTTAATTTCAGGAAAGAAACTGAGAGTTGCTGGGGGTAGGGAGGTAAGGATGGGGTGGCTGGGTTATGGACATTGGGGAGGGTATGTGCTATGGTGAGTCTATGAATTGCGTAAGACTGATGATTCACAGACCTGTACCCTTGAAGCATATAATACATTATATATTAATAAAAAATAAAAAATAATTTAAAAACAAAAAAAACATTAGGCTTTTTATGACATGTATACACACAACAAAACCTTTTACATGCTAGCTTTACTTTCATAGTTTTTCTTTATCATGTTCAGTTAGCCAGCATGTAGTACATCATAAGTTTTTGTTGTAGTATTCTTGTTTTATAAACTTAATTCATGTTTTTCCACAAATAATTTCCTTAAAAAGTAAAATTCTTAAAATTATTATTTCAAAGACTTATTTATTTGAGAGAGAGCGCACAAGAAAGCGTGTGTGGTAGCAACGGGAGGGGCGGAGGGAGAGAGAGAATCTGAGGCAGACTGTGCTGGGCTGAGATCATGACCTGAGCCAAAACCAAGAGCCAGATCCTTAACCAACTATGCCACTCAGGCACACCCCCCCCTTTTAAATTATTTTTAAAAGGAAGGGGCGCAGCTGTGATTCAGGTGGTTCGCTTGTCAAAACAGGCTCTTTTCTTTATTTTCCTCATTACCACTTCGTACATTTCCTTTCAGACCAACTTTATTGCCATCAATTGCAGTTGCCTACAGCTTTCTACTGCTCTTGTTCCTGGAGGGTTAATTCGTTGGGTTTGTTGGCACTCTTTCCTTCTTTTCCTCAAATACCCAAGCCCTCTACCCCTTAATTTTGCTAGTTGATTCTGTGCCCAGTCACTATTTATAACTGGACATAATCCCAGATTCAGACAGCTGGTCTGGTTCTGAGATTGTGATCCCATTTGGTTTTACCACATAAGACCCTGGACCACAAACACGTGAAGGGCTGGTGTATGCACTAAGAAGTTTAATAAGTGTAAACCCTATGTGCAGAATCGTGGGCCCTACATTGTAAAGTTTGCATACCACAATTTAAGAAAGAAGGAATTTATAGTTCAGCTAGGAGTACCTGGGGCATTTTTTAGGCAGGGTTGCAGCTTCCCCTCCAATCAGGCAGGCTCCTAGCATCCTGTAAGCAGACTTTGATGGGTCCTATTATTTCTTTCACTTGGGGCGTCCTCCCTGAAACTCTCCACCAGCCTAAGGCCTACACATTGCTCAAAGAACAGTTCAAATGCTGCCTTTTTCCTGAGGGATGTACACAGGTGTAGCTAAAAATAAAAAGGGGGTACACAAACCTTAAAGACAAGCATAAATAATAACCATAGGTACCACTGCTACCAAGTACCAGACCTACTCCTCATATCAACCTTACAAGCATGGATTGATTACACCTACCTACCATATTATAGATTCTGTAACCTCCAAAGTCCATATAGCCTCTGCCTTAGAGAATTTTCAGTCTGATAGAATCAAATACAGATTTCCCCTGCTATCTGAAAGCAAAGTATTCCTATAAAATCTTTCATTAAGCCAAAATGGCTGTAAAGCAAAGAAACAATTACCATTAATTTACAAGAAAACTTTGTTAGTATTTCCAGACCCAAAAACTAACTCTTAGGCTTTTCTGATACCTTTGAGCACATCTTGCTACCAGATGCACACAATACATCCAGATAAAGCAAAGATGCTGGCAGACACAGGACGAAGCCATGGCGGCTTGAGGCCAAGAGGCGGAGTGCAGTCCCAGGGCAGGAGATGGGCGGGCTGCTCTCGCTGCTAGCGCTGTGCTGCCTCTCCCACAGCTCCAGCTGGACAGCTCGGCTCTTACAAAGTAATGCTGAGTAATGCGTTTCACCTTTTGTCATAAAATCGAAAACCCTTTTGGGATTTCTTTCAGTTAGAAAACAGGCACAAATGTAGGTCTTTCATCAAAGTGAAGAGGTATAATGGGAACCTTGAAACGTAGGGATATCTTATATACAAAAGTAGTTCAACATAAGGAGCTGAGTACAGAGAGAAAGGGAAAGTTTGCCTGGAGAACCAGAGTTTATCACCGGCTGGATTTAGAGGAAGGCTTCTGCAAGGAGGCCCAATCCACAGATAAGGAAACTGAGAATCACAGACTAGTAATTGGTGGAGCCAGAAACCAGACAAGACAGGTCTCACTGAGCATAATGGGAAGTGGACATTTTCATCTGAATTTCCAACACCAAATGTATTCATTTGCTAGGGCTACTATAACAAATTTCCAAACTTCGTGGCCCATAACAATAGAAATGTATTTCTATCCACAGTTCTGGAGACCAGACACCTAAAATTGAGATGTCAACAGGCCCGGGCCTTTCTGGAGTCTGAGAGAAAGATCTGTTCCGTGTTTCTCTCCTGGCTTGTGGTAGGTGCTGGCAGTCCTTGTGCTCCTGGGTTTGTAGATTTATCGTTCCATTCTCTGCTTCCACCTTCTCCTGGCCTTTCCTCCATGTTTCTCCTTTGTGTCTGTGTGTCTTAAATTCCCCTCTCCTTTCTCTTATAAAGACACCAGTCACATTTAGGGCCTACTCTAAATTCAAGAGTATCTCAAGAACCTTCACTTAATTACACTGCAAAGACTCTATTTCCAAATAAGGTCACGTTCACAGGTGCCTGGAGTTAGGACTTGCACTTAACCTTTGGGTGGACACTATTCAACCCAGTACACAAGGCGTATTGTTTTTCAAGCCTGTTCCAACTTTTACTTCTTGGCTAAAGGCCTCAAATTCACCAGGGATTTGTGGAGAACTTCAGAGTATGTGCACAGCTTTGGGTACGCGGGCCATCTGCCAGAGCACCAGGGACAAGGGGGAGCTTACCAAGATGCACTATGGCTATCTCATTCCCTTCCTCTCTCTGTTACATTTCTTGCCAGTCTGTCGGTTCCTTGCTTATCCCACCTAGCAGCAGCACTTCAAGCTAGCTGCATCATTAGCCTTCCTGGTTTATTTGCTGACCATTTCTGACAATAATTGAGAGCATGGGGTTTTGTACTCCCCTCTCCAAGTCAAATCAGGCCCCTCTGGAGGCTAAGCTCCCCTCGTTCACGGCTCACCACCTGGCCAAATTATCACATGATAGAACTACAGAAGGAGCAGCCCACACTCTCGTTGCTTATACTTGAAGCTCAGCAGTTCTCATTAAATAAACACTTACCAGTTTGTTGTATGTCCTTAGTCAATTTTCGGGTTTCTAAAATGGTTGTTTTTGATAGTATTATCCAATTTTTTCACTGTTTGGGGGGAAGAGGATTTGCTTTACGTGTCACTCTACCATTGCAAAAGCTTCACTCCTCAGTCTCCAGGTATTAACTTTAAAAAGAGCCATCACCACATTACAATTGTACTGTCATTAGTGGAAGGAAAGAAGTCTCCAGAAATGCACACTCTGCACACTTAGGCTGGGACTGGATAGAGCAGGAATGGACAACAATTTAGTTTCTCTTTTCCTTCAAGCATGTTTATTGTCTACATTTCTCAATATCTCAATAGTGAAAGAAAAGGGTAGAATCGCCTAAGCTTATATTTTACAGAATAAAAGGAGGAGTCCGAAATCTACATAGAATAATCCATCCATCAAGATGCAAATTGCTACAGCAATTGCAGATTACTCTGTATGCCCAGAGAAAAATACTCGCCTGTTATTATTATCCATGGACCATATTGATTCACTTTAAATATTTATGAATTTTTTTACGTATAAATCTATAAACCTGTTATTATGAAGTTTCTGTAGCTCTTCTTTCTCTGACTAGGAAGCCAAGTCATTGAAAACCACTGCTATTTATAATACGGTCCAGCTCCAAGGTGATAAATGTAATCAGTTATTATCGACTTCAGGCTCTTAAGGTACAAAGTCTATTTTCATCTATTCTTTCACCTGCACATTCCCATAAACAGAACCACAAGATATTCCTTCTTCAGATGCTATAAGCCGGTAGCCTCTGGATGAGGAATAGGTTTTATTTAGCTCTTATTATAACTTTTTAGATATGGAGCTAACAATTAAAAATGTACATGTTTCATATAAAAATATAAGTACCTGAATTTCCTTTACTTTTTTTCTTTTGAGAAAAAATCTTGTGATAGCAAACCTGAAAATGTCTACCCATTTTAAGCAAGGCAAGCAACCTTCAATATGGAATCCCCACCGGTCCCAGTAGTCTCCTTAACAATAAGAACCAGTATCAGCTACCACTATTCATTTCACTTGCATTATTTTCCTTTCTATGGTAGAAAAATATTTCCTCTAAAAATGTCTATTTTCAATGGGAATTAAAAACAGAAACTAAGAAGGCTGTTTGATTATCCTTTGCCCAGTCCTGCTCACTTCATAATGCTCCTCTCTGGCCCTGTCTGGACATTTGAGTTTGTGTTTACCACTGTTTATTCCACTTATTATTTGGGTTAAAACCAAATAATCTCTTGAAAAAAAAATAATTCAAGATTGTGGGGTTCTTGTTTATCAGGATGGCCTATGCCAGAACAGAATCACGAAACTGTCCAAAGGTAAATTGATTATATAGTCTAATAGTTACATGCCCAGATTGTAGAGCCAGCCAGATACTTGAGTTCGAATCCTGGCTTTGCCATTATGGATTTTGTGGTCTTGGGCAAATGATTTAAGTCTCTGAGATTCAGCTGCCCCTTTGGTAAAATGAGGATAATAATAGCATCTACCTTGTAGGGTCATTTGAGGGCAGAATTAAGTGCTCAGAATGGTGCCTGGTAAGTAGTAAATGTTACTTACATTATAGAACCAAACTAAAACGGAGTCACTTACGTCAAGGACAAAATGGAAATGTTCGACACAAGTACATAAAAAAGGCTATTCCTTTAGATGATTACAGCTCTTCTCAGAAATCATCAGATGACACCAACCAATCCTCAAACACCAAATCTGTTCATGCCATCTCTGAACTTGTCATCCTGACTCAGTTACCCTGATCCAAATAAGAAAGACCACTAGACAAACAATTAGCTGAAAAAGTCAAGTAACTTCCATGTTTATCCTATGAAATCTCATAGTCTGTGAGCAATTTAGAACTCACTGCTCCCATAGTCTTGAGTTTCCAAGCTTGCAGGCCAAAAGCCTTGCAATAAACTCATCATTCTGCTTTGTTTTATTCAGTAAACAGAGTTTGGTTTTTGACAATGTGTTCATTATTATTATTACAAAAAAGGAACTGTCCCTATAAACATTTCCACCTTGTCCAGTGTCAAATGTAGACAGATAATTTGCCTGGATAAATCAGGTCCTAATTTTTTTTAACCTTATAAAGCAGGTAGTAGAGCTCAGGTCCTAAAATGTCTAAATATCTACATCAGCTCTCCAAATTCCTCACTTTGCCTACATATTCTAATTTAAAAATAACTTGTTTAAAAACAATAACAATTATATTATATTATTTATTTATTTATTTATTTGACAGAGAGAGAGAAGCACAAGCAGGGGGAGCAACAGGCAGAGGGAGAGGGAGAAGCAGGCTCTCTGCTGAGCAAGGAGCCCGATGCGGGGCTTGATCCCAGAACCCTGGGATCCTGACCTGAGCCAAAGGCAGATGTTTAACCAACTGAGCCATCCAGGTGCCCCTAAAAACAACAATAATTATGTCTTCAACAAGAAGTTTCCCTCATGGGTCTATAAATATTGATGTTCCATCTAACTAGAAGTTCCTTGAACTCACATTTCTACCTCTGACTCTTTCCCTTCCAAATTGAAGTGCTTACAACAAACTTCCTTCTCATTGCCCCAAAACTTCTACTTGGATAGTGAGGGACTTATGGATGGCAGGGTGTGGGTGTGATATGGGGCAAGGAAAGGAAAGAAAATAAATCATGTACCTAATATAAAGGAATACACAAAGCACCGATTGTAATTTTATAAAGAGAACCTAGGCAACTATTATATTGTCACATACACATTCCATAAATGCACTAAGGGGAAATACGTTGACATGACTATCATTGAATAAAGTATAATGAGTCCTAATGATCTCTCTGGAAGCAACCTATATGCTGAAATACTACCAGCAAGACAGGGAGATCCTTGCACTTCAGCCCTAACCCACACATGAAAAAAAATCTTCCTAGGTCATTTCAGTTCCCAAAGGCTCTACTTTCAACTCTAGGGCAATTTATGAGATCTACTGGAGACTCTTAGGGCAAAGCAAGACATTATATTGACTGATTGGAGCAATCAAGTCAAAATAACCACATCAAAATGTAAAAGTATTTTTTTAATTATCTAGTAATGTGACCCTACAAATATTCCTCATCTTCACTCCAATCCTGGGGTTCAGGGATAAAGGGTAAACTTCAGGAATGAGACATCTCATATAACAATAATTTTTTTTTCTTCTAAAAGTTTAATGGTTCCTAGAAAGTTAACCAATTTAGATGTTCTCAATGCTTCCATGGAAATAGAGAGGGTGCTATAATGGGTAGTTTTGAGTTTCAAATGTGGCCACTAAAAAAGACATTAATAAAACAATGAACATCAAGTTCCTGCCATATAACAAGTATTATAAGTATATACTTATAACAAGTATAAGTCCAGGGGTCAAATCAAGAACGAACTTTTCCTACCCCACCCTGTCCAACAAACCGTCCCTGCTTCCAAACTCATTGCCCACATTAAATTCACCTTTTCATAAAACTGAATTAAGCCCTGCTGGATTAAATAATTAAGGATGACTGGAAAAGAAACAAAATATATTTTTCTGCTTTTAAAGTATTTCCTTGGAAAATAAAATATACCCACAAAACTATTAAAAAAAAAAATACACACATACATGAGCAGAGCAGAATAAGGGTCCCATGTATTTTTGGACCAGTGCAAGCTTTGGACCAAGCAAGACTGAGGGAAATAAAGGGGAGAGCGAAAGGTCAAAGACTAGAATCTAATCCTGAATGCTGACACCCTGCCTGTGTAACCCTGCACAGAACTCTGACCCATTCTTGGACCAGTAAGTGAGATGACTAGATTACATTTAAAAAATTTGTTTTAGCTCTGACAAAAACTTAATACCAAGAATACCAAAGACTTTCGAAAGTCTTGTTGCTGTATTTCCATAATTGTTGTTTAAAATTATTAGGCGAATCCTGAGATTTTTCAGTTCAGTGGTATTTATTACAACAGGCTTCTTCTATCATATCCCAAACTGAACCTTTAAATATACACAGTATATATAGTAAAGAACCTATTTGTACAAGGTAGAATTAAACATAGAAACTTCTAGAGGTTTAACCTGAGAAAGAGGGGAGATGGTATGTTTACAACTACAAACCTTCTCTAGAAAAATACACAAACATACATTTTGCACACAATTTTAGAAGATTAACAAGCCCTTAGATTAAATTTTAAGAAAAACTGTAATTTGAAGATGGGAAGTAAGGGGCAGGGGTGGATTACCTAATGAGAGCTTCCTAGCCAGTGGAGAAAAAGGGTATCTATGTAGTATGTTGCTTAAAATCTAAAGGCATTGTATTTGACAGCCACTTTATGATATAATAAAGCTTAATACAGCTGGTCTCCAGCTAAAATTCAGAACTCTTGAATCTACAAGGCAAATCCAGCATTTTAGTCATAAGTAAGCTTTTGAAAACATTAACAGAATATTTTCATTCATTCATTCTGAAAAGGAAACGCTGTTCATTTTCATTCAAAGATCAGCTTCCTTTTCATTCTTAAAAGACACACACACACACACACAAGCACGCACACACACCTGAAATAAGGCATGATGAGATGCCCTCTTCTGTTTCTTGCAGTTAATGCAAGTTTTTTGAATCCCAGCAATTGGAGGATTTCATATTAAACTGTGAACACAGCAGGATTTTAAAATCCTAAAGCACTTCTATTGACCTCCAGTGACCGGAATATCTCCTTATGCAGCAGAAGTTCCTCTTTTTAAGTCCTCATTCCTCTCTCTGTGTAATAGCACACCCTGTTCCTGGCTGAGAAGAAAATAAAATTAACCTTGGGCGGGCGGCTATGCGCCTGATTTCCCTGGGCGAGTGAATGAGCTCACCAAATGTATAAATAATGTGCCCAAGTCTCCTTGTTGCTCAGGGTTGTTTTTTTGTTTTGTTTTGTTTTGTTTTTTTAATGTTCATTGCCCAGAAGCCTGGAGCACAATTCTAAACTGCTAATATGTTAATACTTTCACCAGGGCTTGATTCCAGTTGCTGAAAAAACCAATAAGATAACAGTCAACCCAGAAGGATGGCCCAAACTTCCTGTTCTTTGTTGGCAGGATTTGGATGTGCAGCTTGCAAAGTTTGACAAATTGTGCAAAGAAACAAATGTAAAAGGACAGTTCCGAGATCTAAATTGAGGTGCTGGAGCTCACTTGTTTTAATGGAACTGCCGCTGGGCTGCTGCCAATTGCATCTGGGCAGGAAGGAAATGCAAATTAAAAGGAAAAATTAGGCCATTTTAGAGCAAAGCGATTTTTCAGCAAAAGCTCAGTGCTGACACTAACGAATAAAGAAGGTATTATTTAGTGTTAAATTGGATTGATTGATTCTTTTCCTCGGTCATTCTAAACTGCTTCTTTGTCTGTTCCCTGGAGTCACCGAGGTGTTTTGATAAGGGCTCATTATTTCTGAAGACTACCAGTTCTTATCTTTGTTACTTCATACCACCTCCTTTTTTTTTTTTTAAAGATGTAATTATTTTAGAGATGGGCAGGGGAAAGGGAGAGGGAGAGAAAGAGAATCCCAAGCAGACTCTGCACAGAGTGTGGAGCCCAGTGCTGGGGCTCTATCTCCCAACGCTGAAATCATGACCTGAGCCAAAATCCAGAGTCGAAGCTTACTGGACTGGGCTACTGAGGTGCCCCCATGCAATCTCTTTTCATCTCACTTGACTACAGAAAGGGATTTCGTCCTCATGTAAGACCTGTACACTTGACTGAAGTCAAAGCTAATTTCTTTTTTTTTTTTTTTTGCCTTTTCATCATCTTCAAAACTGAACAAAGTACTCTGATCTAGAAGATGAAAGTTTGGAATCAGAGCTGAATTTTAGACATCTACTACTTACCAGTCCCAAGGACTTGAGATCCCTCCACTGTAAGAGACAGAATTACCTATTTCAGTTAGATCATCAGGTGGCTCTTAGGATAAAGTAAATTACATATGGAAATGCACTTTGATACTATTCTTTGCACTTATTATTTATTAACTCTCTTAATCCTCACAACTTTATAAAGATAGTTTTAGCCCTGGTTTATAGGTAACGGAGGCAGAGAGGTTAAGTCACTTGCCCAAGGTCTCCCAGCTACTACATGGAAACTCTGAGATTCAGACCCAGTTAGTCTGGGTGCAGACTAACCATCTTTACACATACCGCCTTCCAGTATGGATCTCAAGTGTTGTTATGCATTCATTTATTCGTCACCTCTGTATTGACTGTCTACCATATGCCCCACACTCTCTGATTACAATTGGAAAATGACCAAATCAATGAGATTTTTATCACTTTTTGTTTTCACCCTCTTCATTCTTCACCCTCCAGGAAATAAAGAGAACAGGGCATAGGAAGAAGAAAGAAAACTCAAAACCCATCGTTAAGAATCTTTTGAAAATAATCACACAGAATCTTAAGATGCTGTTTTTGAGTTGAGAAGACCTCTCTGTGGCATAGACTCACCTACCATCGATAGGAAGGAAGAGTTGGGGGTGAGGAAGGCAATGATGCACAGCACACAGTGTCCCCTCTACAGGCAGGTGTGGAGAGGGAAGGCTGCAAAAGCACAAAGTAAGTCTGGACCAGGGTCTTCAGCTCACTGAACAGAAGAATCACATAATGGCACACCTTGAAGCCCTAGCCATCTGAGCCTTAGCCTTCTCCACTAGGGCCACCGCAGGGCCCAGGGAGACATCTGTGAACACGCTTGCTGGACTGTGAAGGGCTCTATAATGTTAGAGGTAAAGACCAGGCAACTTGCAACGAGTGACCCCCCCCCCCCCAGCTTCAACAAGAACTCCAGAATTGGCAGCTCTATACAGGAGACATAGACACGATATTTAATTTTTTTCAAGGAGGATGAAAATCTCAGGGTTGTTTATAATTATTTAAAAAGGTAGCCATTACAAAAAGGATAATTAACACTTTTTTTTATATATTTTTTTTAAGATTTTTATTTATTTATTAGAGAGAGAGAGAGACTGAGAATGAGAAGGGAGAAGGTCAGAGGGAGAAGCAGACTTCCCGCAGAGCCGGGAGTCCGATATGGGACTTGATCCCGGGATTCCGGGATCATGACCTGAGCCGAAGGCAGTTGCTTAACCAACTGAGCCACCCAGGCGCCCGATAATTAACACTTTTAATGCTATTAAGGCTTTCTCTTCCAAAGCAATCTTCTCCAAGAACTTCAAATAAGTTTGACCTCATTAGTTAATCACCTTCTCCCATGGTAAAGTCATTGTGATTAGTTATCTATTTTTAAGAAAGGGAAAATTCAAACAACACAAGAATATATGGAACCGTAATATAATAACAAATTTATATTTTATTTTCATGCCCAGTTTCTCACACAGAGCTCCAAAAATCCTAGTAATTTACTGAGTGATAGGGGTGAGAGAAGTGTCTTGTTATTCAAAATAAGCCCCTTCCAACCCTACCCCAGTTTGTGCTAAAGTGCTGACTGCTAGATAGCTTCGGATGACAGTTGCCAGAGGAACCAATCATGTGATTAGAAGGTTGGAATTTTCAGCCACATTCCTGACCTTTAAGGAGGAGAGAAGGGCTGGAAATTCAGTTAATCATCAATGGCCAATGATTTAATCATTCATGCCTACATAATGAAACCTTCATAAAAAACCTAGATGGTAGGATTCCAAGACCTTCCAGGTTGGTGAATACATTCATGTGTCAGGAAAGTGACACACCCCAAACGCTACTGGGATAGAAGCTCCTGCACCTAAGACTTTTCTGGATCTCACCTTATGTACCTCTTCATTAAGCTGTACATTTGTAACCTTTATAATATCCTTTATAATAAACTGGTAATAGTAAGTAAAGTTTTACTGAGTCCTGTGAGCCCTTACAACAAATTACTAAACCTGGGGAGAGGGTCATGAGAAGCCCTGACTTGTAGTCAAGTCAGATCAAAGTATGGGTTACCTGGGGACCCACTACTTGCAACTGGCATGTTAAGTTGGGGGCAGATTTATGGTACTGTGAGTTCTCTTGACTATAAGTACTTAGTATCAGAGTTGAATTAAAGTGAAGGGCATTCAGGGGCGCCTGGATGACTCAGTGGGTTAAAGCCTTTGCCTTCGGCTCAGGTCATGATCTCAGGGTCCTGGGATTGAGCCATGCATCGGGCTCTCTGCTCAGCAGGGAGCCTGCTTCCCCCTCTCTCTTTTCCTGCCTCTCTTCCTACTTGTGATCTCTCTGTCAAATAAATAAGTCTTAAAAAAAAAAAGTGTAGGACATCCAGTTGGTATTGACAGAGAACTAGAGAATTTCTTGGTGTGGAAAACCCACACATATGGTATCAGAATTGTTGACAATAAAAAGGATATTTAGGCATTTCTACACAAAGCCACAGCATTTCACCTGCCATGGAAAAGATTCCTCTATCAGGAAACATACACATTCTCTTTACTTGCAAGTATCAATTCCTTTCTGAAAATACTGGCTACAGGTAGACTCTGCCTTCTTCTATAATTGGCCCTTGTGATAAACAGTAATAGTATTAACATGGAAAGTATAACATCCTATCTCATCATACTCTTGTCCCCATCTTCTAGGACACCTAGCAAGATGAGGATCATGGATGGGTCCTATTGTTGTCATTCAGTTCTCATCACACACCACATCACACACACACACACACACACACACACAGAGTGTATGAGAGCATACACACCATTCTGACCCTGAACTTGCTGATAGTAAGCTTCACAGACATAGATGGAATGGATAAGAGGTTCCCTAAATTCACAGTAACCACTCAGAGTCCAAAAGTAATCCCAGGCTCCTGAATTCAGACATTTACTCAAACCAACAAATCCTAAATCATATCAGAAAAGTGAAAGAATAGACATAAATAACTCCAGATATTTTTTCAAAAGTAAAGTAGAGGGGTAAAAGGAGTTGTAATTACAAAATGGATAAAAAAACATGAGGCTTCATTGTCAGTGACACTTTTCTACCAAGCAGTGCTGCCATTTAAGAAGCAGAAAGATAATGAAAGTCATCAATAACATTGTGGGGCCTAGAAACTTTTCTTTAGATGGATCTATGGGGTCTAGAAAGAGGTACAACATATCAAGAGGGATAAGTCTCATCTGAAAAAGTAGCTCAAAACAGAAAGTAATTAACACACTGGTTTTCCAAGGCTTAACAAGGGCAGATGCAAGTTCTGTAGATTTAGGGGACCTATATCCTGAAGGCAAAAGAACCAACTAAGTGACATGAGATCACAGATTCTTGGAAAATGTTTTAGAGATGTAGATCCTGATTCTACTCAACATGGCTCCGTACCAATGGACTGAAAATTTCCAGTGTCCAGAAGGTTACTAGCAAGGCAGTCTTATCTTTTTAAATGCTAATTTAAAATATTTTTTTTCTTTTTACATTGGGCTGAAATCTGCCACCATATAACTCACATCAACTGAACCTATGACTTCTGCAATAATGAGAGTAAGTTTCCATGACAGGTCTTGAAAAATAAAAATAAAGACAGTTATCAGTCCCTCTACAAGCCTACTTTTCTTCAAACCAATTACGGTTCCCTTTAAAACTCAGATGGGGGGCGCCTGGGTGGATAAGTGGGCTAAAGCCTCTGCCTTGGGCTCAGGTCATGATCTCAGGGACCTGGGATGGAGCCCCGCATCGGGCTCTCTGCTCGGCAAGGAGCCTGCTTCCCCCTCTCTCTCTGCCTCCCTCTGCCTACTTGTGCTCTCTCTCTCTCTCCCTCTCTTTCTGTCAAATGAATAAATAAAATCTTTAAAAAAAAAACTCAGATGGCATGGTTTCTAGATCTCTCAAAAACCCTAGAGGCTATGTTTTGATATCAAATTTCAGTGGGCTTAAGAATACTTGAAATGCTTATTAAAGATGAGGACTACCCATCTCCCAATCCCCTGCCATGTTCTGATACAGTCAGGATATCTGGATGGGCCCTCAACCAGAATGTGTAGGTCTCCCTTCCTGCTGCAGTTAGCCTAAGGCTACACTTGAGAAAGTGCACTTGTATATCCTTACCACATTAAAGAAAGATACCACGAACTGGACAGGGTACTCCAAACTCCTTCCTACTAATTCATGGTCCAATGAGACCATCACCTCCTCTGATCTCAAGACACATGTCTATCTCCTAAGCCTCACTTCTTTGGGATAAAATATTTTGTCAATTCTGTCCTTTGAAAATATAACTGCAAGGCACATTAACTTTGATAGCTAACTGAGTATGCTTTATGTATGACCCAAATCAGAATATGAAAGTTGAATTTGGATATATATTATGATGAGAGCAGACATAATTCAAAAGCAACCTTTCAAATCCTGACTCTGGTCCTGCCAGACGGGGAAAAGTCCTGACAACCTAGGAATATTCTTACACACTGATCTCTTTCTTGTGGAAATTTTTCTTTACTATTATTATGGTTTTAGAAAGCTATTTACTATTTTAAATGTTAATCATTTTATATGCCTGTTCTTACTTTTGACCAGAGATCACCCTGTCAATATTCTTCTTATCCCTCCAATGTCACAAGTTCTGTTGAAAATTACAAGATCCTCTTCTGGGAAAAACAAAGAACAGAACAGACTATTTTCAGCTAAGGACAATCGGCAAGAGATATCATGTCCTACCCGGCAGAATAGTAAAGTGGAAAGTAGAAACTCCAGGTTCAAGTATGAGTCAGGAACAAGGTATGAAGCACTGTCTGGGCCAGATATCTGATATGCCCAACAGGAGTGAGGCCTCTCCATGAGCAAGGACAAGTGTCCATATCAGATTCAGGTGTGCTGATCTCTGATCTAAGCAGAGAAACTTTGAAAGAAACTAGTTCAAGAGCAAGTGTTGTTCAGGCACTCCAAAACAATAATGTTAATAGAAATAAGACAGAATATACCGATTATTAACATTCATAAAATAGTTTAGAGAGGTCCCATGTACCCATCAAGCAGTTTCCTTCAATGATTACAATTTATACAACTATAGTATAGTATCAAAATTAAGAAATTAATATTGGTACAAGCCACAGATCTTACTCGGATTTCACCTGTGCTTTTTTTTCCTTTTAAAAATACCTGAATTGGGGGGGGGGGGGGGGTTGCCTGGGTGGCTCAGTCGGTTAAGCATCTGTCTTCAGCTCAGGTTATGATCCTGAGGTCCTGGGACCAAGCCCCAAGTTTGGCTCCCCACATGGCAGGGAGCCTGCTTCTCCGTCTCCCTGTGCCTTGCCCTCCTCGCATGTTCTCTCTCTCAAAAATTAAATAAAATCGGGTACCTGAGTGGCTCAGTAGGTTAAAGCCTCTGCCTTCAGCTCAGGTCACGATCTCAGGGTCCTGGGATCAAGCCCTGCATCAGGCTCTCTGCTAGGCAGGGAGCCTGCTTCCCCCTCTCTCTCTGCCTACTTGTCATTCTATCTCTGTCAAATAAATAAATAAAATCTTAAAAAATATATTAAAAAAATTTAAATAAAATCTTTAAATAAATAAATAAACCTGGATTTTTTTATGTTTTTATTCAAATTCCAATTAGTTAACATACATGTAATATTAGTTTCAGGTATACAATGTAGTGATTCAACACTTCCATACATTACCCAGTAGTCATCACAACAAGTGTATTATTTCACTCATTTTATATGTACTCATTTGTGTGTGTTTCTGTGTGTGTGTGTGTGGTTTTATGTAATTTTATCATATATATAGATTTGGGTAATATTATATCATGATATATTATCATGATGATATATTATGATACCATAAGATCATATCATGATAATTTATCAAGCTTTAAATCTCCTAAATATGGTGAGATATTCTCTTTTTTTTAAGATTTTTTTAAAAGATTTATTTATTTATTTGACAGAGAGGAAAGAGATCACAGGTAGGCAGAGAGGCAGGTAGAGAGAGAGAAGGGGAAAGTAGGCTCCCCACTGAGCAGAGAGCCAGATGCGGGGCTCGATCCCAGGACCCTGAGACCATGACCCGAGCCGAAGGCAGAGGCTTAACCCACTGAACCACCCAGGCACCCCCACAAACGCAGATTTTTTAAAAGCCTGATGTCTTGCCAAAAGACTAGGAAAAGGGGAACCAAGCAAGATAGAAAACTTTTAGGCAATAACTGTTCTACTCCATCCAAACACCACAGAAAAACACCGTGGTCCCCACCCTACTTATGCCAACAAAGGCTGAGCAGGAAGCCTGGACTTCCACCCTTACCAAACACCCAATACCCCTGCCAAAGTTGTGTACAAGAAGGTAAAATAAGAACCTTGAACTTCATCCCCTCAGCCAGTAATGAGTCTCTCCTCCTGCAGTGTCAGGAGAGATCCCATGGGAGCCTAAACTTTTCCCACTCTCTCTACTGGTGTGGTGTCAGAGAAACCCTACAGATGAGGTAGGATCTTCACCACTGCCCTGGAGAATGAAAGCGATAAAGGAAAGAATCAGTGAAATAGAAAATATAGCAATAGAAATTATCATATCTGAACAACCAAAAATAAATATTTTTTAAGAAATGAACATGGTCTCAGGGACATGTGAGACTATAAAAAGAACTCAAACATTTATATCATCAGAATTGTAAAAAGAGGAGAAAGAAGATAGGGCTTAAAAAGGACTTAAGGTGGTAATGGCTGAAAACTTCCCAAATTTGGCAAAAGACATAAATCTACTGATCGAAGAAGCATTAAAATCCTAAAAAGGAAAATCCAAAGTAATCCACACCAAGACATAGCATGTCAAATTTCTGAAAAAAAAAAAAACTTTTGAAAGTAGTAAGAGAAAAAAATGCATGTTATCTATAGGAGCGAACAATTTGGGTGATAGTGTATTTTTCATTGGAAACCTTAGAGACCAGAGGAAATGATACAACATTTTGCAAATACTGAAAGAAAGAAGTGTTAACCCAAAATCTTATACCCACCAAAGATTACCTGTAAGAAGGAAAAGAAAATCAGGTCATTCCCAGGTGAAAGAAAACTAAGAGAACGTGTTACCAGCAGACCTACCTTAAATGAACAGCTAAAGAAAGTTCTTGAAACAAAAAGGAAATGATAAAAATCAGAATGTTGGAACATCAGGAGAAAAGAAAAAAATACAATAACCAAAAATATAGGTAAATATTCTGCTCTTTCATTTTCTAAGTTGTTTGAAGGTTGAAGCAAAAGTTATAACACTATCTGTTGTGGTTCTAAATCCTTGAGGAAACCATCAAGACAATTATAAATGGTGGAAGGTAAAACTGTGGGTAAGGTTTCTATACTTCCCTTGAACTAGTAAAAAGACAACACCAGTAAACTGTGGTAACTAAGGTGTTTAAAATATAATACCTAAACCAACCACCAAAAGGTTATATAAAGGAGATAGTACCAAAACACCATAGATAAATCAAATTTAAATCTAAACAACATTGAAGTAACCCACAGGAAGGTAGGAAAAGAAAAACAGAGAAACAAAAAGCAGAGAAAATAACAGAAAACAAAATAAAATGGAAGATTTAAGTCCTACCATACCAATAATTACATTTAATGAAGCGGATCTAAATACAACAATTAAAAGACAAAGACTGACAGAGTAGAGTAAAAATCATGACTTAACTATATGTTGTCAACAGGAAACTCACTTTAAATATAGCAATATAAGCATATTGAAAGTAAAAGGATGAAAAAAGTTTACCATAAAAATACTCACAAAAATATATATATACACCAAAAAAAAGCAGTAATAGCTATATGAATATCAGATAAAGAAGACTTTGGAACAAAGAAATATACTAGAGACAAAGAGAAGCATTATATAATTATAAAAGGGTCTATCCACCAAGAAGATATAGCTGCCCTAAATATAGATACACCAAACAATAAAGCTGCAAAAACTGATCAAACTGAAAAGAAAAATAGAGAAATCCACAATCACAAATGGAGATCTCAACACTTCTCTCTCAACAATTACTTGAACAAGTAGAGAGAAAATCAGCAAGGATTTGGAACTTAAAATCACATCAATCAACATAATCTAAATCAACGTTTATAAAATATTCCACTTCAAACAGAACACACATTCTTCTCATGTTCCCACAGAATATATACCAAGATAGACCATATTCCAGGCCATAAAACGAAACTCAGCAAATTTTTAAAAAGTGAAATCAGGGGCGCCTGGGTGCCACAGTTGGTCAACTGCCAACTCTTGGTTTCGGCTCAAGTCATGATCTCAGGGTTGTGAGACTGAGCCCCATGTCAGGCTCTGCGCTGGGCATGGAGCCTACTTCAGATTCTCCGTCTGCCCCTATCACTTATGTGCGCTCTTTCTCCCTCTCTCTCTCTCTCAATCAAAATAAATAAAGCTTTCAAAAAAAAGTGAAATCAGACAAAGTTGTTCTTTGAGCAAAGTGTTATCAAACTAAAAATCAACAATAGAAAAAATAACAAGAAAATCTCCAAAGCCTTGGAAATTAACACATTCTTCACTCTTTTTTTTTTTCACATTCTTCACTCTTAAATAATCTTAAATAATCCATGAGTCAAAGAGGAAGTCTTGAATGAAATATACATGTATATATATTATTAATATATATATTAAACTGACCAAAGAATACAAAAACACTAATTCAAAGGTATGTTTATTTCAGCATTATTTACAATAGCCAAATTATGGAAGCAGCCCATGTGTCCATCAATAGATGAATGGATAAAGATGTGAGAGATATATATAGTGAATATTGTTCACCCATAAAAAAGAAATCTTGCCATTTGCAATGACATAGATGGAGCTAGAGAGTATAATGCTAAGCCAAAAGAGTCAGAGAAAGACAAATACCATATAATTTCATTCATATGCTCATATGTGGAATTTAAGAAGCAAACAAATGAGCAAAAGGAAAAAGAGAGGGAGTGAAACCAAAAAACAAACTCTTAATTAGAGAGAACAAACTGGTGCTTACCAGAGGGGAGATGAGTGGGAGGATGGGTTAAACAGGTGATGGGGATTAAGGAGGACACTTGCTGTGATGAGCACAGAGTGTTGTATGGAAGTGTTGAATCACTGTATTGTGCACCTGAACCTAATACTACACTGTATGTTAACTAACTGGAATTAAAATACAAACTTTAAAAAGTTGACAAACCACTAAAAAGATTGACAAAATAAAAAAGAGAAGACATAAGTTACCAATATCAAGGATAAAAATGGGGATATCACTACAGACTCTGCAGTCAGCAAAAGGGTAATAAGGGAGTATTAAGAATGACTCTACACACATAACAAACATTGACAACTAAGACAAAGAAAACCATATCTTCAAAAACACAAACTTTTATAACTCACCCAAAGTATCCATATAGTGCCAGTCTACTCATTTTAATAATCCCCACAATGGGCTAATTGAAGCATTAAAGCAATCCCTTCTTTTTATTTCTTATCCTTTAAAACAAAACATAAATATTCCCTCTAAACCAGCGTGGGTCTCCCTCCACTAGCTCCACCCTAAGTACATGTTCAAAATGCAGAGTCCTGGACTCAAGCCCTGGTTTACTTAATCCATATTATGGAGGGTGAGGCTAAAGTACTCAGTGTTCTACTGCACCCTGAAGCTTGAGAACTGTAGTCTCCATCCCAAGAAGACTCCAAGATCAAAGAGCCCTCTGGTTATTTTCAGAATGTTGGCTTTTTTTAATTAAGGTTTTCATTTTAATTCCAGTATAGTTAACATACAGTGTTATATTACTTTCAGGTGCATGATATAGTGATTGCATACATCACCTGGTGCTCATCACAAGTGAACTCCTTAATCCCCTTCACCTATTTCACCCAACTCCTCACCCACCCCCACCCCCCGCCTTGGTAATCATCAATTTGTTCTCTATAATTAAGAGTCTGTTTCTTTTTTCTTTCTCTCCCCCTCCCTCTCTCCCCCTCTCCCCTTCCCCCCTTCTCCCCTTGTCCCCTTCTCCCTTTCTCCCCTTCTCTCCCTGTCTCCTCTCTCCTTCTCTCCCTCTTCTACTCTCCCCGCCCCCTCTTTCTCTTTCCATTTGCTCATTTGTTTTGTTTCTTAAATTCCACATACAAGTGAAATCATAAGATATTTGTCTTCCTCTGACTCTTTTCACTTAGCATTATAACTCTGTAGTTCTATCCATGTTGTAGCAAATGGCGAGATTCCATGACTGAAAAATATTCCATTGCAGATATATACCTCGTCTTCTTTATCCATTCATGTATTGATGGACGGCTGGGCTTCTTCCATAATTTGGCTATTATAAATAATGCTGCAATAAACATAGGGGATAAACATGGGGGTGCATGTATCCCTTTGAATTAGTGTTTTTGTATTATTTGGGTAAATACCCAGTAGTGCAATAGCTGGATCATAAGGTAATTCTATTTTTAACTTTTTGAGGAACCTCCGTAATCTTTTCCACAGTGGCCACACCAGTTTGCATTCCCACCAACGGTGTAAGAGGGTTCCTTTTCTCCACATCCTCAATAGCACTTCTTTCTTATGTTTTTGACATTAGCCATTCAGACAGGAGGTGATATCTCGTTGTAGTTTTGATTTGCATTTCCCTAAGGATGAGTGATGTTGAGCATCTTTTCACATGTCTGTTAATGAACATAGAAGTGAAAAATCCTCAACAAAATACTAGCAAACTGAATCCAACAATACCTTAAAAAAAAAAAACATTCCCCATGATCAAGTGGGATTTATTCCTGAGAGGCAAGGATGGTTCAATATTCTCAAATTGATCAACGTGATATATAACATCAATAAGAGAAAAGATAAAAACCGTATGATCATCTCATAGATGCAGAAAAGAATTTGACAAAGTACAACATCCATTCATAATAAAAACCCTCAACAAAGTAGGTTTACAGGGAACATACCTCAACATGATAAAGGCCTTATACGAAAAACCCACAGCAAACATCATACTCAATGGGGGAAAATTAGAGCTTTTCCCCTACAGTCAGGAACATGACAAGGATGTCCATTCTCACCACTGTTATTCAATATTGTACTGCAAGTCTTAGCCTCAGCAATCACACAACAAAAACAAAGAAAAGGCATCCAAATTGGTAAGGAAGAAGTAAAATTTGCAGATAACATGACACTCTATATAGAAAACACTAAAGACTCCATCAAAAAACTGCTGGGACTAATAAACAAATTCAGTAGGGTTGCAGGATACAAAATAAATGCACAGCAAGCAGTTGCATTTCTATACGCCAATAATGAAGCAGCAGAAAGAGAAATTATGAAAACAATCCTATTTATAATTGCACCAAAAATAATAAAGTATCTAGGAATACACTTAACCAAAGAGGTGAAAGACCTGTACTCTGAAAACCATAAAACATTGATGAAGGAAACTGGCAATGATGCAGACTGTTGCCTTTTCTTCTTCATTCTTGTCTTCTCTTTTGTTAACATCATATGGGTAAAAGGTAATTGCCACACTGACGGGCATTTAGACCTCTCAATAAGGCAAGGATGATATAACACTAAGACAGACAAGTGTTTCACAAAAATTTTTACTTCAGCTTAAGCTCCAGGTTAAATTGGTGAAATGCTGTAAGTTTGAATATTACATCCCCAAATCAAGCACACTACCTTGCCATGACTCCATGCAACTATCTCCTTGCCTGTGTTGTAGTAAATCAGTTGTGTCCCCACAGGATGGTGATGAGAAGGTGGAAAGATTCCCACAGACACAAAGGATATTAAGTTTCTTTAATGGCAGAGGATATTAAAACCTCAAAAAGGGTTGTATAAAGCAAGCAATAGCACCAATATTGTGGTGAAACTTCCCCACAATGGGAAATAAAACTTCCCTGGTCTCCACTGCATTCCACAGGGAGATGCACTGCTGTGGCTAAACCACTCTCCCAGGGATGAGAATTTGCCAGGTATGGGACATCTTTTCCATTCTCATGGAGATCTGATGCCTATCTGTTCTGGAAAGCACGCAGCCTATGTCCGACTACATAACACCCCAAATCCTTCCTGGGTATTTACAGCGATGCTGGCAAAAGCAAAGGTCCTTTCTCCAGAAGCATGCTTCTCCCAGACTGAGGCTTCTGAACAGTGTGAGGTGCATTCCTGTAACTATCAGTTCCAAAATATACCAGAACCTCAAGTACTGTGCTTTCTGGAAGTGCCATAAAGAAAACCAACAAAAGAGGAATGATGCTATTCGGTAAAAGTAGTTTAGCTGCCAAATACTTGGCAGTGCGCTAAGAGGTAGGCAAAGTATTACTGGTGGTTCAGGAACTTTTGCAAAATAACACAAAGTCCAATTTACTCTTTCTGCTTTTGTTTTTCTCCCTAGGCAAATTCAAACAGGGTCACTGCCTTCTACAGTCACATTAGCTGGCCCTGTCTCCTGTTTTGCTGTGAAAATGTAGGCCAACACACATAAACCATCTCAGCTTTCTTTTCCCCATGTATTTATTTTCTACATTAGCTTCCCTTAAGAAGTGATAAGACATAGTGGTCAAGAGCATGAACTCTGAAACCAAACTACGTGGCACCCTGACAACCCATCAGCTGTGTGATCTTAGGCAGTTACTCAACCTTTCTGTGCCTCTATTTTCTAATCTGAAAAATGGGGACAATAATTATACATATACATATCTCAGAAAGTCCTTGGAAGAAAGGCTAACATTTACTAAATATTTTGAAAGCACTCAGAACAGAGGCTGGCACACAGTTGGTAGATGTCAGCATTTGCCATTGTTATTCCAATCTCAGAGAATGATCCTTCTCCTTTGGAGGTAGGCTGCTGCCCCTGATGCCATTCTCCTCTCCAACAAGAGCTCTCCCTCTCCCTTAGCTCCCTCCTCTCAGACTTTAAAGATGGTTGTAGTGGAGAAGTTAGGGAAGGGTCCACAGAGGAAGCTGAACTGAAGCTGGCCTTGAAGAAAGTAGGAGTCTGCTTCATGAAAAGGAGGGTAGCAGGAAACTAGTGGCAGGGCACCAAGGGTGGGCCTCCTGAAGAGGAAACCACACCAGCTACGAGCCTTGTTCCTGCATGCAGTGTTTGAGGAGTTAGTTGCTTAGAGTAGCCATGGTGTTGAACACAGGGGATGAGTTTTTCAAGGTGTCTCTAAGGCAGGGTCACAACCTCAAATGCCTCCAGAAACAAGAAGCTGAACTGAATGAGTCAAGTAAGCTGGGTTAGGAAATTTGGGAATGGAGGAGGTCTTAGCTTCAGTTTCCAACTAAAATCAGAACCTGCAACAGGGGGGCACAAGTGTGGAGCGTTTATTTTAGGAGGTGTTCCCAAGGAATGAGAGTGAGGAATCAGGAAGAGTGAAACAAGGAGAGAAAGCCAATATCACTGTGGAAAAAGAGCTCTTGTCCACCAGGGACTTTTGAAGGGTTATGTAGAATTACTATGTAGAACACACCTCAGCATTCCCCACCTGAGACATTAAAGTGGAGCACACTGATCAACTACCTCTTGATCCTTTTTACTCAAAAGTTGCCCATAGGGCATTAACGCTTTCACACTTACAGGCCTGCACCTGTACCACAAAGATTAGTGACTCCTTCCTGCCTCCCAGCTCACAGCAGAAGTAGAGTTGCAAGGCAGACTCTTATTTAACCATGTGTTATTCTAGCTGTGAATTCATTCACCCAGGATACATCTTAAAAACCTACTCTAAACAGGGGCACCTGGGTGGCTCAGTTGGTTAAGTGTCTGCCTTCTGCTCAGGTCATGATCCCAGAGTGCTGGGACTGAGCCCTGCATTGGACTCTTGGACTCCCTGCTCACTGGGAGTCTTCTTCTCTTTCTCTCTGCCTCTCCCCCACTCATCCCCTTTCTCTCTCTCTCTCTCTCTCAAATAAATAAAATCTTTAAAAAGTTTTTTAAAACATCAAAAAAAATTTTTTTCAAGACATGCTCCAGAGAAGTAAAACAACCAACGCTGGAGAATTCATTGCTGTGTCAGAATTCTGTTCGGAAAGATATGTCCTAAGGAGGAGCAAGATGGTGGAGTAGGAAACTTAATATCATGAGGTCCCAGGAGTTCAGCTAGATTATCAAACAATTCTGAACACCTACAAACTCAACAGGAGTTGAAGTTGAAGAGAAGAAGAGCAGCAATTCTAGGAACAGAAAACTGACCACTTTCTGGAAGGTAGGATGTGCAGAGAAGTGAATCGGAGGCAACATAATGGGAAGCTAGACTGTGGGGGGAAGGGCCGGCTCCTGGCAAGCTGTAGAGCAGTGGAGCACAAAATCAGAACTTTTAAAAATCTGCTCCACTGAGGGACATTGCTCCAGAGACTAGGCAGGGGTGGAGTCCTCTCTGGGACAGTGTGGTCTCAGGACCCACGGGGACACAAAAAGACTGGGAGTATCTGAGTGTGGCCGAGCTCCCAGGTATCGGAGGGAAACCGGCTGCAGAGACAGAGCCGAGCAGTGAGCTCTCAGTTCAGGCTTACCTTGAACCGTGATCTGAGGCACAGACGGATGACTGCTCTTCGGGCAGGGACCCCACAAGTGGCCGATCGGGAGAGACCCCCTCCTTCCTCCTCCAGGAGGAGCGGTGCGGGAGTGTGCTGCAGGAATCGGCTGGGTTTGGAGACTCCAAACGGGGCTGTGCACCAGAGATAGAAATGCTCAGTTGCCGGCTGGCTGAGCTCGGAGTGCGACTGGAAACGAGGGAGATGGGAGGGATTGACTGCTTTTCTCCGAGGGCGCACTGAGGAGCGGGTTCCGAGCTCTCGGCTCCTACGCGGCTGGAGACTGGGAGGACGCCATCTTCATTCTCCTCCTCCAAAGCTGTACGGAAAGCGTTCAGGGAACAAAAGCTACTGAAAACAAAACCGAGTGGATTACTTAGCCCAGCCCCTGGCAAGAGCGATGCAATTCCACCTCAGGCAAAGACAGTTGAGAATCGCTGCAACAGGCCCATCCCACAGAAGATTAGCAAGAACATCCAGCCAAGAACAAGTTCACCAATCAATGAGAACTGCAGAATTCCAGAGCTAAACAAAAGCAACACAGAATTCATGGCTTTTTGCCATGATTCCTTGGTCTTTCAAAGTTAAATTTTTTTAATTTTATTCTAAAAATTTTTATTCTAGTCTTTAAAAATTCTTTATTTTTTCCTCTTTCCTATTTTAATGTTTTTAACTATTTATCTTATCAATACTTTTTTAAAAATCTTTTTTTAATTTTCATTGTTATATTCTATCCCTTCATTGTATTTCACTTTATTTTTTGTATACGTATAGGTTTTTCTTTCTTTAAAATTTTGGGACACAATTTCACCCAATAGATCAAAATATACCCTAAATCTATTACATGGCTTTGTTCTAGTCTCCAGCCTGATCACGTTCCTTCCTCTTTTTTTTTTCTTTTTTCAACCAACGTCTTATCAATTCCTTTTTTAGAATCCTTTTTAATTTTCATCTTTACAGTCATAGTCCATCCCTTCATCATATTTATCCTTATTTTTGTATGCATATAAGTTTTTCTTTCTTCAAAATTTTGGGAGGTAGTTTTTTCTAATACACCATATTACACCCAAAATCAAGTAGGTGGCTCTGTTCTATTCACCAGTCTAATACGTATATTTTCTTTCTTTCTTTTCCTCCTTTCTTCTCCCCTTGGTTTCAAGTCCTTCTGATTTGGTTAGTGTATATCTTTCTAGGCTCGTTGCTACCCTTTTAGTATTTTGTTCTCTCATTAATCTATTCTTATCTGGATAAAATGACAAGGTGGAAAAACTCACCACAAAAAAAAAAAAAAAAGAACAAGAGGCAGTACTTTCAATAGTTACCCTGAATGTTAAATGGGCTAAATGCCCCAATCAAAAGACACAGGATATCATAATGGATAAAAAAAACAAGACCCATCAATATGCTTCCCATAAAAAACTCATTTTAGACCCAAAGAAACTGCAAGATTTAAAGTGAGAGGGTAGAAAGCAATTTACCATGCTAACGGATATCAAAAGAAAGCTGGGGTGGAAATCCTTATATCAGGTAAATTAGATTTTAAGCCAAAGACTATAATAAGAGATAAGGAAGGACACTATATCATACTTACAGAGTAGGTCCAACAAGAAGATCTACAATTTTAAATATTTATGCCCCTAACATGGGAGCAGCCAATTACATAAACCAATTAATAACAAAATCGAAGAAACACACCAACAACAGTACAACAAAGTAGGGGACATTAACACCCCCTGACTGAAATGGACAGATCATCTAAGCAAAAGATCAACAAGGAAATAAAGGCTTTAAATGACACACTGGACCAGATGGACATCACAGATATATTCAGAACATTCCATCCCAAAGCAAAAGAATACACATTCTTCTCTACTGCACATGGAACATTCTCCAGAATAGATCACATCACATCCTGGGTCACAAATCAGGTCTCAACCAGTACCAAAAGACTGGGATCATTCCCTGCATATTTTCAGACCACAATGTTCTGAAACTAGAACTCAACCACAAGAGGAAAGTTGGAAAGAACCCAAATACAAGGAGGCTAAAGAGCATCCTACTAAAGAATGAATGGTCAACCAGAAATTAAAGAAAAATTTTTTAAAAAGTTCATGGAAACAAATGAAAATGAAAACAAAAGTGTTCAAAATCTTTGGGATATAGCAAAGGCTGACCTGAGAGGAAAGTATATAGCAATACAAGCCTTTCTCAAGAAACAAGAAAGATCTCAAATACACAACCTAACCCTATGCCTAAGGAGCTGGAGATAGAAGAGCAAAGAAAACCTAAGCCCAGCACAAGAAGAGAAATAATAAAGATCAGAGCAGAAATCAATGAAGTAGAAAATAAAAAAACAGTAGAACAAATCAATGAAACTACGAGCTGGCTGTTTGAAAGAATTAATAAGATTGATAAACCCTGGCCAGACTTATCCAAAAGAAAAGAGAAAGGACCCAAATTAATAAAATCATGAATGAAAGAGGAGAGATCACAACCAACACCAAAGAAATGCAAACAATTATAAGAACATATTATGAGCAACTACATACCAGCAAATCTGACAATCTCAAAGAAATGGATGCATTCCTAGAGACATATAAACTACCAAAACTGAACCAGGAAGAAATAGAAAACCTGAACAGACCTATTACCAGTAAGGAGATTGAAGCAGTCATCAAAAATCTCCCAACAAACAAGAGCCCAGGGCCAGACGGCTTCCCACAGGAGTTCTACCAACCATTTAAAGAAGAATTAATACCTATTCTCATGAAAATGTTCCAAAAATAGAAATGGAAGGAAAACTTCCAAACACATTTTATGAGGCCAGCATTACCTTGATCCCAAAACCAGACAAAGACCCCACCAAAAAGGAGAATTACAGACCAATATCCTTGATGAACATGGATGCAAAAATTCTCACCAAAATACTAGCCAATAGCATCCAAAAGAACATTAAAAGGATTGTTCACCATGACCAAGTGGGATTTATTCCCGAGCTGCAGGGTTGGTTCAACATCGCAAATCAATCAATGTGATACATTAATAAAAGAAAGAACAGAAACCATATAATACTCTCAATAGATGCTGAAAAAGCATTTGACAAAGTACAGCATCCTTTCTGGATCAAAACTCTTCACAGTGTAGTCATAAAGGGTACA
>CM052799.1:117700850-117750996 GCA_028533885.1 Nasua narica
AAAACCCACAGAGAATATCTCTCAATGGGGGAAAACTGAGAGCTTTTCCCCTACAGTCGGGAACATACAGAGCTGTCCACTCTCACCACTGCTATTCAACATAGCACTAGAAGTCCTAGCCTCAGCAATCAGACAACAAAAAGGAATAAAAGGCATTTGAATCAGCAAAGAAAAAGTCAAACTCTCACTCTTTGCAGATGATATGACACTTTATGTGGAAAACCCAAAGACTCCACTCAAAAACTGCTAGAACTCATATAGGAAGTCAGTCAAGTGTCAGGATATAAAATCAATGCACAGAAATCAGTTGCATTTCTACACACCAACAGCAAGACAGAAGAAAGAGAAATTAAGGAGTCATCCAATTTACAATTACACCCAAAACCATAAGATACCTAGGAATAAACCTAACCAAATAGGTAAAGAATCTGTACTCAGAAAACTGTAAAGTACTCATGAAAGAAATTGAGGAAGACACAAAGTAATGGAAAAATGTTCCATCCCCATGGATTGGAAGAACAAATATTGTGAAAATGTCTATGCTACCTAAAGCAATCTACACATTTAATGCAATCCCTATCAAAATACCATCAATGTTTTTCAAAGAAATGGAACAAATAATCCTAAAACTTATATGGAACCAGAAAAGACCCTGAGTAGACAGAAGAATGTTGAAAAAGAAAACCAAAGTGGGTGGCATCACAATTCCAGACTTCAAGCTCTATTACAAAGCTGTAATCATCAAGATAGTATGGTACTCGCACAAAAACAGTCATATAGATCAATGGAAAAGAAGAGAGAGCCAAGAAATGGACCCCCGACTCTATGATCAATTAATCTTCCACAAAGCAGGAAAGAATGTCCAATGGAAAAGAGACAGTCTCTTCAACAAATGGTTTGGGAAAATTGGACAGCCACACACAAAATAGACTCAAAATGGATGAAAAACTTCAATGTGAGAGAAGAATACATCAAAAGGCTTGAGGAGAACACAGGCAGCAACCTCTTAGACCTCAGCCACAGCAACGTCTTCCTGGACACATCGCCAAAGGCAAGGGAAGCAAGGGCAAAAATGAACTATTGGGACTTCATGAAGATCAAAAGCTTTTGCGCACCAAAAAACAGTCCATAAAACCAAAAGACAACTGACAGAGTGGGAGAAGATATTTGCAAATGACATATCAGATAAAGGGCCCATATCCAAAACCTACAAAGAACTTATCAAACTCGGGCGCCTGGGTGGCTCAATTGGTTGAGCAACTGCCTTCGGCTCAGGTCATGATCCCGGAGTCCAGGGATCGAGTCCCATATCGGACTCCCGGCTCTGCGGGAAGTCTGCTTCTCCTTCTGACTTTCTCCCCTCTCATTCTCAGTCTCTCGCTCTCTAATAAATAAATAAAAATCTTTAAAAAAAAAAAAAAAGAACTTATCAAACTCAACACCCAAAGAACAAATAATCCAAACAAGAAATGCACAGAAGTCATGTACAGACATTTCTGCAAAGAAGACATCCAAATGGCCAGCAGACACATGACAAAGTGCTCCACATCACTCAGCATCAGGGAAATATAAATCAAAACCACAGTGAGATACCACCTCACACCAGTCAGAATGGTTAAAATTAACAAGTCACAAAACAACAGATGTTGGGAAGATGAGGAGAAACGGGAACCCACTTACACTGTTGATGGGAATGCAAGCTGGTGCAGTCACTCTGGAAAACAGTATGAAGGTTCCTCAAAAGTTAGAAATAGAGCTACCCTACGACCTGGCAATCACACTACTGGGTGCTTAACCTAAAGATACAAATGTAGTGATCTGAAGGGGCACATGCATCTGAATGTTTATAGCAGCAATGTCCACACTAGCCAAACTATGAAAAGAGCCTAGATGTCCATCAACAGATGAATAGATAAAGAAGATGTGGTATGTATGTATGTTGTATATGTAAATACCCAGTAGTGTATGTATATATAAATTTCCAGAGTGGCTGCACCATACATATATATATGTACACACACACACACACACACACACACACACACACACACACACACACACTGGAATACTATGCAGCCATCAAAAATGAAATCTTGCCATTTGCAATGACGTGGATGGAACTAGAGTGTATTAAGCTAAGTGAAATAAGTCAATCAAAGAAAGACAATTATATGAGTTCTCTGCTATGAGTAATTTGAGAGGCAGGCAAGGGGTCGTGGAGATAGGAAGGGAGAAAATGAAACAAGATGAAATCAGTAGAGAAACAAACCGTAAGAGACTCTTAATCTCAGGAAACAAACTGAGGGTTGCTGGGTGGGGTTGCGGGATAGTGTGCCTGGGTTATGGACATTGGGGAGAGTATGTGCTATGGTGAGTGCTGTGAATTGCATAAGACTGATGATTCACAGTCTTGTACCCCTGAAGCAAATAATACATTATATGTTAATAAAAAAAAAAAGATATGTCCTATTTTAAGTGGACAAAACTGTAGGCCACAGCCTTTCCTGGCAACGAGAGATGTGCCTCTATTTTTGCTTCCAAACTCCCTGCTTGCTAGGGTCAGAGGCTCACTTCACCAGCAGCCTGGGAGATTTTCATATGCTGAGGTGAGACTGTTCTTCCTCTGCTCCCTTCTTCCACCTCTGCAGGAGGATTGATTAATTTAGTTCCGTAGGAATTCTCTCTGCTTGCTGAAAGGATGGCACCCAGCCAACGGATTTGTGTTTCCAGCAGGGGCCGTAGGAAATAGTCATTATGTTCTGCCTATGGGCGCTGCCAGAACGGCTGTTGCCTGATGCCGCTGAGCAGTCCATCATCATACCCTCCTGCCAAGTCCCTCTTAACGGACCAAAGAGAGGGAAGGAGCAGTTTCATATCTCTTTGCATGTGATCACCATTTTACCACTTCGTGGCTGGCAAACAAAACAGGATTTTACCTCTGGGCTCAAGGACTTTGCAAAGTCAGTACCAGGAAAACTGGTGTCTGTGCCATATTTCAGGACAGATCTGTATGCTCCCTCCTAACTGCCCTATTGCAGGTGGTTGCCACTTTGGGATTTATGGGCTGATGGGCCAAAGAACCCAAAGCCAAGCATGTGAAGAAGGGGCATATTTCCAAATAAAATCTTGCCATAACATCATTTGGCTTAAAAAAATTAAAAACTTTCACTGGTTAGCCAGGGCCAAAAATTTCAATTCTATTATAGAATTAAATCAAAGCCTTCTTAAAGCAGAGGCCACAAAGTAGCAGCCTAGCACTGAATCTGTCTTGCAGATTTTTTTTTTTTTTGGCCCCAATGTGTTTTAGAGAAAATACAATTACCAAGAGACCACAGTCAAGGGACTTAACATAAAATTTCAATTTCTGTCCATCTTGGCCAACATTATTATTGTATAAGTTTAAATAAGATGCACTATAATAAATATTACAAGTAGAGGACATAGAATGTTTTCTCCATAAAGTGTAAAACAACATATTTAGAAATACACAGAAAAAGGTTTAGAAGGATAAGTGTTATGCTAATAATACCAGTTACCTATAGGAAGTAAAAAGTGGGATTGGGAAAATGGGGAGTTTAAGGAGTATTTCCCATTTACAAGTGTGTTGAATAGTAGACAGCAAAAATGTATGTATGTCTCTTTATGTGACTGAACATGGGGAAAAAAGAATTTCCTGTCTCTGAGAAATTTCCTTCAGGTCTCATAAATATACTTCGAAATCCAGTAGTGACTTAAGAGCTCGATTGCACAACTGATTCACAAAAATTCAGAGTGAAGGGATACATGAATAATTAGCCCCAAGCCTCCCCAAGAATTTTCCCAGTTTGGGACCACAATGATATACTGCTGGGGAGAAAAGCTCACACCACTAAACGACAAAGGGCTAAGTTCTCTTCCTTCAGAAAGCAGTAACTCTGTGCACTCCCTGACCATGCCCTTTCTGGTGAGTGGAGGGCAGCTTCCTCTGCAAGTGCCCCAGGCTGGAGGTTGAGTCACAGGTGCCGCAGGGCCTCTCAGGACACAAAGCAGAGGAGTTCACCATCCTGCGCTGCATTCTTCCTCCTTCTCAAAAGGTTCTTTGGACTTTGTGATAAACTGCGCTATCCCATGCAAAATTTCAAGGTTTTCTTAAGTGGAAAGGAAATTTTCCAAAAAATATTAAGAGAAGGGGACGGCTGGGTGGCTCAGTTGGTTGAGCAGCTGCCTTCGGCTCAGGTCATGATCCCAGCATCCTGGAATCGAGTCCCGCATCGGGCTCCTTGCTCGGCAGGAAGCCTGCTCCTCTCTCTGCCTCTGCCTGCCTCTCTGCCTGCTTGTGTTCTCTCTCTGTTAAATGAATAAATAAAATCTTTTAAAAAAATATTAAGAGAAGTAATATTAATAAAGTGCTTTCTAGGAGATTATCGGATACATAGTTAATGTCTTCCAAGTATTTGATAAGTAAATTAAAGTCTGTAGACTAAAAACAAATTGTACTTAAAATAGGATGAAGCATTTGCTTAAGTGTTTTGATAATTTCCTGGATTAGACGTTCCATTATAGTCTCTACCTGCTTGCCATAGCCCAATATGGGAAAAACTCTCCTTTCTGGAGTGGCACTCCAGCAAAAGCCAAGCAACACATAAAATGCAGTCACAGTTGTCTTGGTCTAAAGAGTCATTCTAAATCATGGCTACATATTAGAATCATCTAAGGAGCTTTTAAAAATCCCTGGAGATCTGGCACACCCTAGAGCAATTAAGTCAGAACCTCTGGGGATACGACCCGGGGGCATAAGGTTGCTTTGCTGCTTTTTTTTAACTTCCCAGCTGATTTCAATGTGCCAGTATGTTTGAGACCAACTACTCAAACTTCAATATGCCTATGAGTACCTTTCATAAAGGAAGACCTTACTAAAGATAAGGTGTAATTCAGTAGGTCTGGAGTGGGGCCTGGGATGTTGTCTTTCCAAAACACTCCAAGGTGATATAGCAAGGATCTGGTTTCTAGAGCCTTTCACACAGATGCCTAGGGAGATATGTAAAAACATTGACTATAGTAGTGCTTGTAATAAGGAAATATTGAAAGCCACCTAAATGTCCATCAATAGGAGGATGAATTAATTGTGGTATATCCAGACAATTGAATATAGCGTTTAAAATGGATCAATTATGACTACATGTATCATCATAGATAAATCTCAAAATGTTGAGAAAAAAGTACAAAGGCATTTGCACATTATGATGCCATTTACATTAGTTTTGAAAGCATAAACAACACTATATATTGTTTATGGATACATATGGTATTAATATTATACATGAAATTAATAAATACCAGATTCAAGACTGTGGTTTATCTGGGAAGGGAGAAAGATTAGAACTGGAGAGAGGTACACAGTGGGCTTCAGCTGAAACCATGTCTTATTTCTCCTAAAACTAACAGCATATACCAAAATGCTAGGATTTGATGGTGCTGGGGAACTTGGCACCATGAGCACCACGAGCACTATGAGCACCTGTATGTCTGTTTCATTATATTCAATACTTTGTACCTTTGAAATAATTTTTAACTTTTAAAAAGTTTTTAATTTATGTAGACCTGTATTCAGAGCAACATTATTCACAATAGCCAAAAGGTAAGGCAGCACAAATGTCCACTGAGAGATGGATGAATAGACAAAATGTGGTATGTACATACACTGGAATATTACTCAGCCTTAAAAGGAAGAAAATTTTGACATATGCTCCCATATGAACTTTGGAGGTATTCTGCTAAATAAAATAAACCAGTCACAAGACGACAAATGCTGTATATTCCCACTTGTGTGAGGTACCTGGAGTAGCCAAACTCATACAGACAGTAGAATGGTGGTTGCCATGGGGCTGGAGAGAGGGAGAGATGGGTGCTATTTCTTAATGGGTTATGGGGTTTCAGGGTGAGAAGGTGAAAAAAGGCCTGGAAATGGTTAATGGTGACAATGCCCAGCAGTGTGAATGTACTTGATGCCACTGAACCGCAGACTTGAAAATGGTTAAAATGATAAAGTTTGTATTGTGTACATTTCGCCACAATTTTTTAAAGCTTTCAGTTAAAAAAAAAATCATGGAGGACCAATCAAAGAAGGATATTTTGGAAATCATAGGAGGGAATACCATATAGTTAAAAAGAATAAGGTCCATATGTGCTGGTATGGAATGGTTGCCCAGGCACACTGGTCACCAGAAATATTCAAGTGTGTACGCAATGCCACCCTTCATATCGCATAGAATATCTTTGGGAAATACCTGAGAAACTGGTAACTGCCATCACTTTTGGGCAAGAAAACATGGGAGCATGACATCAGAGGTGAGCTCAAGACCTAACTATTCAAGAAAACTCAATCAGTTTTTAAAGATCAATTCTCTAAGTCATTCATACTACTGAGAGGGATGAGAAGAAATAACTGGAATTCACACTTAATACCCCAATTCAGAATAACTGAAGAGTTAAATGGCATGCCCAGGAAGACACGAGTGACAGAACTGACCCATTATCCTAGTGCACTCTTTCTCTAAATGTTCAAAATATTTAGTGAAAGATTTAAAAATATGTCTACTTCTGTATTGCCAACTCATTGAAGCAGGAAATGTTTTCCCCAAAATGAATTATGTTTGGGGAAACTTTTTGTATTTTGCATTTTGTAGTTTAGTTTTTATATTGTCAGCATCATTTCCACATATATGGTAATATTTGCCATTTTTACATAATTTTTTAAGACTCTCCTTTGATAAGAGATTTTTCTAGTCCTTTGCTTCCAATTTGAGGCTTTCGTTGACAATTATTCCTATTTAGTTTCCATGTTTGCTGTTCACATACCCAAAAGTGCATGGATGATGGATTCTTTTAAAGCAAAAAGATACTTTTTAAAATCACAAAAATCATACACACACACACACACACACACACATATTTATGTATGTATGTATGTATGTATGTATGTATGTATGTATGTATTCAGATTCCCAATCCATCGCTTTTCCCATTCGGCATACTTTAGTAACCAAAGGTGTAAAAGAATACACTCCTTGTTATCCTAAAGACATGATGTCTGCCCTTGCTTTATGGATTAAAATCTCCTCTCCTCCACTAGGTGGTTTTTAGCCAAAGATCCTGCTTCCGAGGTATCGTACCAACCACATTCGAATTGCTAACTGTAAGATTTAAATAGTCCACATGGTGGCACTAGATACCTTTGGTCAAAGTCCATAACCCAGTAAGCGATTTCTAAAAAAGAGGGATAAAGAGCCTCTGGCACTAGCAAAGATTAAAAATTAAAGCTAGTATGAAAGACATCTTGTTCCTGTCTGGAGGGATGGCTGCCAGCCAAAGCATATTTGAAGCTCTAATTACATACTTAAAGAAATCCAAAGTGCCAAGCGGATGTTACAGACTCCTATGACAAGGATTTCTTCCAGGCAAACATACATTTGTTCCTTCGGACATACTTCATTACAACATACATACAACATACTTCCACATACTTCCTCCTAATACACATTTCTCTCTTGTCCATCTATCTCCAGCTCTCTTTCTCTGACACATAGGTACACATATGAATCTACACCATGGAGTGTATTTTTGGTGATTTTGGGGGGGGGTGAGATTCATAATCACATCCCTACTAAATAATTTTTAAAGTGTATAATTACTGCCTGTCTTCACCTTCTTATAAGTTCCCAAATTTCAACAGTTCATGAATATCTCACAAGAAGGTATAGAATTTGGTGGGTTAAGTCTCAACTCAGATGGTAAATATCTTAAAACTCATCACAAAAATATCTACTTCTAATCTCTTTATAATCTTATATTAATTTATAACAGACTGGGAAATATCATTGCAAGTTCGTCACATACAGGCAATTTTACACAGTAACACCCAGTGACTGATCTTGAATAGATTTCATCAAATAAGCTTCAGAAATGCCTGAAGAAAAGCTGAAAAGCTTAGTGGTTTAAGACTATTTTTTGATGCCTATTATGGTTTTCTTTTAAACTAAAAATCTCTTACAGACAATTTAATAAAATGTGCTGCCTTGAGTATTTTTACAACACACAGACAGATTCAATGTGATCTATTCACTTCATTCAGAAACATTTTTTCTGTGCAGACACAAGAATTTTTCCCACGACAGTAAGTGTATGTGTCTTGCATCCTGATTAAACAAACCAAAATAGCACCTTCCAGGCCTATAATCTACTTTTTAAAATGAGCATTTAAATTCAAAAGCACATTGCACTGAATAAACTAGAGTTCTTAAGTGACCATAGCCCAATAATACATTGCATATATAAGGTAATTAGAAGAGTATTTTTATATGTGAAACACCCAAAAGATGAATGGGTAGATGCCTTTTCATATGTGTTTATTTTCAGAAGCAGTGGTTATAGTCCTGCTAAACCCAAAGTTTCTCAGAATTTGAAGGGAAGATAAATTTTAAAATGTATCAATAAAATTGAGAAATTGCTCCAGTCTCCGGCTGACTCCAGGGATGTAGGGAAGAAGTAGTGTGAGCAGTGCAGTCAAGTCTACTGCAAGCCCGGGAGCTGACAATACTCTGCACAAGTTCAAGAAGTCCATGGCAGATCATGTGCACACTGATGAACAGTGAACCTACAGCCACTGAGATCATGTGCACACTGATGAACAACAGTAAACCTACAGCCACAGACCGTCAGTGGGCACTGAAAATAATACATCAGTGCAGACAGTGTATCTTTTTCCCCCAGGATCTCCAACTCAGAACCAAACAATGTGCAGACAAGACTCAGAAACTGTTTTATTAAATTGAACACAAAATATCTGTTATAATAATGTCAAGCTTTTATCAGAAATCAGTACATAAGTGAGGATACACAGCCAAAATGAGCCATCAACATAAGCAGTGTAAATTTTAAGTAACTTTTGGGTTTCTATTTTCAGTATGCTGAAGAAAATAAAACCAAAAAAGCAATTTCAATCTCACAATTCACAGTTGATTGGTTTTAATCCCATGACACTTTTGCCATTTTATCGCCCCAGAATGCACACAGATTTCCAAATTGGTGACTGGCACTTAGCCCCAACAACATACACAGATGTTAAACCCCTGTAGGACATTTAGAAAAAATTTTAGGAAACAACCCCAATTTCATACAGTTCTGGCTGGCGGTTTTTAGCTATATCCTTTATTAGATATTTTTCTAGTGAAATAGTAAAAGCAGTTTTAAAAGTTTGCCATGCCATTAAATGAAGGGTTCTAGAGTCTCCCTTATTTGTTTTTTTAAATGATTTTATTCTCTAATTTAAAACAATAACTACACTAAAATGCAACCTTAACGGTGAAAGCAAAATCAGTTTTGCTTCTAATTACATACATCCAAGAGAGGCAACATCCAAGAGAGGCAACTCATTGCCCTAGTAGATACATGGAATGCTTAAGAGCAGAATCTGACATGCTCTAGTAAGGCATCTCAAAGCAGACACACCATACCCAAACTAAATTATTATGGTCAGCCGAGGATACCACAAGGTGAACACCAATTAACACAGAATCAACATAAGAGTCTTACAAAATGACACACTTATTTACAAAACCACAGAAAGGTGTTCAAGTACCAAAAGAAGGCAAAACAATGACCAGCCACTCTAAGAGTTTTGTTCCCGTAAATGCCAGATTTGCAGAGTAGAAATAAAATTTACATGTGCTTTGCCCTAGGATATCACTCATCCTGACACATGGGGTTACTTTTCCTTAAAAAAATATATCATGTAGAGAATATACATTGAATCAGTGATATAGCACATTTATTTTCACTAGTGAGGGGGTCACTTAAGCACTTACCTAGAAAAAGTTATGAGTAATCATGAAGGTTATTTAAATGCAAAAAGAAATCTGATAAAACCTGCATTATTAGTTGGTATTCAACAGTGAAGTAAGGTTTTTAGCAATTAATGAGGCTTAATGAGGAACATGACCATGAAAAAAAATCTTTAAGTTCAAAGAATCGTGAAATGCCTAAAAACGAGAGTCTAATTAGTAAAAAATACATACTTTCATTTTAAGAGGAATGTTCTGTTAACTTGGAAGCCATGGTGCTTATCACACAAGCACAAGAATATGAATCAGGAACAGTGAACTTTCAATTCTGACTTATCCATTGAATCTTCATGACGTGAAGCAAGTCACTTAAATCCTTCAGATTTTGTCCACAAAAAATTGGCATAAAAATAAAGACATATGTCAAAAAAAATTTTTTTGCTAAACAGTACTAGAGTAAAGCTAAAGATGGTTACTAAGGCTCACAATTTCAACAACTCATTGTACAGTACAATCATTTTTGATCCTGCTAATTATGGCTAGAGGAAGCATGGGCAATGACAACTCTCAGGCAATTCAAAGGCTTTAGATAAGTTAATGGTTTTGATTTTCACAACTACGAAATCTCTTTTCAAGTTGTCTAAAACAGCTAATCATCTATGAGTTTGACTCTCTCCGCCTCTCTACATTCTGGTAGAGCAGGTGAAAGTAATGACAGAGATGTGGTTTCATGGAGAAAAGCAGCAATAGAATGAAATGAGGTATAAGCTGATTTAATAAACCCCAATCTGTAATTTACAGTTATTTTAAAGAGGCTGCATAGTTCAGCAAAAATACCTTATAGAAGAAGGATAAAGAAAATTTTCTTATGGAACTTTAAAAGGTGTGACAACTAAGCATTTAAAATGACCAACACCAGAGAACTTGAGGTTGGAAAGGAATGGTTTTCCTCCACGCTAAGCACATATAAAAACCAGAAGGCTAAAGTCCACAAGAGAAAACAATGTATGTTATTTGGTTCCAGTTATCAACTTCATACACTGCTTTTTAAGACAGTAATATTCAAACAAATAATAAACTCTAGTTAATGACACCTATGCTGAAGTGTTTAAAGGAGAGTATTGTCTGAAATTTACACTGAAATATATATTTTTTAAAAACTCCATGGATGAATGGATAGAGAGACAGAAAGACAGGTGGTAATACAAGCCTAGTAGAGTGTTGATGGTAGAATTTACTGGTGGATATATTGTAAAAAATTTTTTGACTCCAATATATGTTTAAAATTTTCATAATAAAATATTGAGGAAAATGTTACTATTTCTACAATAAAGTTAATTTAGCAGTGTGTTTTAAAGACTCAGGCAATTTAGAATTATAATTAACTAAAGAGAGAACTTTTGCTTAAAGCCTCAAAACCAATTTCTGAAGATCCTTTCTTTAACAGAGATGAGTTAACAAAATTAGTAAGTATTGTGGACAAGACAGTCTCTTCTTCACACACCTCATTTGCAAGTAAATATTTCTCTTCTCTCTACAGAACAGACAAGTTTTGAAAAGACCACTGGAATAAAGTTTTTCCAAACATCAGCGTAAATCAAGCCCCTCCCAATCCACCACACTCCTATTCACTAAACAGAAATGCAACACAGATCAGGGTGAAAAACAGTCTATGACTATTGTCAGCCTGGGACAATTGGATTTATTTTCAGGGTGTGTAGTTCCTTATCAACAATGTTAACAGTTTTACTCAGTATGCAATTGAAATTGCATTAAGCCAAAAAAAAAAAAAAAATGCAGAATGCAGATTTCACACAGACTTTTGCTATTCCAAGCTTCCGTTTTAGGAATTGTGATTAACAGCAATAATTCTATCATCTCTTCTCTCTGTGAAATGCTAAAACTTGCTAAAGGCACTCATATTCTGGGCTAAACGGGGACAGGGTCCACATAGGACCATAAGCCAGTATTTTTTTTTTTGGTAGCTACCCAGAAAGGGAGTTTACAAATGATTCTCCCATTCATAATGGGAAGAAAAAGTCAAACAGCTATCAATAGAAACGTCGTAGGAGAAGCTATTTACACAGCTATTTGTCCATTCAGGTAGACTGCTAGTAACTATGATGATAGAGGTCTACAGCCAAGAAAAACCCCAAGAAACAAAAGCAACAACAAAATACTATTATGTATGAAACTCCTGAATAGTAATTTGGCTGATAAAAAAAATAGTTGGTAAGGTGGAATATTTTTTAAGCATTTGTTCAAAAGCCTACATTAAACTTTTCCCTATATTAACAAAAATATTTCTATTTCTAAAGAAATTCTATTGTCTTATACATGCCTCACCAAGTACTTTAGAGAGTACTTTCAGTCTACATTCCAATATTAAGGAAACAAAACAGGTTCCAAATACACCATCCCTAGGCCTCTCTGTAAGGATACTATTCCCAACAGTTACATGTCTCCCCTGACACAAGCAAGACTCATTTTACACAGGTCACTAGACAGTCCTCAAACTGTCATTGCTCAAAGGTCCCACCCAATTCAGGAGTGAAGGAATCCTAAATCCCACTGCTAATCCTTAGAATCTATCTGCAGAAGAAGATTTAAGCAAATATATGTTTCACGTTTATTTATAAACATGAAATATGTATTTTCCCATTCCCCTCATTGAAAGTATAGACAAGTAGCTATAAGCAAGCATATCAGTTCTGTAAAATAAGGTGGAAGGAAGATCTCATGCTTCCCTTCAGCTGTGTAAGTCAGAGGAACATAAGAATGGTATCAGGCAGCCGTGATTCTTCATTCAATCTCAAAGTTTCAAAAAATCCTAAATGGTTTTCTAAGTTTACCGACTCATTAGGAGGGGAAATAATTGAGGAAGAGTTGGAGAAGGAACTTTTTCTAAATGAATGGTATAAAATATTATTAATTTTGCAGAATTCAGTGCAATAAGAGACAAGCAGACAAATGTAATAAAAAAATGCACATATTTACAAGTTGTAGTACATGACATACGAAGACAAGACCAAGAAAGTATTTTCTGTTCAGTGTGGAGCCAAAAGGATTTACATGGCACACTCCGTTTTGTAGCTTAACTTTTTAAAAAAAAAACACTTCAAAGCCATAGGCAGTCCAATCTTTTAATTGGAACATGAGATTTTTCCTTTACAACTTCTTGCCCTCAATATCTTAAGAAGATTTTCTAATTGTTATCTTCTAACATTGACTTCGAATGACAATTTACACAAAGATATTCACAGAGAAAAGAGACTTTGAGGCTATGAGTTCTTCTTGCAGATGATTACTGAAATCTATTGACTCGACTAAAGGTCTTCCACTGTTTAGGCCTCTGTCCGTCCTTGTATACAGCAGATAAAAAGATACTAACATGACTCTTGGGCAGCACAGGGTGTGGATTCCAGAGCACATTACAAAGCAGGACTGGACTTCACAAAAGGAAACAAACGGAGATCACCTTATGACCAACTGTGGTAGTAACAACGGCCTTCTTTGACAGGGAAAAAATACTGTCTAATAGGAATGCATGAAGATGAGAAATTGTACCATGCAGAGATATATTTATTCAGGTATTTCCTTTCTGACAACCTCTTGTCACCTTTCTTTTACCTATGGAGCACAGGAGAATGCTGCAAGGTAACAAGCCCAAAACAACCCACTGTCATAGAGATTTGTGATTTTCTTTTTTTTTTTTTTTTTGGATGTATATGAAACCTCTATAAATGATCATGGAGGTTATCAACTTTCTACAGTTCAGAAGTTCTTAACTTCCTACAGTTTGGAAATTAAGGAGCAAACTGAGTTATTGTAGGCAATATGGTATCTAAAGTGTCATATAAAACAAACACATAGCTCTTTTTTAGTGCAAAGAAATACAGCAAGTAAGAAATAACACTATAAATCTAACTTTCCTCTTTAAAGAAAATGCATTTATGCATTCATAACATCCATTAAGGGCACTGGGAGACTGGAAACCTGAATATGCAGGGCCAGGAAAAACATCAAGGCCTTTAAGTCCACTGCTTTTTGTATATATGTAACGAAATTGTTAAGTGGGGAGAGTGGGGGAAATTCTTCAATTTTATTTGCAAAGGAAAAACTGAAAGTAGATAAATGCCACTTTCATAAACTGTAAATTCTTATCCACAATCTTTTACTATTACCTGAAATAAGGATCCAATGAAATCTTCTTTATGGTATCACATAGAGTGTGTGTGTGGGTATATGTATACATATACATACACACAGACATACAGAGAAAGGGGGAAAAATAAGATTTTTAAATAATTATAGAACTAAGTGGCCAGCACTGTAATATTAAATTCTACCCAAAAATTATATTTAGCAGCAAAATGAGTAACCTACTGACCAATAAAATAAGTTCTAAATTGCCCTAATCAATTGTATAAAAGGATTATTATACTCAGAGTTGCAGGTCTAGATAGAACCTCAATAATGTTATTTCATTCTCCTGTTTCTGGGAAGGGAAAAAATGCACTAAACAATTCTATTTTTCAAAAAACCACCACTTCAACAGAAGAGCAACTTGATATTGTACCAGTGGTTATCCCAAAACTGAATTTTAAATATGGATCTAGATTGCTCAAAAACTGTTCATAAGGATTAAAGGAAAGGAATGATGATTGTAATTTCCTTCTCCCCACCCCTTTGCCTATAGAATTCTCAAGGAAAAATAGGAGTCTTATTTTTAATTACTAATTAAAGCAATCGAATGTGAATTGACGATAGTGCAAAGATACTGCTCATTATAAACTTCCTGGTGAATGTGGCCTTTCAAAAAAAGTATGGATGAGCACCAGTCTTATCCATGTAAATATAGTAAGTAGATAAAATATAACTAATGAAAGTTCATAGGGTACTCCATTATTTATCTAGCTATACACTAGAGCTTCTTATTTTAAAAACCAAAAACCAAATAATACTATTAAAATTAACAGATACCAAAGTACTCCATAATGTATTTCTATGACCTTTAAGGAAGCTGAATTATAAAGAACCAAAGTTCATGTATTTTACTACTGGAAATTATGACACTAAAATTTGGTTAACTTTTTTTTTTTTTAAATGCTCTCTATCTATAAAATAGTAAGGTAGTAGTATTTTTCAGGGCAGCCAACCAACTGGTAAGACAGGACAGAACGCAAGTAAACCATAAGGATCAGTTTATCGAAAAAGTCTGCCAAAACAAATATCAAGAGATCTGAACTTACGATCGAGATCATCATATAATGATTCGTTATTATCAATGAATAACTCTAAATTGAAAAATGAAACACATCTTTACATTTCCCAAAACCATCTGAAAAATATTCTTTTAAAAAATAGCATATCTATCTTAAATGTATTTGATATTGGAACAGGGGGCTTGGAAAGCCCACAATATACCTGGGGCATGAAAATGACCTTATTAAAGGAGCTAATTCAACTGGGGTGGGGTGGGGGACAGGCGGAGGAAGGAAGAAGATGACACTTAAATGTGTGAAATCCACAAGTGGAAATGAAATCTCACCATTTGGAAGTCTACAAGCACACAGGAAGTGTATAAATCCAAGATAATCTGTATTTCAATCAATAATGGGAAGACAAGGGGAAAACATGTCCTGGGAAAGACCCTAATGCGATTTATAACCGTATATCCAACTGGCAAGGTGTTGCGTTGAGGTGGTTCCAAAGAAACCTTGGGAAACCAAAATCTCTGCTTACCTGTGTTTACCGTTATCTGAAGTAAGACCTCAATAAAATTCTTTACTTAACAGTACATAAAACTAAAACTGCAAAAGAATGTGAAATTTTTAAATAGTTAAAGCTCTAAGTGATCAGGCTACTAGTTGACCAGAACTTGGTCAAGATAAAAAGTTATTTCTCGTGGGGTAGGTAGGTCACATGCTCTAAGTAGCTCAACAGAACCGACCTGAAAATGCATCATGACCTAAGAAGCATATTCTTCTCCTTCCCCAGTCTTGACATCTCATGGTACCACTGCAAGTTACACGTATTAACATTAAGCAGAGGAATGTACTCAGATCAAAAGGACCACAAAAGCAGGGCATGTTGACAGAAGGCAAACAACAGGCAGGAAAAGCTGCTCTATCTGAATACAACAACCACTATACATATCCCAGATTCTCCATCTCGTTTCTGTACCGCTGTTCAGACACCTTGCTTTTATGTTGCTTGCTCTCTAAATGCTGCCGGAACTCCATCTCTTCACCAGCCCCAACGTTACACATGGAGCAGTAAAACTGGCCGCTTGGGGTAACACACATGGCCAGATCACGTGGAATTCTCTGCCGAGAGCGGGGATTGAAGTAAGGACCTGCTAAAGCAAGAGATGAAAATGATGAATTCACTTCACAATATTTACTACATAAATGACAGTCTGATTGATTATCACTATAATTTGTCATGCTAAGCTCAAATTATAAAATTCACAGACTCTCAGCTTTAAATTAACACAAAATTAATAGATTTTTTAATTATAATTTTATACAGATTCAATCTAAGAAGTGAAATGATTCCTCCAAATACTGTCAGAAAGGTTACTGTAAGAGCCAAACCCCAGCTCCATATGACGATGTCTCTAAAAAGTAAATAAAATTTTAAAAATTGTTTAACTTCCAAAATTATATGAAGTTTTATAATTATATTAACTTTTTAATCCAAAAATTCCACTTCTAAGAATTTTCCTTCTTAGAATTATCCTAAGAAAACACCGAGAATTTTTGTATGGAGGTTTATCAACAAGGACATTATTTCATCAGTGTGCATACAAGTTTTTATGGGAGGATGTGGGAAAAGGAGAACAAATAGATGATTTGAAAAATTATGGTAATGAATGCAACGGAAAACCATGCAGTCACTATAAGTAATGAAAACTCTTTGATTTTCTTTGGTTACATGAAAATGTATTTATATTATGCTATTAAGTGAAACAAGAATATCGCAAAATATAATCACATTTCTATTTCAAAGAATACACAGAGAGATGGGAATGACATATGCAAAAATGTTGGAGGAATTATCAGTAATTTTTTTTTCTTTTTACATAACTGACTTCTTTTTTTTAACTATGCTAAACTGAATTTACTGGCCTGTAAATTCTAAATAAATTCTCCTTCAGCATTCAAAATACTCAATGTGATATATTTACAGGTAAATCAAATTATAACTAATGTATTTTAAGTTTGGGGTGCTTTGTTTTTATTGAAGTATAGTTGACACACATTGTTACATTAGTTTAAGGTGTATAACATAGTGATTGGACAACTCTATACATTATGCTATGCTTACCACAAGGGTAGCCCAGCTGTCACCATCCACCACTATTACAATATCACCAACTATATTTCCTATGCTGTATCTTTTATCCTCTGACTTATTCACTCCATAACTAGAGGCCTGTATCTCCTGTTCCCCTTCACTATTTTGCCCAAGCCACGCGCCCCTCGCCTATGGTTCTCTGTATTTACTTAGCAAAATACCTTCTAGATCCACCCATGTTGTTGCAAATAGCAAGATCTCATTCATTTTTGTGACTGAGTAATATTCCATAGTGTGTGTGTGTGTGTGTGTGTGTGTGTGTGTGCTTTATCCATTCATCTATCAAGGGATACTTAGGTTGCTTCCATATCTTGGCTATTGTAAATAATATTGCAATGAACACAGCAGTGAAAATATCTTTTCAAAACAGTGTTTTTGTTTTCTTTGGGTAAATACCCAGTTATATAACTGAATTCTTAAGTTGGACCATTGCTTATTAATTTCCTGCTTTCTTTTCTACTATAATAAATATTTAAGACTTTTCTCAAAATATTACTTTCACTATATCCTACAAAGTTTAATATATTTTTATTACTGCTTGATTTTAAGAATTTTAAATTTCGGGCGCCTGGGTGGCTCAGTTGGTTGAGCAACTGCCTTCGGCTCAGGACATGATCCTTGAGTTCCGGGATCGAGTCCCACATCGGGCTCCCGGCTCCACGGGGAGTCTGCTTCTTCCTCTAACCTTCTCTCCTCTCATGCTCTCTCTCACTTTCTCTGTCTCTCAAATAAATAAATAAAATCTTAAAAAAAAAAAAAAAAGAATTTTAAATTTCCAGGCACCCGGGTGACTCCATGGGTTAAGAATAAGAATCTACCTTCGGCTCAGGTCATGATCCCAGGTCCCTGGGATCAAGTCCCACAGAGCCTCGGGCTCCCTGCTCAGCGGGGAGTCTGCCTCTCCCTCTATCTCTGCCCCTCCCCCATTGCTCATGCATAGTGCTCCCTCTAGTTCACTCTCAAATAAACACATAAAATCTTATAAAAAAAGATTTTTAATTTCCAGGATGATTTCTTCTTTGATCCAGGAATTATTTAGAAGTGTTTAAAAATTTCCAAACAAATGGAAATTTTGTAGGGTTTTTTAAAATATATTTTTTGTTATTAACCCCTCATTTAATTGTACTCTGGCCAGAAAACATAGTCTAAACTGCCCTCTGTCCTAAGGTTTATTTTACCTAATATTAATACAGCTATCTCAGGCTCCTTCATTTCAGCTTTTTTATTTTCTCTTAACTTTTTCTTTTTTCTTGTTTTCTTTTTTAAATTTTTTTAGTTTAATTTCAATTAATATAGAGAGTATTATTAGTTTCAGAGGTAGAATTCAGTGAATCATCAGTCTTGTGTAACACCCAGTGTTCATTACATCTCAGCTGAACACTTTTTCTTAAAGATTTTATTTATCTATTGGACAGAGAAAGAGAGAGCATGAGCAGTGGGGAGCAGCAGGTAGAGGCAGAAGGAGAAGCAGACACCCCGCTGAGCAAGGAGCCTGATGCGGGACTCGATCCCAGAACCCTGGGATCATGACCTGAGCCAAAGGCAGATGCTTAACCAACTGAGCTACCCAGGTGTCCCTCAGCTGAATTTTTTAATCCTATCTTAAACTTTGTCTTTTAACTGAGACTTCAGTAAATTTACGCTTACTATAATCACTGATATATGTTTCAATTTTTATTAATCATATCACATTATGCTTTCTATATGTCCCTTTTTCTATGTTTATCTTGCCTTTCCAATGAACTTTTTTGTTTTTCATTTGATCTACTATTCCCATGAGTTACCTCTGCTGGTGTATGTGTGCACTGGAGGCTGTGACAGAGGGAGGATAAAGGACTATTCAGTCCAACTCTCCCTACTGCACATAAGAAAATGCACCCCTGGGGCAAATAATACACTATATGTTAATAAAAAAATAAAATGAAATACAAAAAGGAAAATGCAGAAAACATTCCTTTAACACAGCAGTTCTGAACTGAAGGTGTATATGAGAATCACTGAGGAAGCATTTTCAAAACACACATATGTCTGGGTCCCACTCCGAATTTACTGACCAAAAATCTCTTAAGTCATGGTTTAGGCATGTGTATTTTGTAAAAACTCTCCCAGTAATTCTGATTCACTACTCCAAGTTTAAAGTCACTGCTCAATTTTTTTATTTTCCCCAACAAATGGAGATTTAACATGACACAACTATAAACCAAATAGCCCATTTTTATAACACATTTTACATTTCTCGGCTGGCAAACACCAGAAGCAGTATAAAGGAACTATGATCAAAGACCTTAAAACATAAACTGTAATTTAAAACCAAAATAAATAATAAACTACATAGAAAATAAATAAAGACCTGAAATAAACACCAGCTTGAAAAGCCACTAGACAAATGGAACAATTAGTTAACTCCAAATTCTCAGGGCTGTCTATTACCATTAAAGGAAATAAAAATAAAGAAGACCACTTGCAGAATGTAGTCAAGGTACCTGAACTATTCTGTACTGTATACATATTCCTCCTATTAGGCATCATCTTATACTCATTCCCTTCTTTCCGGGTCCGCCGCTGACTGGGCTCTGAGGATTCCCTGGAGAAAAGAAATTTGAAAAGTGTGAGACTTCTAAACAAGGATCCCTTTCTACTCTTTTTCTCTAAAGACAGTCAGTTACACAACACTTTGGCCTGAGAGAAAATGGCAATACCTACGAGAACGAGTTACTCTGAGCTTCCGCCAGCCGCAGCCTCTTGGCATGATTCTTCCCTTGATAGTGAGCCTGAGCCACAGCCGGAGAACTAAAGGAGGCATCACAGAGCTTACAGTAATCGTTCTCTGTGGCCAGGATCACTCTGCCTCCAGGCTTAAAGGAGCCCATCTGACATCAAAGACACAAGAGACAAAGTTAAAAAAAATGTGGAGCTTCGGCCCTCCTTCCCCTCAAAGTTCCTTCTAAGAGTTGAAAGATAACCGAAGGTTCTGGTATGCCACAAGCACTCAGCTTTACAAGGAGAGGATGTAATTCATTACAGAAAAACAACAACAACAAAGGAAAAAGAAAAAAAGGCTGGGAGATAATCATGGTTTTGTATTACAATCACCTTTGTACCAAACCAATTAATGGCTTGTTGCTATCTCTATGGAGAAATTTTTTCAAAGAAGCATAGAGGATTCAAGACTGTATAAGGAAAGTCTAAAATCACATTACCAGAAAGATAAAGTCCTTCTAGAATCCATCAACAAGCATTTAATGAATGCCCACTGTTTATAGGGCTTGCTACCTAACAAATAGAATGGATATGCAGACATATATTTCCAAATGAGCCTCTGTCCCCCACAAAGTCTACAAATTAGCTACAGATATAACTAGGGAAAAATAGCCAGCAGATTCAGGCAATTGCATTTAGACTGAGAAACAAATTCAGAGAAAGCTAACACAGCACCTGGAAGATAGTATATACTCAATAAATACTGTTGAGTTAACAAAAAAAAACAAACTAGATTTGGGCTAGAGGAAAATAAAATACACAATAAAGAGTTTGGAAGCATACCCCATCGGGACCAGCTGAAAAAAATAGCACTGTTTCACCTGGATGGGAAGATTTTCTGGGGGACAGAAGAGCAGTCTCCAAAAATCACAAAGGGCTACGCTAGCAAGGAAGGCTCCGGAGGTTCACTCAGGCAGGGGGAGCAAGCTGAAAACGGTCCCAAACTGGGAGCGGCTATCCTGTCCAGTGCAGGAATCAGGGCCCTCAAAACTTCTCAGCCTGAAGATCTGTCTGGGTATTTTTCTCTTCTCTGATTCTGTTTTTATCCTGTCTCATTTACCCCACAAATTCGTGAGGATGGAGGAACAGCTGGTATTGCCATCCATGTTTTAAAGACTGGAAAACTGACATTCAGAAAGGTAAAATTACACCATGGTGGTTAGGAGAAGAGGTCCAAGGTCGAAAGGAAATCTTGTTCTACCACATCACAAAATGCATAACACCATGGACAAGTTACTTAGCTTCTCTGAGCTTCTAATAAACTTTCAGGTGAGACAAATGCTGCTGGCCCGTGAATTACACTCTGAATAATCAGGTCAATACCTCTAAGTTCTTGGAAGCATGAAATGAAGTTTCGGGTCCAGGACTAGAATCAGGCAAGGCAAGCATTTGCCATGGGCATGAAATTTAAGGGTGCATCAAAAAAACTCAGCAATCAAGATGAAATAATATGTTAATGGAACATTTATACAAATCAAGCCTAATACAAGAAATCATCGTAAACAAAATATCAAAATTTTAAATAAAGACAGGACCAGTCACAGTGCTGTGCCAAGCCATACTGCAACCTGAGGCAAAAGGAAAATCAGTAATACTCACCCAGCTTTAAGTTTTTGACATTTTGTTTACTACTGATTTTTTCATATTAATTTGGATTTTAAAATACTACATTAAAATATTTATCTTTATTACTGTTTTGGCTCCCTCTCTAATTTTGTGCCTCAGTCAAGTACATCCCTCACCTCACCTAAGTGCCAGCCCTGAATGAAGTACTGTAAGAAAAGTGCTCAGCAGAGTGCCTGGCATAGTAAATACTCAATTAGAGTTATTATTACTTATGACCATGTGTTGTTCTATGGACAAAGACAGATTAAGGAATAAAATCCATATTTCAGAGGCTACTAAAGTACAGCATTATTTTGCCTAAAACACTCGCTTTATCTATCAAACAATGAAAGGAACCTGGATCTCAAGTGTGTGTCATTACACTAAAGTCCAGAAAAAGTTTATACAGGTTCTTTCCATAGAGGTAAGAAAGGGGCAATCTCAAAAAACTGACCTTGCTGGAAGGCAAAATATAAAGTAAATGGTATTAACTACAATAAAGAAATAAATGTTGGAAAACCTCTCTTTTCATTCAGAGCATAGCCTAGACGTTCAGGGTCATTTAACCCAGAATTCTGAGACATGCCAAGAGAAAGGCATATGTAACAATAATTCTTCTTCATTTCATGCATCACAACCAAAGCCAATGAGAAATCTCAATGTCATGAATGTTGGCATGCTTTAAATACCGCACTACAGTTCGAGGAGTTAAAAGCGCCAGGTAGAATCTTCCAGGAGTATTTGCCCAACTGTACCTTGGATGACAACTGCCTCTGGATGACAACTCCATCCATGAGGATGTGTGTAGAGGACAGCTCCCACCCTGATACGTGTGTCTCACCTGCGGAGGGACGGGAACAGCTGGAGTAGCCACAGGTTCTACCACATTGCTCATTCTGGCAGGAGGAGGACAACTGTTGGCTGCATAGTAATTTCGGAGTTTCTTACCATGATTTTTACCCTAGAAGCAAAATGAAATGGTAGTCACCAAGAAAAAATGTATCGACTCAAGTTCATGTATTCATTAAAAAAAAAAAAAAGAAAGAAAAAATGGGGGAAAAACCCAAGCTATATTAACTGCATTTTATTCTTAAAGATATACACAATACTGGGGCAAAGAGTCCACTAGATCTTAAAGTAAAAGAGTCTACGCTTCAGTTCTAACAGAATGATTTATCTGGGAAAGATAAGAGAACAAAGTCAAAAGAAATTAATTTCCTATATATTTCTGGAAAAGTATCACATTTCCCAGTGATCTACTTCCTCCCCCAACTTGTTGCCATTCATATGCCACTGCCTAAATACAAATTTTATTACACTGTGATCTAATCTATTTAATAAGTCAGTAATGAAATGGATAATCCAATTATTTTTACAAAAATAGCACTTACAGAGTATCTTTTTACTTGCAAAGGGCTCTCATGTGCATTAGCTCATTTGCTGCTCACAAAAATGCCCGTAAGAGGAATTTGTTAATATTATCCACATATGACAGCTGAGGAGCTGCGATCCACAGAGTGTGGAGGACTTGCACTGGCACCTTTGTCAGCTGGGCTAGGTAATAGAGCCAGACCTTCAGGCTGGCCCTCTGAATCCAAAGCTTTTTGACTACTTCAGGATGGCTTCAGGAGGCACTGTGAACCTCTGTTAAAATGCATTCACCTCTCCAGCATGTTTTGTTTAAGTAGTTATTCATATTATTATATTCCTTGAACTGACAAACTTGGGGGAAGGGCCAGTGGTCTGAAAGCATTCTAAATGAGGGTGAAACAATGTGTTATTCTTCAGACTGCACTGTGAACTTCAAACCTGTAGGCAAACAGTCTTTCATCATCTAGTATATGCTAAGCCCTAGAAATAAAAAGGACTAGCATACGAGCAAGAGGAGAAGACAGATAGGTAAGCAGTTAATTAAAGGGGATGAGTTCTACCTTCTGACCACTGGAATGCCCTACAGAAGCTCTTGCTGTGGTCATGGTGACCTCCAGGGAGACAAATCCAGGGATCACATCTGTGGCTTCACCATGTTCTAACTCTAGGCAGCACAACACCAGGAATATTCCTTTCTGTTGTCTCCTAGGATGCCCTCTTACCCCACCACTTATTCTCTCAACGCTGCAACGTTCAAAACTCCACCCTTGGCCCTCTTCTCTATCTACATTATTTTCCCCTGTCTCATAGCTTTAAAATATAATCAACAAGTTATTAGCTCCCAAATTCTCGGTCTTCAACTCTGTTATGGACTGAATGACTGTGTCCTACCAAAATTCATCTGCGGACATCTGATGTAATGGTATCTGGAGGCAGGGCCTTTGGCAGGTGATTAGGTCATGAGGGTAATCAGTGCCCTTGTAAAAAGAAGCCCAAGAGCTCCCTCTCTCTCATTCTGCCATGCAAGGATCCAAGGAGAAGTTGGCTGTCTACAGTGTGGAAGAGGACCTCACTGGAACCCAACCATGCTATTACTCTGACCTCAGACTTTAGGCCTCCAGAACTATGAGAAATAAAACTCATCCTAGTGCCAGGTCCTTTGTACTTGCTGTTCTTTTTGCCTAGAAGGTTCTTCTCTCAGATCTCTGCTTGGCCAGCTCCTTTTTACCTTTCAGATCTTAACTCAAATGGCATCTCTCTGAATCTGAAGTGTCCCGCCATCCTCCCCTACTCTGCACAACAAGCTCTCCATCACACAGTCTAGTTTATCCTACTGCCACTTAGAACAATCTAAAATGATATTATCTGTTTACTTGTTTGTTTCTCTTTTGTACTCTCTGGAATATAGACTCCTGAAAATAAGGACCTGTCTTGTTTACTCTTCTATTCCGGATGTCTAGGACAGTTTCTAGCATACAGTGAGCAATCAGTACGATTTGTTGAGTAAATGAATCAAATGTTATAATGGAGATAATAAATAAACTGCCAGGAGAACAGAGAGAAGGAATTTCTTACTTCTGCCTTAATGTGTCAGAGAAGCCTTCCCTGAAAAGGAGAAAATCAAGTCATCTTTTAAAATGAGCAAAAGTTTACCAGGCAGGTAAGGAATGAGGGGAAAGAAAACTGTGAACAGAGAAAATACTATGATCAAAAGCCCAGCCTGCTATGTTGAGAAGCCACAAGGAGAGATAATCTTCTGGATCCTTTGGAGAAGAGTAGTAGTTGAGATACTTAGGGAGCTTAATGGTGAAACAGATCTTGGACTTTAGAAGCAGAAGGGAGCCTCTGAAGGACTTTAAGCAAAGTAGTTGTATGATTGGATTGCATTTGATAAAAATCAACCTGGAATTAGCATGGGTGATAAATCAGAGTAGATCAAAGCTGGAGCTGGGTAGACAGAAGACAGCTAAGGACAAAGCGCTAGGATAATATAATATAGAGAATGAGGGTCCAGAAAATGAGACTGAGAATATCTGGCCTGACAAATAAAGTGAAAACCAGAGAGTATTATGGAAGCCTAGAATAAGGTGTTTCAAAAAGAAGAATCTCAATAGATATATTATGACCCAAATACTTAGATATCGTATCTACAGTAGTTTCTATAGTATAGTATAGATATAGTATCTATATCTACTACTAGTAGTAGTATATCTACCATAGTATAGTATAGATATAGTGCTAGATATAGTATAGTAGTATCTATAGTATAGTATAGATATAGTATCTATAGTATCTAAGTATGACCCATACTTCTAGGTATCACCAAACAGAAACTCACATACAAGGTGATATCTAAAAGAATGTTCCTAGGAGGACTATTAGTTACACTAAAAAGTAAAAATAATTGAAGTGTTGGGGCACCCGGGTATCTCAGTCAGTTAGAAAGCTAACCCCTGATTTTGGCTCAGGTCATGATCTCAGCTATGGGATGGAGCCCTGCATTGGGCTCCATGCTCAGTAGGGAGTCTGCTTTCCTCTCTCTCTTTCTCCTTTCCTCTTGGACGTCCCCCTGCTCAAACTCTGTCTCTAAAAATAAATAAATCTTTTAAAAAATAAAAAATAACTGAAGTGTCCATCTATAGGATAATGCATAGATTATAGTCTATTCATACAATGGAAAACTATACAGTAGTGAAAATAAACATTCCAGGGCCATGCACGGCAACATATATGATTCTCCTAACAAAATGCTGAATGAAAAGAACAAGTTGCAAAAGAAGATATGTGAGAATAATTTTTTTAATATGGGAGTTAAAAACATGAGAACCACTACATATTACATAAGAAAACACATATGTAGCAAAACTGCAAAAGAAGTAATGCAACAATAAGTATCAATTCAGTATAGTAGCTACATCTGGGAGTACTGGAGAGGATACAGTTGGGAAGGGATGCTTGGGGGCTTCAGTTGAACGGATAATTTTCACTCTTTCAGCTAGCTGGCAATATACATGTTCATTATATTATTTTGTACCTCTTTATGTCCCAAGTATTTCATAACAATCTAAAACAACACTAACAACAACAACAACAAAAAAGTCAACACTAACAAAAAAAAAGGTTCACCAGGTCAAATGCTACTGAGGGGTTAGTAACATCAGGACAGACAAGTAATGCTTGGATTTAAAAATGAGAGGTCATATCTCTGGGGCAGATAATGCTTTATATGTTAATTTTAAAAAAAGAGTAACTTTGTTAGAACCATTTCAGTAAATTATTAGAGGTTAAAAGGTCACTCAGAATGGCTTGGGGAGACCACGGGAGATGTGAAAGTAGAAAGAACCAGTATAGGCAACTATTCAGAAGAGTTTTATGAAGAAGAGAGCAGAGAGATAGGTTTGAGAGTTAGAAGGTGAAATGGGTTAATGGGAGACTGGTCTCAAAGATGAGTTTTACTTGGGCTCGTTTGCATGACAACAGAAGGAAGTCAGTAAGAACCAAAGAACAGATGGTGCAGGCACTAAAGCATGTCCCTGAAAAGGCAGAAGATCAGGTATACAGTACTGCAGGAAGGGCCAACTTTAGAGAGTATCAAGTATTTTATTTCCAGGGCAGTATTCACAGTTTTCAAGCCAATATTACATCTATAATATAACAATAATAATGGCAACTAACAATTTTTGAGCATTTATATGACAGGCAGTGTTCTAAATAAATCTTCATGAAATCTCTATCAGGTAGGTGTAATTATTATCCCCGCTTTACACATGAGGAAACTAAACTTGGAGAGTTACAAACTTGCCCAAGAGTTTCCAGCTAGCTCAGCAGCAGGTGCCTGGATTTGTGTGTCCCCATCTGCCCTCTACAAACAATACAGAATAGTAAGAAAAACAAATAAAATACATGCCCTCCACAGAACCAGAATCCACAGAACGCCCAGACTTCAAAGTAACTATAAGTAAAAAAGTAAAAAATTGCTCAAATCCCAGTGAGTGATTGCTCATCCTCACAAAAATAAAACAATATGAAGAAAAATTTTAAAGGGTCAGAGAGGAAGCAATGGAATGCAAATGGGAAACAGGTAAAGAAGAAATACTTTATGTCAAACCAAAGTCCCTGAAGACAAAAAACAAAACAAGCAAACAGAACGAATATTTGAAACTATAACCCAAGAAAACTGTCCAAAAGTAAGTGAAGACCTGAATCTACATATTGAAAAGGCACCCCAGGTATCTGGGAAAATTAATGTAGAACAATCAGATCTGAAGCATGTCTTTTAAAAGGTACAACACTTCAAGCTCTCCAGGCAAAAAGATCAAATAACTTACAAATGCATAAGAATTAGAATGTCATCCATAATATGTAAAACAAGCCAGTAGTTGAGAAGTATTTTTTCTTAAACTTAACGAAAGTGTGAACTAAGGATTTTATGTACAGTCAACTATTCCTGTATCAGGGGCCAAGACTATAGAAAAGCATTTTAAAAATACATAACCCTAGAAATTCAGTACTCCTAAGTCCTGCTTGAGGAATCTCTTGGAGTTTTATTCAACCAAGAAATGACTGGGAAAACTTCAGCAAAAAGGCTAATCGTGAGTATTTTCATAGATATAATTGTAGATCAAAGACTAAATTAAAGGTAGAGATGAGGGTGAAAGATTAATGTTCAAATATTACATGTTATGGCACAATGGAAATAATGCAAACAAAAGAGACAGAAAAAGGAAGAAGGTAGAATAAGTTCATTGATTCTGCAATACACAATTTAGCTGGGATACCATTAAAAACTGACAAACCCATATAATAACACATTAAATAACTGAACAGGGTAATCAAATCATTTAAAAATGTATAAAGGGATACCTGGGTGGCTCAGTTGGCTAACTGTCTGACACTTGATTTCAGCTCAGGTCATGATCTCAGGGTCATAAGACTGAACCCCTCATCAGGCTCTGCACTGAGCATAGAGCCTGCTTAAGATTCTCTCTCCCTATCCTTCTGCTCCTCCTCACTCCTGCTCACTCACTCTCCCTCTCTCAAAAAATAAAAATAAACATGTATGAATAATAGGGGAATAAGAATGGACTATAAGTGATGGTAAGGTGTGACACTTTTTTACATATACATTTTTGTATAGTTCTGACTTTTATAATTATATTAATATTTCACAAACTTAGAAAAAGAATCAAAGTTAACAAAGATTGGGAAGGATCCAAAATGAAATATAAACAGAAGCAAACAAACCTAACTATATAGAAAAATGAATAACATATCCATACTGAATGGGGAGGGGAAGAAAAAAACCATTTACATGGTCTTTAAGTAACTTCTCCATGATACTTATTAAACACAAGAAGAAAAACAGTAACTTTACAAAATAAGAACCTAATAGGCAGCAACTTTGTAACCTAAGTAACTTTGTAAAACAGTATTTTGACAATATATCATGCTAAAGACAAAAAGAACAATTCACAAATGCTATTCCCTGGCTAGTAGGTCTGTTTTTCATGAGGATATAGTTTATCAAACTCCGAACTATATATACTGAGAGGGAAAGAGAAAGTGTGTGTGTGTGTGTGTGTGTTTTGTGGTTAATGAAAGCCTAGGTTTTTCCCTTTCAAAGAAAGGAGTGAAACATTAATATGGAAGGTTAGAATGTACACTGTTTTGCTATATTGAATTGGAAGTATCAGTCTGAACTTAGTTTTCAATATATGTGCAGGGAGATAAATATAAATGTGTTTACATAGATAAATATTACTAGCTCTGTCACTGAGAAGATCTAGAAACAATAACATCCCAGTAGCAAAAAGCACACCCTGCACTCAGATTTTGGTTTCTAAATACCATTTTCCAATAAAAGAAACTTGGCTCCTTGGAGAAATGGCTGGCATGGGGAAAATATAAAAAAAATCCTGGAATCTTTTGTATTCAGGAATTAAGAAAGTATGAAAAAATTAAAGGGACCTGTCAAAAGGACACAAGCACCAACCTGAAGGGGCTCACACTGAAGGGGCTCACACTGGTCAAATCTGGAAAAAATAAACATCAGGATAACTAATGATAGTAATAGATTATATCCCATAATAAAATAAGAATCCATAATCCATGGTGATTGAACGAATGAAAGCAGAAAGTTCTTCTTTAAAATAAAATTCCAACCAATAAATGTAGAAAGAATAATTAAAACAGAAAAACCACCGTTTGGCAAACACCACAATAATAATCACTGTAGGGAAGAATCATCAATGAATGTTAAAATTACTGAATGAAAACATCATAAGAAATAAAATATTCACATAGTCTCAAAGTATCTCCCCACGTGATACTTATTAAACACAGGAAGAATAACAGTAACTTTACAAAGAAGCTCGGCAGACACCATCTTAACCAGTGACCAAAGTAATAGTAGCAGTGATACAAAATATTCACATCCTTTGTAATATGATGAACTGGGAAAGACATAATATCACTTCTGTGATATTCTTGCCCCAAAAAACATAACCTGGATCCAACCATGAGAAAACATCAGTCAAACCCAAATTGGGATATTCTACAAAACAACTCTTCAAAAATTGCAAGACTGTAAAAAGCAAAGAAAAACTAAACCTGTCTAAATTAAAGGAGACAAAACAACCACATGCAAAATTTTATCCCAAATCAGATCCTAGGACCAGAAAAAAAGGACACCATTAGATAATTGGTGTAGATTAGATATTATTGTTATCAACATTAATTTCCTGATTCTGATAATTGTAGGATAGTTGCGTAAATATTAACATTTGGGGAATCTGGATAAGGTACATGCAGGAATTTTTTTACTGCTTTGGGAACTGATTCGTAAGTTAAATGTCATTCAAACTGAAAACTTAATAAAATAAAACTTGCCCAAAGCCACAAGCAAATGGCAGAGCTGGGGACAATCTCATTCCAGAGCCCATGCTACCATGCTCCAGGGCACCCTAGGAAAACTCAACACTATTAAAGACCATCTCAGATACCAGGAACTATTCTAAATGTCTTATATATACTAATGTGCAGTATCATTAGTATCATCATCAAATTCTTCTTCATCAAAACAGATAAGTAAAGCTTTCCCAATATTTGTTGCTCTGTGATATTTTATTAAGTATATTATCATGCACTGATTGATCACCAAGAGGCAATAAAGGCTCTGGAAATAAAGAGGATTTAAATTAAAAAAAAAAAAGACATAGAGAAGTTGGGAAATATTTTTTCCAATGACACACATCTAGTAAGTAGTAAGACTATAATTTGAAGACTAGTCTGACCCCAAAGTCCATGAGTTCATGTTCTTAACTAATAGCCTATAAAACAGATGCTAGCAGGGAACAATAAGAAATCAAAAGGCCCTTAAAAATTAAGAACATAAATGACAAAAATTTTTTTAAAAATTCAATATAGGTTTAGAATTCAAGAATACCTCTCAGGAATAAAGGAATGATAAAAGAAAGAAGAGATAAGCAATATAAAGACTCAATCCAGCTAGTCCAGGCTAGCACTAATAGAATTACCAGGAAAAGAGACAGAAAGGAATATTATCAAGGAAGCAGTATCCAAGAAAATTCACTAGAGCTCAAGAGAAACAGGAATATGTAAACTGAAAAGAACTACTAGTAACGACCAAGACAAATGAAAAAAAGATGCACAACTAAACACATTCATCATAGTAAAATTTCAGATATCAAGGATCAAAAGGAGAGCCTAAGAGCTTCCAAGAGGAAAAAAGCCCAAAATTAAAGTAGGTCACCCACAAAAGAATAAGAATCAGAGTAAGATTTCTCTTCAGCAATACTAGATTTAAAAACAAACAAACACACACATGCACACACAATTAAGTACAGCCTTCAACATTCTTAGGAAAAGTAATTTTCAACCAGAAAATGAACGGTCACATATGAAGCCATAATACACACATTTTTAGACATATAAAGGCTCAGAAAAATTTATTATTACTCTCTCACTTTAAAAACAGAGATGTGTCATAACATACATTTATATTTCTTTCTTCCTTTAAGTAATGTGAAGATGTACTCCAACAAAACAAGATTGAAAAACAGGAAGCATGCATATTTAGAAATTGTAGCCCTGGCCAGAGGGCAATGAAGAAAAATCCAAATTTGACAGCTGTGTAGCAAGCCCAGGGGGCAATCAGTTGCAAATGGAACAGGAAGATGGGGGGATCTAGGATAAAGCAGGAATTCCACACAAGGGAAAGTATGAGACTTTGGACGGGGAAGTGGGGTTATGATAAAGATACATTATGGGAGAGAAAGATGGAAAAAGAAGAAAAGCAATTAAAAACTCTAGGATATACAATAAGCTACACAATGAAGTCAAGATCCAGTTATGAAACAACTAGTCCAAATTAGAACAGGAAATCAGTGGGTTTAATGAAGATAAATGAAATGGATTGTAAGCAATTAAAAGAATGATTAAGAAGCTAGTAGTTGTTTTTTATAAACACATAAGATTCGTCTCCCTGCTATTTAAAGTGTCAGAAACTCAAGGAAAAACAAAAGGTTATTTCTAAGTTACAATCCACATATGAAACAAACTAAAAAGGGTATGATTTTGAGCAACTGGTGGCATTCAAGAAAGGGTCATCCATTTGAACATTCATCTTGTGTAGCATGGGATCGTGACATTGGAAACACAGAGAAGAAAACGGCTCTGTAGAGAATAGTATTTCCCCACTTATAACAATGCAAATACTGAACGTCAATTTGCAACAATTAGAGTCAACCTACAAATAGAGCATGGAAAACGTAATTCGATTAGTGAATAAACAAAAATGCGATCAACCTTAACAGTGTCAAAGTAAAACTATAGCCAAGGCAAGATGAGAAGTGGAAGGGAGAATGAAGAAGAAAAGGTGGGGATGGAGGAGGAAGGGAGCATAGGTGAGTACTGCTTTTCATTATATGCCCTTTGTTCCATAGGCGTTGCTTTGAGCTGAAATTTCTTTAAATGTTTTGAGGAGCTGCTACCAGTGGCAAATGCTACAAAACGTTAAGTGAGAAGAAGCTAGATTTGGCCTGTAAGGTCACAAGTGACTGTGAAAGGAACCCTTTCAGTAGAATATTGGAATGAGACCAGAATGCAGTGGTGGGCTGGGGAATGGATGGGAAATGAAGACCAGGAGAAGACAACCATACCTGTCAGAACTCTAAGGAGGGGAGAAAAGTTGCCAACCAGAGGGATTAAAAGCAAAGAAAAGGCTGTTGTTGCTATTTTTTATTTACGAAGAATAACTTGAGCAGGTGTTTAATTTGATCAAGGTAAAGAAGTGATGACAGGTGATGAAATCCAGAGTTCGGTGAGGAATCAGCCTGTCAGAAGAAGAGATATGTGCTCTTCCGAACTAAGAAGAAATGAGGTAGCAGTACTGGGATCGGTAGGCAGACAGTTGGTGAGACGCAACTTTCAGCAGTATCATGGAAGACTTCTGTCCCCTAAAGAAGTGCATTTGACTATTCTCAGTCCATTGCAAGTTCATTTGGAAAACAACCAGGTGGGAGAATTTTGAAAACATAAAATTAGCTGAGATTAGAGTTGCTGATCATGCCATCCAAACCCGAGTGACCAACGTTAAAATATAAGTGCTAAAATCAGTATTCTAAATTTTGGGATAACATCAATTACATTCTCATAACTCTAGAACTACTTTTTTTTAAGCTGTATTCTGTCTCCCTTTCAAATTAATCTAATTAATATAGTACGCTGCTATTTGGCTGCTAAGTATTACAAACAGAAATCCATGTTTATGACAAACTTTAGAAATGTACTTAGAGTAACTGTGTAGTTATTTTTCAAATGGACATGCAAATTAGCAGATAAATGGGTTGACATTATTTTACACTGTGGATGCCCTAGCAAAATTTATCCATCGTTGTTTTTTGTTTGTTTTATTTCTGTTAACCACCTTCCACCCAAAGTAGTTCTTCCTCTGGGCATGTATGCTGCTAAAACAGTGTTGTATTTCTCCATGCCAGGCTTGCCCTAAGTAACCTGAAGCCTGCAGACAGATTTTAATAAAATGAAGACATGTTTTTTCTTCCAAAGCTTTTATTTTAAGATATAACTAAAGCCATAATTTTGAGACTGCAAAAATAGGTAATATCATTAAAAATAAAACAATGCAGGGTATCCTGAAGCAGACTGACTGGGTGACAAGTCCTAGGAATAAAACTAAATCTGTGGTGACCACAGATACATATGCATCATTGCTAAGGCAGCTCCAACTCAGGAATGGCGGGATGTCAGAGTGAGTTTAAAGGAAGTATTTATCAAGCAGCTTCCATTGTATGTCCTGGATTTCTGGATTATGATACAGTTAGACTCTAGTGTAACACCATTCACACCAGACTGAAGGTTGTTTACAATACATGGGCAATTTGAAACTTTGCGATTTCAACAATGGCACCAACTGACTCAACTGTTCAGAGAAATGTAATCACAGTGATTTATTACTTCACACTAATGTGTGTCTAGCTTATAAGCGGGCTACCACTGACTCCTTTTATCTCACACATAACTGAAATAGTGAATTTGTGGTCTTGGTATCACTCGATATTAAAAATGATGAGGTGGTTTTCAGAAATAAAACTTTCCATCATCTCATCTACCACTTTGTTGTATTAGTCTACTTAGAATCATTGCCAACCTACCTAGTCCTGGTTCTTGGTAAGCCTTACTCACTGGTCATACCCTTGTCTTCAGTAGCCTTTTCTAATCACTGCCTTTTTCCGTACCGTGTATGGAGCCTTTGATGCATCTTTCAGGCAGACATTTCTATGTTTCCCTTCTATGATGGTTTCATCATCCACCTCTAAGTAATGCTCATGCTCTGACTGTTTATTATTCTGATCCACTCTTTGATCTACTCTCTCATCTCAACCATATCTTGCTTGTTGAAATCCAGATTTTACTTCTAAATTTAACTTTTTTTATACTATCCTAATGAACTTGCTCCATACTTTCATATACTAACTCCTTTGGCTTATTTCTTTGTAAAGAAAACAAACAAACAAAAAAACCACGTCCCTCTTTAAGAATAACATTAATTTCATTCAAATCTTTGCTTCTAAGCTCTCAGAAACAAACTCTTAGGAAAAAACCCAAACTTTTAATTTTCCATTAGGTTCTACTTTCCTAATACCAACTAGCTTCTTCTTTATCTTTACCCTACTTTTTGGCTGCTTTAATTATCCACTATGACAGACTGCCCTTCTCCTCCAACTTTTCCATGTAAAAATTCTGATTACTGAGATACACACACACATGAAAACACAGAATCAAAGGGTAAAAAAACAAATAAATGCAGATCCTGTTTCTTATCTAGTTTAAGCTTTATAATCCAATGACCCTGCTCAAATTGAATCCTCTCTATGCATAACCAGAAGCATCCATCACTGTCTATAGAGACACAAAGTGATATTAGGAGGAAAAAAACGCAAGAGATACAGGTATAACCTATACACACATTAAATTACAGATTGTCCAAGAGTTTTACCTCATAAAAGTAAACCACTCTTCTTTAAAGGGCACAAAGGTAGGTTTTCTCTCAAGTTAATGACTTACAAGGGGCTTTATACAGCTAAAAATCAAAACTTTAGAACTCAAGCTTGATTTTTCAAAGCGAGTCTTAAGCTATAACACTGAAATATGCCACAGGAATAAATGAAGAGGAAAGCTAGCACTGTGTCTTGGGTTTGAGAGCAGCACCCTAACTGACTCCTGTCAAATGGCAAAATAGGCAAAGAAAGACCTTGTATCAAACCACTGTGGTTTGGAGAGTGGTACACAGAGGGAATGAGAGTGAGGTTGAAGGAGGGAGAAAATGTAAAAATAAAACCAGAAGATGCCTTTATACACGACTGAGGACAAGTGCCAGAATCTGAGATATAATTAACTCAATGCTCTGCACCTGAGGGCAAAACAAACCCAAACAAAGGGAACTCCAGGGAAGCAACACATTGTATCTTCCCCTCAATCCCAAGGAAAACAATACACTCTCAAAATATTTCTGAGGTACAATCACAAAGTGACACAATCATCAGTTTTTAGGATCTAAACAAAATAGAAACAGATTTCCACCTAGAGTAACAACTTTACGTTAGAGACAGAGCATCGCGATAGAAGAAATACTTGTGTAAATCATCTCTCTACCATATGTCTTATGATTGCAGCTATTCATGCAGAGAATGAAGAGTCAAATCAATGCTGACCCAGAAGACATCCTTTCATTCAGTGGCGTTTGGCCTCAATTGTATACAGATAGCAATCTAGAATAAAAAGAAATATTGTACTCTCTCTTTCTAGACAAAGGTTACCTTTCTATTTGTACTTAGGTAGTAACACCCTTTAAAATTGTCCTTTCCACTAGATATTTTACATGGAAGTGAAAGTTTTAAATCTTAGAAATGATTATCAGTTCAGAGTATGCTTCTTATGAAGGATAAGGTTCAATATTCCAATGTCATTTTATTCCAGCTACAGAAAAATACCTGTGTTTTCCTTAGCAGCGATAGGTTATATAAGAAGAGTCAAAGGTCAAAGAGAAAAACATAACATTTATAAACAGAGTACCTTGAACTGATGTAATCTGTATTAGCTGGAAGACAATATTCATAAAGCTAGTTCTCCTAAACAATTTGACAACGAATTGAGTTTGGTACATCATGTTTCCAAAACTATTCACCTTAGGATCACAGCTTTGTACACAAGCATAGAGTGATGTACATTAGTCTGCAACAACTAGTAAGCTATCAAAAGCCACCCAGTTAGGTTGAGATCTCATTCTGTGAAAAGTGATATGTTCTTTTAATGTAGGAACATTATGCTTATAATCAAACAAACTAATGTCTAGTGATTCGCTAAGCCATCTTGATTATTCCAGGCAAAACTGGTCATATCTGGAGAGAAGACTCTGAAATGGGCAAAGCCCTAAAAGGTTCTCTCACTAAATGCCTGGCCTTCTTTTCTTCCCTTACCTGATAATGAGCCTGGGCTTGCTGCGCAGAATTCAAGGTGACATTGCAGAGTTTACAGTACAGGGGTTTACATAGCTCCTCCAGGGCAGAGTCTTGCTCCCCTCCCTTCGGTAACTCTTCTTCCCCTGCCAGAGGCAAGGAAGCCTCCTGGCCAAAAGGCTTCTGTGGCGGAAGCTGCAAGGTTCCTGTAGACCGGGCGGCCACTGACATAGGAGGAGAGGATGAGGACCGCTTAGGCAGAGGAAGCCCGGCGTGTTGCAAGAGGATCATTGGGTAGGAAAGTCTTGGGCATAATCCGATGGGTGATGTGAACTCGGGTCTTCAAATCTTAATCAACAGAAAAAAAAAAGTTCACTTAACAATGTGACCTCAGCAATAAAACATGTAAATGACCATACCACCTAACCTCTTCCCCCACATCTCCAAACCACCTTTGGGATTTCTTTTTGCCTCATGTAGCAGACTTCCTTTATCTGTTAATCTACACTGACACTACGCTCTTCCACGGAGAACAGCTTTATAGATTTCGCTTTATTTTGCTTGGCACAGCTCCAACTGCGGTCCCTCTGGCCCACAAACATTAATAGCATTGCATCCGTGGCTAATTAAATCTAAAAGTCACACAGCTGAAATGGACATCAAAGGTCACCTAGTCCAGACCCCTTCCCTCAAGCACACTGACGCTTAACTACTCTCGATGATAACTACGCACAGACAAAAACACCACTGGCGAAGAACCTCAGCAAATGTCTCCTTTTCATTCAGTCTTTCCATCCAAATGAATCAAAAAGAGTGAAATAAAGACTTCCGTGTCTCAGAACCCTTAAAACACTTCTAGAGCTAGCTAAACTATCAAGGAAGTCTAGGAATAACTCAGTTACTGTGTAACAAAAATAAATAAAAGAGTTCCTTCCCATCAACCAGTAATATTTAAATAGGTAACCCAGTGAATGATTCCTCACAGCAGAGGCCACAGGCAGCCTCATATGTGCTCTGTTTGGAACATACACTGTTGTGTTTTGCTTTCACTTTTTAAATTGAATTAGTCATCGACATTTTAAAATCAAGAGATTCATGGCTTCTCCCCATGAAATGATGATCTGGCAACATTTGACACATGGTCCTACATGGACATTAGTTAGGGTGGAGAGGCACTGTCCCCATTAGCCAGGTCTGTCTTCTCCAGGCCATCTCCTTCCCGCTTAGCCTGCTATCTATATTTGTGTTACTTACCCGCTCCCTGTAGGCCCTTGAGCTTAAGACCCCACCTCATATGGCCTTAAACTATATTCATGAATCCCCTATAAAATCAGAATGTCTTCTCTCCCTCTCGCCATAAATTACCTGCATAAAACAATGTATCAAGTAAATGTCCTCTGGGGTAATGGATCACACTGTCAGAAGCCCCCATTTAATTCTAGTTCCTCAGTCTTTCAGCAATTTCCTTTTCCCATTTTTATTAAGTAATTGATTATTTTGTTTCGCTCAGAAAAGATCCAATACATCCCAATACTCCTTCGATTTTATACATGATTTCTCCTGTCTCCCACCCAGATGGTGCTTTCTAGCCCTGAGTATCTCAAAATGAACCACAGTACACGTTCTGAGTTCCCATAATTCTAATTAACCCAAATTAAAATCCCTATTCCAAAACACACAATTCCTTCCACTCTCTCAATACTATTAAAACCTCTTTCCTTGGTCAATAAAATATGGCTATTTTAAATGGCTGAAATTTTCCACCTGCAAGAGAAATATGTATATTTTCTGACAACAATACATTTACTAAAATTAATCGAAATTTTAAAAAGTTAAAAGTCTTTTTTACCACATTTAATAAGTATACACATGGAAATTGCAATCAAGTAACAACTTTTATACTAAATCCAGGGTCTGCAAGCAGCAGAGGTATCAGTGCCATGGGAAAATAATGTAGTTAAAGAAAAAGTACAAAAATTAGCCATAATATTCACCAATACTTCTCATTCATCATAACATAAAATAACAATATTTTTTATTCTTAAGCAGAAGTATGCTGTCCATATCTCTGAGACCATAAAGAAAAGCCATACAGATTTAGGACCTTTAAAAAGATTCTCTGTAGTCATATTATTCCTCTCAATTAAATCATGCAAAGACAGGCATGGACATTTTAAAAAAGAAAACTAAGGAGACAAAAACTACTAATTCAAGAAGTTACCTACCTAATTATAATAATTCATAATATTAAAAGACTACACAAACCACCTGTACAGAGACATACTGATACCAAACTGCCACAGACAAGCTGCCAGTTCAGAAGGGAAAATGGAGGGTGCTGAAACATCTGGATAAAGGAAATCAACAACATAAACAAAATCAAATACTACCTATCGCTTAGACATGTCTGGACTTGTTTTATGAAAGCTCACTCCCACTTGAGGAAATTCCAGCACGCATCTCCCCCAGTGTTGCCTACAGGTTTCCATCAAAATAAAGAACAGTCTCAGAGCACAGGTACAAGAGACCCCCTCCAGAAGTGATAAAATCTCTGCATTACTGAAAAAAATTCTTGCCAAGTATGGACATACCCATTATCACATTTTATCTTTATAATTTTTTAGAAATAGCTAGATAGTCCAAAATTACTTCCTGTAATATTCAACAATTGAAATGATAATGTAACTCCCAAAAAGGCTATGACAACTACATCAGGTCTTACTCTGCCAGCAAACAAAAACTGGCATAAATCTAAAAGAAATAAAACCAAGCCTTTAGTGATAGCACAGATGGTGGAATTGAGAGAGACCGCACAGGCGACTCAGATCCGTTCAACTACTGCATTAGATGAAAAGAAACTAACTCGATGACCGATGTAAATAAAATATTCCTCAGATCTTAAAAACCATTCAATTTGATGCTTTAAGGGACCATAAATGAAGGATTTATGGTGGTTAAGGTCCTGGTTTGGAAGGGGTTTTGATGAGATAATAAAGAAACCCAAAGCTTCATGGTATACCCTGTTTAAAGAAAACGGGTGATCATATCATAGTTCTCACGATTGGACTGGGGCCTACTCTTCACATACTGTATTAAAGACAATCACTTTCTCATTTGCAGAAATCTACAGAGGAAAGAGAACAGTGTAAAGGAACAGGTTATTGGCACCTCCGCAAACTAGGGAAGTCTGTACAGTAATTGGGAATTCTGGAAACGAGTCGAAAACGGTGAGCATTATTCAGAGGTCATCAGAACGCATCGGGAAGGAATGAGAGAGAGAGAAAATAGAAAAATAATCAGCTGAGGCAAGGTATATCATGTAAGGAAGACTCAAAAGAACGCAGGGATCTGGGGGAGAAGAGGCCTTGGTGAACTGGCGAATGTTTTCCAGTCTCAGCTATGACGGTCCTATCTAAGGGAATCGTTTACATATTTGAATCTAAGCTACAGACACTTCAGCATCGCCCACATATACCTTACCTTCCTAATATGTGCCTGCATCCACACGAGCGCGCGCGCACACACTCACACACACACACACATAGGCACACACGCACCTCAATCCCGTAAGGATGCCATCACGAAAGATGGAATCCCCCGTCTCCCACCCGGCGGGGGGAGCGCGAGGGCCAAGGCAGCAGCACGCCTAGATGATCCAAATGGTACACGTGAAAAGCTCAAAAACAGATAAATAAAAGCAGCGCAAGCTTGTCACGTGGAGGGCAGGTGGAAAGCCCGCATCCGACTGGAACCGCTAGTCGCCTTCGCTCCCGGGCTTGTCCTACAAACCCCGAGACTCGCGACCGCCCGCACTTACCGGAACCCTCCGGACGCGCCGGAGTCTGGTCGCCGCGTCCACCCGGGGCGCCTGCCGCCGTCTGCCCCGCGCGCCCGGCTCGGCCTGGCTCAACTCCGCCTCCCTCGGCGCAACTTTCCCGACTGGCCCCCGCCAAGCCCCCGCCGCAGCTGAAGGCTGACTGTCAAAAGTCAGTCCAGCCGGACCCACAGGGAAACAGCTGCAGGAAGTGACTGCGGAACCGGGAGGCGGCGGAGGAGGAGACTGAAGGCGCCGGCCCGGCGTCGCCACTGCGCATGTGCCAGGCAGGGCCGGCGCGGCGGCGGCGGCGGCGGCGGCGGCGGCGGCGGCGGCGGCGGCGGCGGCGGCGGCGGCGGCGGCGGGCGGCGGCGGCGGCGGCGGCGGCGGGCGGCGGCGGGCGGCGGGCGGCGGGCGGCGGCGGGCGGCGGGCGGCGGCGGCGGCCGGCGGCCGGCGGTGGTGGCCGCCGCCGCCACACCGGTGGCTCCAGCATCTCTCGCAACCCGAGAGTGCGCCGGACAGGTGCGGGTATGGCGAGCACAGGGACGCTGGGGCGGGGATGGGAAAGAAGCACAGGCAGAAGGTGGGTGCACCACCCAGCGAACAGGTCCTAAGAGCTAGCTTGTTCATCATGTACACCCGGGAAAGTTGATCCAGAGCAGACGCTTGGGCAGAGCTTTTGCAACTTTCATCTGTCATTGAGATCCAAACCTTTTTCACTCCAGCCGCGCCTTCAGTCCGCTAGTTGCCGCCTAAGTCCTGCCAAATTGTCCACGATCCTTTAAAGTGCTGTGACAGAACCTTTAAACGGCACCTCTCCCCAGGATGAAGGAAGAAGAGCGTGACTAGCGGTTAAGTGGTCTCCAATCACACAAGAGTGCGTGTGTGCGCGCACGCGCCTGTACACACACACACACACACACACACACACCCCTACACCCCTGTACTACAGTGGGCAAGAGATAGAGCAGACTTTTCTCTTGACCCCTAGATCCTTATCTGCAATACAGAAAAGACCAGAAAGGGATTGGCTGATGCTAGAATGTCACATCTTCTCCTAGTCAACCTTGACACCTGTAGGGTTGACACTGAGAGATGAACTGAGGAATTTCCAGCACTAAACTTCCATTAATTTGTGAACTATTCCATAGGAAGATTTGCTGCGGGGGCAAATATACATATACATGTATACATATATTATAATATATATTATAAATATACACATATTTACTATTTCACCATTTTAAGTGTACAGTTCCGTGCCATTAAGCATATTCACATGGCCATGTGCTTATTTTTTAATCATTAATTAAATGTCAATTAATTTATGTCAATTAAATTAATTAAAATGCCAAGGAGATCTAAGTACAGCAAGATGTACCCTAGTAGTGGGCAACTACTGCAGAAAATTAAGGCTATTTCTTTGATGGAAACACACCATCCAGTACCACCACCAACAAACCAGATTGACTGTTTTCCAAAAATGACTTCATAAATACAATGATTGTTTAGCAATCATACACATACAGTAGTGTACGCAGGCCATTTGGGGAGAGTAATTTATCATGCCTAGGTAGAAAACAGAATTTGTCTGAATTGATTCTCTTATCTGTTTATGTATACATACTTTATGTGTCAAAACCTTAAAGGGACATATTGGTTTTATAATAAATGCTGCTGAAATCCACTTTCCAACCCTTTTTCTGCATGGTCTTTAGCCACGTCACAGTCTATAGTCTTTAGCTAGCAATGCAACTGGATCCCCGCTAGCCTTTCCAACCTGTCCCTCCCACCAGTCTCCCAATAATGAACAAAACACAGTCACCTGTATTTACTTGCTTACTCATGGATGGGTTCCATCCATGGCACTTACTTTCCTGCCTCTGTAACTTATCTCTTATCTGCATCTTGAATGTCAGGTGCTTTTTCTCCCCATCCCTGTATTTCTAAGTCCTACCTATTCTTCAAGGCCTCTTCTTCAATGTGCTCCATAGCACTTCTCTGCACAACCGGATGACACACTTAATTATTTATCACTCTGTATCATAGTTAACTTAAAGAAATCACTAATCTGCCCTACAAATTCTTTAAGCACAGAAAGAATACATATCTTGGGAGTTTTCAAATTGTATATTTCATTCTTTAATTCAGTTCTGTATGTTAGGATAAAAATCTGAATTATTAACTGAGGTACCTCACCCTCCAGCTCTGTTCACAGACATACATTTCCATGTCCTCTATCCCTGGTGTTATACTCTTCCCAAACAGCTAGAACATTTCCTTCCCTGCCTCAGGGAGAAAGAAGAAGGCAAATCTCAGATGTTTAATAGATATTTGAAGCTCATGGTGTGATAATAGTCTTATAAATCAAAGGTTTCGGTTTGGAATAGCTCTTTAGGAACTGAAAGAAAAAAAGAAATTAGACCACAATGTATAAATCAGCTTTGCTGTAAAAGCAAACAATTCCCATTTTTTGTGGCTACTTGCCACAAAGGTTTATTTCTTGCTTGTATTAATAACATGCTGTGGATCAGCTCCCTAGGTCTTCTTGTTTGAGGCCCAAGGTTGAAGAAGCAGCCCCTGTATAGGACTTGGCAATGCTCATGACATGTGGGAAAAACCAGAGAGCTGGCAGAAACACATGAGTCCTCTTAAAGCTGCTTATTCAGCATGTCATGACATATCCACTCAAACCCTATAGGCCAAAACTTTTCATATAGTCAAACTCCAAGTCAGTGGAGAAGAAGTCTACAGCTTCCATAGGCAAATCACTATCAATGAGCATGTGTTCTGATCTTACAGAGCAGTGGTGGGTAGTGGTTAATTATAAAAAATAATGCAATCTGCCAAAAACACAGGGGAACCATTTTCCTCATCCTAGAGGTTTTGGTGTGTATCTTCAAGAAGGGATTTATACCCCCCCCCCCAAAGTCAAGATTAGCTTGGAAGAAACTGTGGAGTTGGAGTTAGAAATAACAGAACCCCCCAGATATAATTCTCAGATTGGAAGACAGAGGAGATCTGAGTTCTGTTGCTAGGGCAGAAATCAGAAAAATGACCAAGGTCCTGGGGCTTCTCTTTAATAAGCCAACAGAGGCCAGCATGTTAGCATGAAGTTTTGGGGTATGAAGAACCAGAAGAATCCCCCAACACCTGTTCTTTAGTTTCTGTGGCTTTAAAGACCATTCAAATGGGATAAGAGAGGACTATTAAGGATAGAATGGCTTAGAGGTCAAAACAAAGGAGGACAGAACTCCTGTCAGATCAGTGATCCAAAAGCAATGGCAAAGTGGACATCAATTCCTAAGGTAAAGCCAAGGGTGTTTGCATCTGGGAACCAGGTATCTCCCCTTGCCACCTGCCTCCACGGCCCACCCCCAAAGAATTTAGTGGCTACCCTGAGAAGAACAAGGGGGAATCACATCATTATAAAGAGATTTCATTTTAACCCGAAATGATTTGGAGACAGGAGAGATTTGTGGATAACAGAAATACACGTGGAATTGGCCAAATTAAGTTTTCTCGCCTTAGGAAGAATTAGATTTTGACATTGAGACTAACTTCAGTTATTTTTTAAAATGTTTTACACTCTTGAGTTTTATGACCTGATTTAACATAACTAGTATATTTGTATCACCATGCTTGATTGGGTAAATGGATGAGTGAATGAATGACTGAATGAGATATCTCTGTTTCCTCCCCTCTATAATAGAGATTATAGTCCCTTACCATTATATTTCATAGGAATGTTGTCTCCTGGGTATAACTATTATGTGGGAAACTGAATTTATCAGAAGGAAACACCTATATTGAAATAAGGATAATCATTTTTCATTATGTTAGATCCCATACTGAGAAAATCTATATCTTGCGTGAGTTTATTTACCAAGAAGATGATTCCAACACAATTTTGGTTTCATGGCTTGAGCCTATGGGGAATCTAAGCCAAGAGTCTTCATGCTATTCCCAAAATCATAAAAAATGGGGAAATACTCATTCCTTTCCGTGTATCAATGTAATTTGTCAGATCAGATCCCCTTTGGAATATAAATTTCCATCATTCTTTGAGACTGCACCCTTTACACTCATGCCCAGGCCATGACACATTATATCTTCCAGATCGCCTTTATTCTTTAAATTATGGAGAAAGTCTCCACAATTACTTGTCTCTCACACTAACTCCTGTTTTTCAACACAATCCTTCCTTTCTAATCAAAGAAGTACAACAAAAGTCAAGCAAAATAATCTCTCAGGAATTTTAATAGCATTTTAACATTTTTTAGGTATTTTTTATTTTATTATTTTTTCAGTGTTCCAAGATTCGTTGTTTATGCACCACACCCAGTGCTCCATGCAATACATGCCCTCCTTAATACACACCACCAGGCTTGCCCATCCCCCCCGCATTTTAATATCTTTTACTTAAAAATAAAGTGTGAAGAAGTAGTGGGAAAATGGTGATAGCCCTGACATGAGTTTTTAACCTCCCTAAATTCCCCTGATTAAAAAATTAGACAAAATAGCAAGCCCAAAATTCTGTAGGCAACGACTACCATAAAGTATCCACAAAACCCCAAAAAGAAGTGATGATAGGGCAAACCACCGAGAGCTACAGAGCTGTGTGGTTTCAGCAGGAGATAGCAGAGAGAAACAGCAGGGACATCAGACAGACTGAGAATACCAAACTAACTGACAGGGACTCACTGGAAAATTCAGTGGGCCAAAGGATCCCCACCCAGTCCAGGACTTGATGTATACAATGAGTACGTTTTGAGTTCTGAAGAGAATGGAGCACTTTGAGGCCCATCAACTCTGAGAACTAACTAACCCTAACCCCATTCCCAAACTGAGGAGATAGTGCTGGGAATAGAATGCAAATAGTGCAGATTAGAGAAATGGGAAAGAGACAACCCAGAATTGAAGAGAGGTAGGAGCCAAGAGACCAGCCAGGAGCCTGCTGAACATAACATGAGGAAAAGAGAATAAGCTTTAAAGCCTTTGAAGCCTGTAGTTGAAAAAGTATCTTAAACCACCCATCCTTCAGCTCCTGATCAAACCTGTAGATTCAAAGCCAAACTAGCAGGGCATAACAGAGGGCAGAGAAACATGTTAAATTGCATTATGGGGATGCACTCAACAAAATCCAGACATAAGACAAATGACCTGATTGCTTCAAGATTAAATTATACAGCAAAATAGGGACAGGAAAAGGAGGTGGGGAGAGAGATTTTTTAAAGTCTTTAACCTGCAGATTAACATTTCCCTCCAGGAGGAAGAAAGCTCTATAGAACCAAGAGCACCAAGGGCAAGAAAAGACTGATACTGAGCTCAAGCATTCAGGAAGAGAGAAAGCAAATTCCTCTTCCAACATCTTTTTGTTATATTCAGTCCTCGGTAGATTGGATAATGCCCACCCACATTTCAGGGGTTGGGAGCAATTGACTTTGCTCAGTCTACTGACTCAAATGCTAATCTCTTCTAGAAACATCCTCAAGACACCCTAAAATAATATTTTAACCAGATATGTAGGCATCTCATGATCCAGCAAAGTTGACACATAAAATTAATAATCACACAATATGATATAATTAATGCTGTTTTAAGCTGCTAAAATTGATTAATTTGTTAAGCAAAGATAACCAATATAGGCCCATAACCAATATAGACCTGCCCCTTTTAAAAATTTTGTGTATATATATATACATATATATATATATATATATATATATATATATATATATATATATATCACTACTCTCTTTTGGTGTTTTTTCTTGCCTATTCTTTGCTGTTTATACTTCCTTATTAATGTTAGAATTACAATGTCAAATTCCTGCCCCCCCCAAAAAAAACCTATAGGGATTTTAATCCAAATTGCATCAACCTATTAATTAATTAGTTAATTAATTTAGGGAGCAGTTAAAATTTTACGGCATTCTCTTCCTAGCCATTCTACAATGATTCAAGGCTTCTATGTCCTTCACTAAGATCTTGTGATTTTTTTTCATCATAGGTACATTATTTGATGTATTATTACAGTTATTGAAATAAGTAAAATGCCCATTTTGTTTTACTGAATGAAATCTATTTTCTTTTAAATAATTATTGCTGGCATATACTAAAATTAACAAAGCCTTGTATTATACTCAAGCATTTAAGTAACTTTATTATCTACTTGTGCTATCACTGGAGTTATACATTCTGCCTTGTGGGCAGATTTATCCATATACAAGACAGAAAATGAATACTTTAAATATCATGGCAATCATATTTCTTTTCTATATCCTGTGAGTTTCAAGATTATCAAACTTAGGTCTTAAGATCTATCACGAAACAAACTAAGGGTTGCTAGGAGGTGGGGGAGTAGGGTTATGGACATTGGAGAGGGTATGTACTATGGTAAATACTGTGAAATGTGTAAGCCTGATGATTCACAGACATGTACCCTGGGGCAAATAATAAATTATATGTTAATAAAAAATTTAAAAAAAAATGAAATACCCCTCTCAAAAAAAAAAAAAAAAAGATCTACAAGCAGCAGAAATAATTGGCTACTTTCCTAAAAATTCCATATTTCTTCCCTGGCCTAATATCCTTCTCCTTTCACAATCTACAAAACTTACCATGTCAATTCTAAAAAATACTAGTGTTAATTTTTGTTTTAAAAATGCCTCTCTAAGAACGCCTCAGTGGCTCAGATGGTTAAGTGTCTGCCTACAGCTTAGATCATGATCCCAGGGTCCTGGGATCAAGTCCTGCATTGGGCTCCCTGCTCAGCAGGGAGTCTGCTTCTACCTCTCCCTCTGCCTGCTTCTCCCCCTGCTTGTGCTCTCTTGTGTGTGCACTTGCTCTCTCTCTGGCAAATAAATAAATAAAATCAATTGATTAATTAGTTAATTAAAATATCTTTCTTATTCAGACCAGTTAGTCTCCATCTGTTTCTTTGTCACTGACATCACTAATGTGATCTCAATTTTGCACACCCATTATGAAAAAGCCAAACCATACTTTTTCCTGACCCTTCACCCTTGCAGAGTCACTATTCTGAGAAATCACTGTGTATCCACATATTCCTATCTGTACCATTTTGTGTATGTGGTATCCAATAATGGCAAGAATGATACATTTATTTAACATTGGAAAGGAAGAACCTATGGGAAATAAGAGCCTATTATGTCAGGCCCTGTACTGGTGGCTTTATGATTCTTACAACAACTCCAGTGAGGTAGGTATTCATTTATCCATTTTATAGATGAGGGAAATGGTTCTGAAACCCTGGATTCTAGTTCAAGTTTGTTCAGCTTAGATCTCTTGGACCCCAAAGAGATTTCCACTCAATCAGAGCTTCTCAAACTCTAAATATGCACACAAGTCACATGAATATCTTGTTAAAATGCAAATAAGCTTCTGTAGGTCTGATAAGGACTGAGATTCTACGTTTCCAACAAGCTTCCAAGTGATGCCAACACTGGTAGTCTCTATACCACACTTTGAGTAGCAAAGCAGATTGCACAGAATTTAAGAAAATCTGACTCATTGGAAGGAACACAGGCTTTGGAATTTGATCATCTAAATGCAGTTACTTAGCAGCCTTCTAACCTAGCATATATTCTTTCTGAACCTCAGTTCCTTAGTATGAAATATGGAGAAAATAAGACCTGCTTTACAGGATCGTTAGGATAAAAAGATAACATATATCCAGTCTGTGACACATAACAGGCTTATCCTTGATTTGCCTCTTCTTGGGAACTTAGAATATTGCTATAAAATTTATAGCTGTTCAGTACGTGTACTTCTTGGTGGCAATGACAAAAAACAACTAAAATTGATTTGGGCAGAAGGAATGGGAGGATCTTGGGGATTTCCTTATAGCCCAACTATGAGAAAGGCAGCTGGACTCCTGGAACCAAGGACTCAGATGTTGCTGGGAATCTCTCTCAAGGTTCTGTTTCTCTCCTAGGGCAAATGGGATTCACACTGTTTCACTGCAGTCTTGTTTCTCACCGGTAGGAGACTTGAATGCCAATAGTCTGCAAACATTATAGCTTAAGAAGAAGGGCACGTATTGCATGGAGCACTGGGTGTGGTGCCTGAACAATCAATCTTGTAACACTGAAAAATAAAATAAACATATTTGGGGGAAAAAAATGATTTCCGCCATCAGAGAAGACTGAATCTGGGCTCTATCTTTCTGGTCCAAATTTTAAAACCCTTGAAATAGAATTTCCTTGGACCAGAGTGTGTTAGAAGTCCACCCTTGAATCCAACATCACTGGTCTGAAGAGCAGGGGCCCAGAGAAGAGGGTATTGCTAGTGAAGTACCAGCTACATCATTGAGTCAAGTGGTGATTACTACAGTGAAAGACCTTAGAGCCAAAGGAAAGAATCAGAAGAAACCTAGGTACTTGTCCTAGTTGTGACACTAGTTTTCTAAGTGACTGGGTAAATCACTTAATAGCTTGGAGCATCGTCTTCCTTCTTTGCATAATAAGGGCTTTGGATTAGAGGTCTGAGCTCATATCCAAATATAAAATTTTATGAGTCTATACATATAGACTCATATGTGATAAAAGTGTAGAATTCCTTCCAGTTTAACTGTTAGCTTTTTGGAAAAAAAAAGTCTCTCAAATGGCACCATCTTCCTTTAGTATTTTCCAAGCAATTAAAGAATGGCAGGCACACCTAATGAGGTCCCAATGATCCAGGGCTATTGTTCTTTAACATCTTTAACATCGGTCAGTGTGGCTCACAAGTCACTTTTGAAAGGAGAGTACACTCAGAGTTGACAAAACTATTTATGATTTGTTATCACCTTTCCCTGGCCTATACTGTCAAATTAGTTTTTATTTTTGAGCAGGGCAACTCTAGCCTCCCTTTGCTTTACAATCACCACAAGTAATAAAAACATATCCATAGTTGAAGTTTTAGCTGGGAAGGTATGAATAGAAAAGACTCTGCTGACTAGCTTCCAAGAAGGTTGCTATTACTTTATAGGATTCTGTCACCTCATTCACGTATTCATTTAATGAATATCAATCAAAGTCTGCTATGTTTCAGACACTGTTTCAGGTGCTGGGGATTCAGCAGAGAAGGCAAACAAGATCCTGGAGTTCCTGGTACTTATTTGCTAATTAAGATGATCAATAATAAATGCAAAATAAAGACTTGGATAAAATAATACCAAAGGGCCATCCTGCTATGAAGAAAATTTGTTTTAAAAAAAAGTGACTAGAGAATGCATAACTGAAGAAACCTAAGAGAAGGGTCAGTAGGGAAGGTATTTCTAAGAAGGTAATGCTTGAACAGAAGCCTGAATAAACAGAAGTCTGTCACTTGACGATTGAAAAGAAAAACATTATTTGTTCCTGAGGCAGGAATTCGTATGATGTGGTGGAGAAATAGAAAAAAGTTCAATATGAATTAAAAGGGGAGTGATAGAAGATAATGTTCGAAAAAGAGACAAGGCTAGATCACAGAAGCCAGAGAAATAATTTGAGTTTTATGCTAAGTGCAATGAGAAGGTTGAATTCTTTTGAACAGAGAGTAACGCGATATGATTCTTTTATGAAACTTTTATGATCACTTTATTAACTGTGTGAAAAATGGTTGGGGGTGCCTGGCTGGCTCAGTTGGTAGAGCACGTGACTCTTGATCTTAACGTCGTGAGTTCAAGCCCCACGTTGGGTGTAGAGGATACTTTAAAAATCAAAAATAAAAAAAAATGGCCTGCCACCTTGGATTGATTCCAAATATATGTTACCTTAATATTAGAAAATCAATTATGTAATTAAGCATGTTAGCAGATTAAAGGAGGAAATCTGTGATCATTTCAATAGATGCAGGAAAAGCATTTGATTAAAAATACAAAATCTGTTTATGATTGTAAGAAGCTGGGAAGTCATCACTTCACCCTAAAAACAAGTTAAAAACTGAATAAACTGAAAAATCAACAACTCTCCTCGGAGTTGAAGATAAATGAGGTCAAGCGTAAATCTCTGTCCCTAAAATTAAAGAGACCAACAAGAGAATATAGAGAATCACAACTTAGTGGAGAAAAAAACCCATAATCAGAAACCTCCTTGGGAACATTCAAATGGCCACAGACACATGAAAAAATGCTCAGCATGACTCGGCATCAGAGAAATACAAATCAAAACCACAGTGAGATACCACCTCACACCAGTCAGAAAGGCTAAAATTAACCAGTCAGGAAACGACAGATGTTGTCGAGGATGCGGAGAAAGGGGAACCCTCCTACACTGTTGGTGGGAATGCGAGCTGGTACAACCACTCTGGAAAACTGTATGGAGGTTCCTCAAAATGTTGAAAATAGAGCTACCCTATGACCCAGCAATCACACTACTGGGTATTTACCCTCAAGATACAAATGTAGTGATCTGAAGGGTCACATGCACCCGAA